>CM076614.1:42001371-42483434 GCA_038502775.1 Hippodamia convergens
TAGTTGACGTTCGCATGTAGCCGTCCAACAGCCACGGAATCATCGATCCTTCGGACCGCATTCTCATGACCCGGATCGCGAAATCGGCGATTCAAATGAAGACCGCGGTCCCGGAGTGACGTGTCAACCGGTCATATGTCAGCGCTTTCCGTGTCCGCCGCATCTACGGGTGGGTTCCGCAACGGCCTCCCGCGACATTGACAAATGCATCCTATTAATCGTTGGTGGCACACTCGCAATCGTTAATAAATAACCGATAATGAATAACTCCATTGTGCGTGGCGAGGCAGGGGAGAGATACGCGTTTGTTAATAGACGTGTAAGCGTGAAAAACGCCGAGATATTTCTGCGTCGCTTTTAATTTCTGTGTGTCGTGGGCAGGGCGGCAGGAGGGCGGCTATGATTTAATCAGCTAATGCACGACGACGTGTCGCAGTTGCAGCGCAGGACGCCCGTGGTTGCCACGAATGTGGATCACTCTCGAATCTCGAACTGGGATGAGCGCCCTGGGAAACGTAATCATCATTAGGTGAGATTACGCGAATGATGTGAATCTCTTTTTAATTCTTGATTTCAAAATTCAGAATAGTCCCTAATTCGATTAGTTTCTCTTATTACAAGATCTGGACCAACTTCGACCTTCACCGAGCTGATAATAGAACAAAACCTATTTTATAAGAGATTTTGTATGTTATGAAACATATCGAAAATACAGTAGAATCCGCTTATAATGACATCGAGGGGAAATGAAAAATACGTCATAATAACCGGAAGTCACATAAAGCGGAATTTCAGCAAAATTGAAGGTATTTTTCTTGGATTCAGTTGAGGAAAAGAACGAGAAATTCAGATTTTGCTTTATTGAAAAAAAATAGCTTCTCTTACAAAAAAAAAACTAAACAAAAAGAACTTTTTCATTTTTTAGAAAATTAATCTGAAATTTTAGTTTGCGTTTGTTTTTTTCGACTTTGAATAATAGCTTCTTACACCATTGTACAACTCAGAAATGGCTTCACAGGATGTCATTTTGTCCACAAAACACCAATAATCTCTTCAAGGATCTGGATTATACTAAAGAGCATGTCGTCACGCGTATGTCTCGTATCGTATCAAACCTCATCGCATTAAAAAAGTAGGGTGGCTTCAGAAAATGATCGAGCGGTCACTATAACCGGAAAAATTTTCGAAAAATCATGTTTTTGTATCTGAAATCATGTCATTGTAAGCGACATGTCATTATAAGCGAAGTCATTATATCTGGAACCTATTCTAAGGAGTTTTGAATGAAACCAAACTTAACATTGCATTTGCGATTGGTCAGTATAGCCGGCGTCATAATAAACGGATTTTACTGTAGGTAGTAAAAAAAATCCGGATAGAATATTTTGAATTATAGTTCGAAAACTCTTCATAAAATTTAGCAACTTCATAATAATAAGAAAATTGTATCCAACGAAAAACACTTCAATATAAAATATTGCCATGACGAAGCCGTATTTCCAACATTGTCAAAAAGTTATCAGAGTTCATGAAGAGCCAAGCTGCTAACTCTACACTATTCATCTTCACAAGTCCTTATTTCACAAACTTTATTCCTTGGTTAAAATGGGTGACTTGGCTGTTTCTTTTTCGCTGTTCATAACTTTTCTGTTATACAGAAAAATGAAAAAAAAAGTGTAAAGGTTAGCAGCTTGACTCTACATGAGATCTGACAACATTTTGATAATGTTAGAAATACGGCCTCGTCTTAGCAATATTTTACATAAAAATGTTTTTGGTAGGATTTCATTTCTTTTTAAACGTTGCTTATGACAAAATCCTTTCATTTCGTTCATTTTTTCCTCAATAATCATTAAATAATGATTAATTATTGCGAAATCTATTTTAAGTCAAACTTATTCACAATTCATACCTTTACCTTCCTAGGTTCAAGCTGCGATGACGATTTAATTGAGAGCTGCCAACGCGACAATTGAATGAATATAATGATCACAACGGGAAATTGCACAATGGAAACTGTGGTTGAGGTTATCACAGGGAAATTTTGTATTTCGTGTAAATAAACATGGGGCGTTTTACGAGCGCTTCATTTTATCCCTTGTTCAAAATATGGGGGCAATTTTCTCTGAGAATTCTTGAATATTTTTTCTTATTCATAACAAGCAGTCACCCTTATATATCAATTTTCAGATCACTTGCATACAAATTTTTATACATCTGGTTCTAAGGGTTAGGGGGTGAAAGTTTCAAATTTAATCGTTGTTCGTGCACTGAAACTAGCTCACATACCAAATTTCAACTTGATAGGACATCAGGAAGTAGGAAGTAACTCAACAGTTTTCATGATCATCAGTGAATGAGTGACGAAATCAGGGGTTTTTAAATATCTATAAAGTCTAAAGTGTACGAACTATGCACTTGAAACTTTGCAGACTTGCATACTTCGAGATATTTTTTTCACGTAAAGCTAGTTTTAACTAACAATTTTCGAAAGTTTCATCAGTAAATTTACTCAAAGAATAATCCGAACTATACGTTTTAGCCATTATTCATCACACTAAAGAATAACAAAATATCGCCGTACTACATATTTACAATATGAAGGGTAATAGGGTTTGTCTTCACGTACTGAGTATTCGCTATTATTTCTTACATTCAGGGTTCCATCAGATATGACTGCGATGTCTGATCCTTTATTTTTACACGGTGTACTTATCTCGGACCTTTCTGTCGCTCATTTCTTCCCACGTAAAAATTTCAATTTTCAAGAACCTCTTATAGGACCGAATTTTCTGCTCTATATCAACGGGTTCACAATCACAATGAAATGGCGCTTATTCTGATATGAAATGTTTCAATTTTCTTACAGGTGAAAGTATGTGGTATCGATAAACATGTTCATACCTAACAAGCCGGTATAAAATTTTCTTATTTTCATGATTCTGCTAAATAAATAGCCTAGTTAAACTTCAATACGCTGAAGATTATCTCTGAAAATTTTAGTCACCATTACCGTCTTGATAACAAATTCAGGCATTTCATATTTTTCGGCAAGAAAGAAAAGGCTTTGTGTCAAATTATATGATATCTATTAAAATATAAATAATAATGAATTTATGAAACCGAGTCACTGTCTCTAGTGTCGTTCTGATATGTACATATAATCTATATAGTGGTCTGTCTAACTTTGTACATGATGATTGAAGTTTTGTCAACAGGGCTCGATTATGGGAAAATCCATATACATTTTTTTCTATAGTTGTCCTTTTAGGGTGGAGTTATGTCTTGTGACATTTTGATCTCATGTTGATTGTTTCTCTTGTGATTTTGCGATTATGTCATAGGGTAATTTATGCCATTCTCGTGTAATAAATTCATACAGTTTTGCTTTTTCGTTTAGCATTTTTCATATATTAATGTTTTATATTATGAAGTGAAAATAATAATATAATATTCATATTTTTTCCAATTACTATAATTATGTATGGCCTCCCTTCTGAAGCAGTGACTAGTACCTATATAGATAGAACAAATTTGAAAGTCCAAAAAATTGTGCAATAACTTTTGTTCCGATTTGTACACATGTTAATTTCTAAGGATTTCTGGTAAATGTTTTATTTACATACATTTCCAAAAAATTCACATCGTCACCAATGGCTTGATAATTTTTACAAAAGCAGCATTTTGTTTTGTACCTAGAATTTTTTCACTGTTACTTTTCACTTAATGGTAATATAATAAGTTTTTCGTCATAATAACGTTGAATCAACCGAAAAATTGAATTTATTGATCTTCATATCTTCTGGTGCTTGATACAATATATATCAATATTTCCAGATGTCCTCAGAAGTTTCAGCATGAATTCGATGAAGTCGAATTCAATATATCCAAGAATTCTAGCTGGGGTGAATATTCTCGTAGAACAGAACGTCCAGACACATATCTATCCGGAACTTCTTCTTATTCGAGTCTCAAGTTGTTAAAGTTCCACTGAAAATCTAGGAAAAAACGAGTAACTAATCTAACATTCAGATTTGATCACCACTAATTTTCCATCTGCAATTCCGCCCTTCGCGAAAAATCCACAAACAGTTCCAAGCCATTGTTAGATCCGCACTTCCGTCTCGAACTGCAGGAAAATATGCATTTTCGCGTTTTCATCCGACGTCATAAAAATTTTCAACGGACAGCCCGACCCGTGATATCCTTTGTGCCTCGCATAATGCAGTCCAGACACTCGGGAACAAATCACTAGATGCTAATCAAGATAACAATGCGCCGTGAAATAAAAGAAGGAAGGACCGTCGAGGAATATTTTAATAGAATACCTATTGAATTACAAGTTTTCCAGAGTTTTCAGCGGCTGGTTTTAATTGAAATCGGGCACTCGTTACAGCTACGGGCGCGGTCACTGGAGGGGGTATTCTGGAAGTCTTGTTAATGAGTTACGTCTGAGAACTTTCGGTATCAGGTGTATTACTCAGTGAATATGAAAGTATGTGGGTTTCTGAAACAGATTATGTCTTCTATGACAGCAAATAAATCATTTCCAAATTTTCACGTTTTTATTTGTCAGCATTTTAGTGCTCATATTTTGCTAATATTTTGAATGAGTTAACAAAAATTTACATAGTTGAAAGAAGTAGACAGCTATGGTAAGTTGAACTTTGAAAAAAATCAAATAGTGATAATCTTGTGGATTTGTAGATAAAAAACTCACCGAAGTCCTGGATCTACTTATGGCAATTAAAAAATATTATGTATGTTTTTTCTAATAGCACATTTTAATGTAAAGGAAGTCCTTATAACTTGGGACACACCTTTATTTCAAATGGTAACGATGAGGGATTTATGATACTTAACATTTGATATCCTTACATTGGGAAATGAAATTAAATACTTACTCAATATAATTTCTCAGAATATTTCAAGAAAGTTAAAAGTTACATTTACCTCAAAGCACAAAACGGCTTGTGCTTCAGGACAGTAAAATTTTTCTAAAGACCCTCCAAGAAGTCATTTCAGCAGTGCTAACAAAAATTGTCACCAGAATTATATATTATTTCCTCATTTCAGTACCTCATTAGTAGAGGTACATTAGTAGTGCTGTAATGAATTCATGTTTTCAGTTATTATTTTCGTTATTTAGTGGTCAGTACTGACCTCTGATCCTATCAATTTTCAAATCAAATCAACTCAAATTCCGTAATCTGTAAAATTTTACGAGATACATCAACTACCAAGACACAATGTTAAAGTAACTAATCTGAATTCCTATTCGAATTTCGAGAGTATTTCAAAATTGACTGAAATAGAAAAAATATCGTCTAATACTCGTGGCAGAAATCAATTTAATGCATTCGAAAACTCACTCCTTCTTCGCTCGTTTTCGCATTGGTGTTGGAATAGGAGCCCATTCTGCAACTTGTTTTGGCATACTTTTTCTCGTAATTTAAAATAACACATGATATTGCAAGAAATCGAGATTCGTTGCTTAGTAACGTTTGGAACAGCATTCATGAAATTTTCCTTATACGGATTCTGCAGAATCACTTTGCGTTATCTGAGAAGTAAGAACCTACCGGAAAAATTACATAAAAAATTGGAGACTGCAGCATGTAAATCATTGTCCCAAGGTACATTAAATTATTATCCCAAGATATAAATTTCTGCCTTGATGAATTAAAATACGTGACAAATAAGTTATATGATTTCTGTTGAAATACGATAGTATAAATGCTAGTGAAAAGTGTATAAAACCAATCAGCCTGAGAAATTAATGTATGAAGTATGTTGAAGAAATTAGGCGTTACGCTACATCGAATCAATTAGTATTTTTCCTTCTTTTGACAAAATAAACATTAATTTTAATCAATTTGAGTAGTGAATATGGTTACGAGCTCCAAGTGTAAAATCTTAGCGACAGGGACATGTCAACTCTCATAGTTATTTCCCGTGAATTTCTGACATCCGCCTGTTATGTGCTGGATAATTAATAATAGTTCTCCTAGTTGACGTTACTTCGTCCTGGATAGCAATGATGAAAACCTAGGAAAACACTTTTCCGGATTTATATGAATGGTTCGTCAGGAATCTGTCGACCTAAGCCTGATTGATCTCGTGTCGTTTTCCATGAAGAGACTGTCTGAAACTATACTGGGAGAGTATAGGTATAGGTTGACCTCTACTTGAAATTGAATAATGCACGTCTTCGATCGGGAACTGTGGAAAACCAACAAACTTTCGAGGCAGTTGTCCTGGGGGAAAATTCGTGCGATTACACGTGTAACCCCGGTAATGACTTTCCGTAATGATAAGGCGGGTGAAAGATCGAAAGTAAATGAGTTCGTTGTAGCGGAGAGCCCGGAGATTTTTCTTTTCGTTTGTCGAAAAGAGAACTAACCACCATTATTATTCCCGATAATATCTGTTGTTGGTATAATGTCTCGAATAACTTTTCATTCCGAAATTTCTAACGCTCTACCGAAAAAGTTGAAGGGATAGAATTGATTGAGGAATTGGTTGAAATTACTCCGGAATAAGTGATCAACTGTTTACTTTAAAAGAGTTTCTTGGGAACCCGCACATCTGCTGACTTCCTAGTGACTTTATAACTATATTGAAACTCCAGAACTATTTTTCACAATTTCCTGGAAAATTCAACTATGCATATTATTTCCTCATGAACTTCATTGCTTTCGTATCCTTCATTTCCTTGTATCAACTGAAATTTACAAAAACACGATAATATTCCCATCATTACTATATTACTTTAAACCAAAACCGTTTAAATTACTAGTCTGGTCTGAAGAACACATTGATCGATTGACTGAGAAAATTGGAGTAGTAATTAGAAGTGAGCATTTCAGGAGCAACAAGTGAAGAGACGGGAGCGAAATCTAAATAATAAATGAAATAGATGAAAGTCACTTGAATTCTTAATAAACATAAGGAGAATTTCATTTAGGAATGAATTTAAAGAGGTAAATGTGAAAAAAATGTGAATAGCACGGAGAAATACAAGAATTTTAAAAATTACGGAAAGGAATGATATTTCTACAAAAGAATAAACTCTTGATAAAAATTGAAATTTGAGATTCTTTCCGAAAGTCTTCAGGTATATATCGTGTTAGCATCAATTATATTTCTAAACATATCACAGGTTTTCATGAACTTAAAATATAGAAATCAAAACAATGAGTAACACAAATTCTATGATGAAATTGAACGAGCACATTGTTGAGCCTATTCCTCCTGTTCATTGAAATTTTTATAAGACGTGTTAGTAGAACAGCAAATTTCTACAAATTCATGTTTTTAATATAGGTTTTCCATATTTTTTCAATGAATTGATTCAATAGAGGAACGTTGCTAAATATGGAATTCCATTTTTTCCGAAATATATTGAGAAAATATTTTTTAGTATCAATACGAAACATACTTACAATTGAATTCATTGAATTCACAGCCTTCTATCAAATATATCGAATACAAAAAACAAAATCCCCGAGGTGTATTCAAATATGAAATAGGTACTCATATATGGACTTTAAGCATGCAACTTATAAATAACGAAAATAGACATAATATTATAAAAATCAAATAAACTTGAATTAAAAATTGTAGGTGGGAAACTCTGGCTGAGCACAATCATTATGAGCCCAGAGCCTATTTATCACGTACTAAATTGACTCAATCCAGCTTTCCAGATTCACCATTATCCATGGAAAAGAGTATTTGATGAAAAAAAATTCTGCATCAGCAGAGTCAGGAAACACCTGGCCCATTATTTCATCAGGTTGACTGTCAGACTAATTTTTCTTTGTTCGTTTTTCTCTCTTCACAGTGTTCTTCATTTTTTTTTTTGTCTTGGACATTTGATTTTTTTTCGTCTCTTTATCCTGAATTTATGGACCTGATTATGGAATATTCCTTAAAAACACACAGAAGACTGTCCAAATTTGAAATTTTCTACTAGTTCAAAAAGGTACCAAGTCATGATTAGGGAAAGTCAAAAAATGATAAAACAAACATACCTAATGTCCATATATGTATTCAATATTTTAACAAAACATGCCTACCACCCTAGAGTGAATGCTATATCAATCGGAGCTAATGAGATAGAAGATGCTCTGCTCGTTTGTTGAGTTCTGAACCTATAGTTTCCAAAAAATCAAGGTATATAGGATACTATACCATATTTGGTGCCTTTACTCTACGTCATAAGGCTTCGACTCCTCTCGAGAAACAGCGCATATTTTAATCCTTACGAATGAAAAACGACCATATCTCAGAGTCCTAGGTGCTAAAGAACTGAACCAATTAATTTCATACAGATCTGCAGTCCGATCTAATATTTGAACTTTCAAAAAACATTGGGTATCTCAATGTCATCAGCCATTATAAACAATGCCTTATTATATTTTATTGAACTTATCAATTATTAAACATAAAAAAAAAACCTTCATTTTGCCAACCAATTTCGCTTCTCCTTTTTGAATACAAGTTAATGAAAAAACAACATTAATACTCAAAACGTCAGTCCTTCGGCATGTCACTATCCCGAAAAACCAACAATCAAGTGACTATCCATTAATCATTATCCTTGATTAAAAAAACTTACCAATTCACTGCGATCTGTGATACACATTTTATACAACAACTTTCATAATGTAATGTTCTCATCTCAATTCAGAAAAAAAAAGAAACTCTGTGTTTGTTTCATTTGTCAATCCGTTGTGTGTTCATTAAATTTGAAATTCTCCCAAAATATCACCGACTGAACGTCAAATTCCTGTTTCAGTTTTAATGTTTCTAATGAAGTTTATATGGACTGCCCAATTTGACAGCTGCCATAACTGATAGGGTTGTATTTCTCCTCTATACACGTGCTAAGTCAGTCAAAGTATCATTCCTCTGTAGAGTCGTTATTCCCTTGTCAATGTGAGTTCTAATTTCATTTATACAAAGTTAACTATGATTTGTTAAAAGGAAGTTCGTTGATATTTGAAATTATAAAAAACAACATTAGTTCTGATTAGAACCTTAAATTGTGTCTCTCGTCAGTCCTCTGTCAGGTATAGCGCCAAAGGGTTGAAGTGATTCCACAGTACTGATGTTTTTTCAGCTTTACTGCACTTTCATCATAATTGCTACCGTGTATGAGCATTTATACTTTATAATTAAGTTTAAATCAACATGCGGCACGCTAAAAGCAAATTGAGTTGGGACGAAATTTCAAAAAAAAAAGAGACGTCAGAAAGGCTCGCTTCGACAGAATTGAAAGTGACCCCATTAGGAGTAAATTATAGTAATACAAAGAAAAACAAAAACTCCAGTACTTGGGGAAAGGACAAAGAATAAATGTTGATGACATGACACCACGATATCATTTTAATTTAATAGTGAGATAGTGATCTATCTCTTCAGATGATTTCCAAGCTTAGCTTATTATATTAACTTAATTCATAAGCAATATAAGTACTGTCGTATCGTTGAGTAAAATACCTAACAAAAATATAATAGTTGAGTAATAAACCATAATAAAAAATGCTGTTATGGAGACTGAGATGGATAACTTTCATAGTTTTATAATGTCATTGTTCTGAATTTTATGATAGTTAGTACTTTTGAGATGAATAATATTAGATATTTGTTTTTATTGTTTGTATCAACAAACAATCAAGTAATTATACTTGAAAATATTAAGTTAAATTATGTCAAACTAGTACAAGCTGAGTGAATAACGTTACCTCAAATGTCGAACGCCTTTACTAAAAACTGAAATAGTACCTATTTACTTTCGTTATCAGAGCCGGTTTAATCATGTGGAGGGCTCATAGGCAATGCAATTTCGGGACACTCTTTCAACCATCATCATTGTTCCTTAGCAGATGCGAGGCCCGTAGACAATCTCCTGATCTTAATCCGGCTGTGCCAATATCTATTTATAATTATTTCTGATCGTTACTAGGTGGTTTTGATACTTGAAAAATATGTAACATTTTTGACACTGAGAGTTTTGTACTAACTTTCATCAAGTTGTCATTCTTACAAAATTGTGTATTTGATCAGTATCCTCGTCAGTCGCCTGGGAGTCAAATTCAGGAAATTTTTATTTTCTCGCAATTTACTTTGAAAAGTGACTCGCCCGATTTTTAGGGAAAATATTCATTAGATTGACTATGAAATACACAGGAATTTGTAATAATTTGATTCAATAACTTTAGTTAACAAAATATCCCCAAAAGCTACCCAATTTTTTCTTATTCATTTTTTATGATGGAAACAGGAAACATAAGGGTGGCATATTAAATCTTAGTGCGAAATTTGCAGCTTTTTCACACGAGAAAGTAAAGACAAATATTCCTGTTGATTTCATAATCGAGCAAAGCGACCGCTAGAAATCGAGTTATCCACGATTCAATTGACACGTTAATGATGTCACGCTACCGCCATCAAGAGGAAGTATTCGCCTCCTACATCCTGTCTTTCTCGAGGAACCACTAAGGTCTTCTACATTCGGCTCTCGCGTTACCCAAGACCTCTCAAGTTCCTCGCCAGGATTAGGATAGTTGTTATTAAGCATGAAATTCGATATATTTTATCATATAATACCCCAGGTAAGTATCGCTTCCGAGATCTTAGCCGAACATCTGCCCCTCTTGTGCGATCAAAAGAAACTAATCTAAATGTTTGTCCTCCTTAGAATCGCCGGTTGTTGTCACTATTATGTAAAAAGAGTGGAGTACCGTCTCCTCTGAGCGTTGCTAATGATGCATTGTTACCGGAGTGTCGGAACTGGCTAGTGGTCCTTTGGGTCAGCACCTTGACGCAACGGGACCATATTTGTCAGAATTAGTGACAGTCCTTACTCAAAACATGCGGTTTCTTCGACCCGTCGTGTCGCAAACTTGCATGAAATTGTTGGGAGGCCTACAGATGTTCTACATTATGGAGCGTCAAATTACGGACGATACAAAGTCTCTTCGCAGCAATAAGAAAGAACGAATCACGTACTTTTAAATCCGTGAGAAAAAATTATGATAAATATCTTTCGATAAATATGTCTTCTGAACTATACGCAGAATTTTTCATATTATTGATGAATTTGGATTACTTTATTAATCCACTTACCAAAAAAAAATCTAATTCCACATCAAAACTCTTCACAAAGAGAATAAACTGCAAATTTTATACATAAAGGTTCGATACTTACTTTTATTGTTTTACTTGTTTCAAAATTTCGAAACCAGAAAAGAATCCATTCTTATTTTTGGGCCCATTTGAAAAAAACTTTGTGCAAGGTGATTTTTTCAAGTATTTCATTCTTATGAAGTTCTAACTTTTCGAAGTAGGAATTGTTGGACAAATTCAAGATTTTGCATTTTTGTTTCAGAATACATGAACATGAATTATAAATATTTCAAAGCAAAATCTGCTTCCTTTTCTGTCGGAAACGAATAACAACTTCGTTATTTCTATGTAACATCCTGTATTTTTGAACAGTTTTTCGTTCAATTCTACATTAATTCGATGTATAATATGCGTAACCACATCGCAATTACAGCAGTTATAGCCTGATTGACAAATTTTTTGTCAGAAAAATTGTCACAAATGAGTGTTTATATCTTCAAAATCTCTCATTGTGAAAGGTTTTCATCGCAACAGTGTAATAATCTAAGGTACGATGATGCTGCTGGTATTATAAATTTCAAACAGGGCTTCACAGTGTGCCTGAACGAAACTATGAAATCTCAATTTGTCAAATAAGAGTATGCCAAACATTTCTGTAAAATCAGTAGTTTTGTCGTTACTGAATTAAATTCGAATTTCAGGAAAAAATCCAGGTTTCGTTCAGACGAATTCATTCGTATGCTCGTATTTTTAGTAGATTACGTTAGGAACTGTCATTTTAACCTGACGATCAAATAAACAAAAATAAATCTCAGTTCAAAACTTTCACATCAATTTTTTTTAACATCAAATAGAAATTTTATAAGAGCTATTCAAATGAATTTCCAAAATGTTAGCCCCCTTTCTCCATACATTTATAAATTCTTCTACGAACGCCATCTACTGTAGTGTTCAGGTGATAATTTCGCTCGTAATTTCCGCAATCTAACTTCGAACTTTTCCTTAGAATGAATGCATTTTAAAGTACCCCATGGATGAAAATCAAAGAGTGTCAGGACTGGAGAACGAGGCGGCCACTCTAACGGACCATTCAATCTGATATATTGTAACCTTGCGGTCGAAGTTCCCGGAAGGCTGAACATAGCCCCAAACCCCTGTTCAGAATAATAATATGTTCACCATAAATGAAGAACCTATTTAAAACATCACCGTTATCGCAATCGCGATATTGCATAGATAGATAGATAGCTTTATTTCCAATTACATTATTAAAGAAATCACAATGGAAAAAAAAACAACACAATAATGAAAAAAACAAGAATGCAAGAAGGATCGAAGAAGTGCCGATTAATCCAACAAAAAAACTGATTTTGGACATTTGTCCATACAACATCGAAAAATCCCTAAATAATTTGGAGTGAAAGTAGATGTTATATTAATATTCCATTTTTTCTAATATGTGTTATATCCTTTTTTTCTTCTCTTTCTTTTGGCGGAACTCCACATAATATTTATGTATTCAAGCAAATAAAGCATTGATAATATCAATTATGAATGACAATTCTTAACTACCTTCATTCCGGAAAATCGAGTTTCATTTAATAACGGCAAAACTACTGATTTCAAAGAAATATGTAATAAAAATTAATTATCGTAATAATAGACTCAAAAGGCGCAGAAATCAAGGCTTTCGTTTAAAAATTATCCTTCAGAGTCTTTTCCAACCTCAGAAAATCCAGTTAACTTCATGATAAGCAACAATGTCCTTCAGTTCTTGGTTTCTTCGAAACGACAAATTGAAATGTTCGAAAAAATAGTTATGCATTGAGGAATAACAGTGATACTATTTTCTGTGTTTTCTGAAAGCGTTGTCAGTTCGAGCAGTCGAATAATAAACTTTCCGCACTCCTGGGTTTTACCTCGCCGTCCCCAACTTTCATTCATAAAATTATGGCCATAATTTCGTGTTCTCCAAATATCATCGGTGTCATTCATAAAAAGACTCAAAAGTCAAGTACGAGCATGAGGACCGATCTTTTATGTAAGAGCATAAAAGAATTCGGAAATCTTCAAGAGGTTGTAAAGATGGGGACTGACGATCACTACAAATGTTTTTCATTGTGTTATTTGCACAAAAGCCCTCATATTGTTACTTTAATCCTCTTAAGTAGCTGATTTTGACCTGGCTGCTGGCGAATGGGATTTTTTACAGGGGTGGATGACTACATATGGGATTCTAGATAGGGATGGTTCGAAATGTGTTCAGAAGTGGCTAGGTATTATCAACCTATGAGTTTAACCTATAATTATCTACCTTTGGATCATTCATTATTTCTTCATTCGATTAAAATCTCGAATCGCATATGTTCATGTTTTTTATCTTGATAGTTTCAATCTAGTCTACTAACAACCTCATTTGTTGTCGACAGCAAAGAAAACGAAATGAACAATAATACTATTTCACCTATTGAAGAATTTGTGAAAAATGTGTACAATTAAGGAGATCATTATTGTCTCGTGTAGAGAGAAAAATAAATTCCTTAATAATTAAGATCTTGATTTCAAACATTCGCCAAACATGAAATCCTATTGTGATTAGCAGAATTTAAATTTGAAACTCGTTAACATTGACTTGCTTCTTAAAGGGAGCAAAGCTGGTGAAATTGCGTTTATTGAGTTATAATGAGTTATCGTAAACTGTAAACTGATCATCACTCATTGTCAATAATTTAGGTCCTAGCTTCAAAACAAGCGGTATTGCTATGGTTAAGCAATCTAAGAACCAAACAAGTCAGGCAAAAATGTCAGAACAAAAGGAATTGAAGGAATACTTGATCTTTTTCTCGAAAGAAAAAACAATCAATTTTTTCCACAGTTCCTGTCCAAAATTCAAATCTCTAAATAGAAAGAGTCGATATGGCCGATATTGAATATTTTTCGAATTAATATGAATCAGAAAAGCTAGGACGTAAATTTGACAAAAATTAACTAAAGACCAATCAGTACCTACCAATCTCATACGGGTAGCTCGAAGAGGAATATTCTACACCATATTCGCTGCCAAATTTTGAAACTTCATTGCTTTTGTTCTTCGAAATTCCTTCAATTTAGATTCGAAACTTGAGAAGTTGGAAGACCGCAGTTAGGGCCGTAAAAGGTATCATTGAGAATTTTCATACATTTTTTCAGGATTTAAAAATTTCGGTTTGGAAATGGGAGATTTACTCCTTTGGTTCTTATAGAATTCTTTGAACGTTTGAAATTCTGAAAAATGGTAACTGATGGCCAAACTTCTGGGCAAAGGGAAGCAAGTTACAGGTTTGATTTGAAGAAATTTCGAAGGACCAAAGCAATCAAATTCCAAAATCAGGCATTAGGAATATGGTAGGGATGATTATTTTTGAAAAACGCATTGACCTGCATAAAGAAACTTCCCGTAACAAAGCGGCTGACGTACTGATCAGACTAATAGATAGATATATGATGTGTTTCATATAACTTTGATTGTTCGATCCAAAAATCTTACGTTAATTCGAACCAATCGAATCACTTGATTTGAAATTTGAACTAATCAACTTGACAGTTCTTAATCGACCGATCAAAGTTTTGTGAAACCCACTTCAAGAGTTCAGATTTCCTGATTAATTTGAATTCAAATAAATTTCAATTTCGTGCATTTTTCTGTTCTCCCATTATATCATTTACACATTACATTACAATTTTTAGGTGCTTTGGTGGAGAGTGTTTTGTTTTTTGGACAGAAACATCGATATCATCAAGATACTCTTTATATACTCTCTGTTGAGGTTTTTTCCTGAGCTGTTGTTTTGTACGCACAATTTATGGCACCCTGTTGCCCAGTGTTCTTGACTAACCAATTCGAGATTATGATTACCGAGTTCCAAACCAGAGAAAAACTATATCGCTGAAGCTGACATTTGAGGAAGACGTTTCTAATGGTGCAAAATGGCTTCTAGCGCCTCCCTCTCTTCTGCGAGCTGATTAAATCGAAAATAGTCTCTTGTTGCAACGACAATAGCATTCTGAAGGCGAGACATCTCGAAAGCACGGACTATCAAGAGCAAACACAGGAAGAACACGTTGAGGGCAGCTCCAAATCTACATTCTTCGCGATACAAAGCTCTTATCTTATCTCTTTGATCGTCCAATCTCTCAACCCACGAATTTCTCGAAGGGCCGAGTACTTGACTCCATTCCTGTCTCGAGATGCCGCAAAGGCAAATAGGTCCTTCAGATGTTCGATCGGGACCTTCTACGGCTCTTCTTCGCAAGCCGCACCACGGAGTTGAGCGCAGAAGGAGTCAGCGCTGCGCTGGTGGACGAAATTCAGTCGGTCGTGGGACGTCAACGCGTACGCTCGTAGTCAGAGCATCAGCTCTATCTCACCGCTGTCTGCCACACACCTATCTGCTCGGCTCTCATGAAGACAGCTTATCGAACGCTACTCGTTACACAGAATCGGCGCTACGCGACCCTCTGTGCTTTCGTCTTGTTCTTTCTCGGGATGGGCTGTGATTTCGGAAAATCTTGATGTGTGTTCGGATTTTGTGATGATAAGTGGAACTTTTGGTTTATTCGTCGTTAGAGAATTTTTTGTTTATAAAGATGTATCAGTACATTCAGTTGGATTTGCCTAGAGATTGTAATGGTAAGTTTGTTTGTTTATGAGCCGAGCTTACTTCAGATGTAAATAAACCATTCTCGAAAATGCCCGACAAAAAAACTCCGCGAAAGTTTCGTACAGTACTAGGGGACTTGGTTGAATTTTCACTTAGCAATATAAGGCCGTCAGCCCCAAAAAGATAAAATAAAGTAAAACATTCTGCAAAACGATCAGTTCGGAAAATGCAGTATTTTTCATTTATTTCATGAATGGTTTCATGATTCATCACCGAGTGGTGATGTTCTCTTTGTAAGTTCATCCAATATTTGTCCAGTCCAATATCATAATTTTTTTTCAAGCTTACAACAATTGAAAAAGAGAAAACTATTTTGTTATCAGCAGTTGAAAATGAGAATAGAATTAGATATTAATTCCCGCAGATTTCAAAGCGAGATGGTCAAACTATTTAATTGTGTACTTACGGAAGATTGCTTTCAGTCCTATTTTATCTCTCCAGGTCGCCTTTTAAAATTCAACGTTTCTCCGCATCTTCTGATTGGAATTGTTCGCAATTTCATATGATTTTCTCTCATCTCCGAAATATTATTTACCTGTTACTACTTATTTACCTGATATAGTTTCTTATAATTCCTCAAGAAAAGTAGTACAACGTGTGTTATCATTTTATGAAATAAATTCATGGATTCATTCATGAATTATTGAAGCTCCGTCTGTGATCTCCGTGATGTTTACCGTGATTTAATAGCAACGAACATGTCTTGCAGCGGTTTAAGTCGGCATAACGCAAACAATCGGTTGTAGAATAACAAAACAAGAATAATGTGCGTTTTGTTATTATTTCGCGAGCGTAATTTGAACTTCCCTGCATTGTTGCTTAAAAACGCGAGAAGAATATTGAGAATACTGGTCAATGAAAGCAATGTACCAGATAAATATTGGGGTCGTTGCAATCTGATCTCACCACCCCTTCATGTGAACGGGTTCTGCTTTTCTTTCACCGTTGAATTGTTCACTGTTTTCGTTTATGGCTGTTAGTGAAGAAGATCCCGACTCGAAGTTTTTTCAAAGGGAACCCTTATCGAAGTATTCTTTAGTTATTGGTATAATGAAAGCGTAATTGATGACAATCGGTCCATTATCTGATAGGGTTGAATCGGTAACCCGCTTCCATCTATTTCGCCGAATAATGATTTCTTATTCGAATAACTTTTAAGCGGATGAAACTATTACGCACCGCTTGTTCTGATATTGAAAATCTATCATAGATACTTGGGACAGATTATTAAATCTTGATAGACTCAAGCAAAATATTATCGTTGAAATATATTTCGTAGTACTTACTGGGAGCGGAACGGGGAGAGGAATCATAAAAAATCTCAACCTTAATTCTCAGAGATTTCATAGAATTGATCAAACCAATTTATATACCATAATTTTAATCCTAAGCAAATTTCAGTGAACATCTCGGTTAATTCTCGAAATCAGAACAAGTGTCTTTCTAGTGTGCAAATCCATTGTCGGGAAATCTATCTAAAGAACACATAAAATAAAAAATAATAATACGAAGATTGTGAATGCAGCATGAAAATAAATATGAAAACAATTTGAACAAATTAAAGTTTTCTTGTTATTTTACTAATTATGATGGTGAATGGCACCCCCTTTAAGAGAATAACAAACCACCAACATATTAATCACTCTTGGCTCTTGTATAATTTCGTTTGTAATCATTACTTCTTCCAGTTTATTTCTCGTTTTTGACATATCGATATAACTGGTCTGTTTCAAATTCGATAGGCACCCATTTCCCATTATTCCTCGCATTTTTCATTTCATTCTGCAATATTCACCAAAAACTTACAAGAAACGAAAATAAGATAATTGTTTTTATGTCGCAATTCGAAAAAATGAATTTAAAATTGAAACCAAAGTAGTATGAGGAATACTCCATTCAGAATAAAAACGAAAATTGCTTATGTGCCGCAGTCGGAAGAATGAATTCCTTATGAAAACGACAGTGATAGGGTACTCAGAGAAATAATTCATTAATAAAAAACCAAGTTCTGTCAATATATAGAAAATGGCAACTTTTGAAAAAAAATACCTAACCTGCACTGAATGCATGTTTCAATTTTTTCATAGAATTCACTAAATCTGACTTACCCTGGATCTATTCGTGCCATGATTATGATTATTCATATATAATGCCTCGATTTTAACAACACTATTTATTATTCTTAGAAAATCTTCTTAGAAAGATTTGAACAGATCTATTTTCATAATTCGAGATTTTTCGTTGAAGAGAACGAACAAGAAGGTTACAGAACGACACAAAATTAATTATAAATTGTACAATTGAATCAAGGACATGCTGATTGATCTTTTAAGAAAAACCGCGAAAAATTATTGATTCTAGAATCAATAGAGCAATCAATAGATGTTTTGTATTTTTTGCGATGAAACCGAATCACTTGAACATCATCTGATTATCTTTTGAAGTTAGTGTACAAATTCAGGAATATTTCATTTCGAGAAACGGACCGCTCAAAGATGGTCCTCCAGATATGGCCGAAATTCATAATTTCCCCGGAATATGGGTCATAAATTCTACCTGCTTGTGAGTCACACGAAAGGCCGAGAAAAATTCACCACCCTCCTTATCTGAAATGTCATCTTTTCCTTGCTCTGGCAATTTATTGAAGAACTCTTTTCTTGTTTTAATGGAACTCCCATGTACGGGGCTACCACACGCCCCCTTCCTTTTGTTTCCTTAATTTACTGAAGGTTATTTTTCTTGTTTTCAGGCTGTTTGTTGGACAACGCGCCGGGACACAGACCCCCCGATGTGCCACCCCGCAACCCGACTATGAGCAGACTGAACGGGCGCCTAGCGTCGGCGCCGCCACTGGACAACCAAGAATTCGAGCCTTCCTGCCTTGTCAGAACGCCATCCGGTACTGTTTATATACCCCCCGGTACTTTAGGTAAATAAACGATGAGGGTCATATGGGAAAGTGGGTCTGGAATAGTAAAGTAGAAAACCAAGACAAGATTCACTTGATGGTTTTATGGCAGAAGCAGAAGCAATTTATGAAGTTTGTGGTTGTGATTTTCGATTAGAAAAACAGCTCTGGAAGAATGATGAAGAGTCAAGACTCGATTGACACAAATATCAAAATAGTGTTTCAGAATACCGATAATCGAATTAAATGACAGAATGGAATTCGTGTAATTTCATCCAGGAACAAAAATTAACGTCGAACATACTCACACACATTAATATTGCCCTCGAAAATGACAAATCAAAATTCAAATTGCTTGTTTCTTCCGATCAAAGTGAATTATGATTAATTCATAACCATAATTCATAATAACGAAAAACAGTGGAAAATTTTCATTATTCATTTCTTTTAGACGTTCCCAATTCAAACCAGCAAAAATTTCTAAGAATTTTGTAGGAAATATCAATGTTATGGATGAAATTTCATTTTCATCCTCGTTTTCGTCCGAAAGTAGAAAACTGAACGAAATAAAACATTATTCAAATTCAAATCGATGAGAATAGCTGAAGCAGAAATTTGGCTTGGGATTAGACAACATTAAAAATACACCACCTTGTTTCAAAAAGATTTTGCCTTGTCCCCGTTTGGATCCTTTGAAAAACAATCAAGTTTACTGGAGCTTCGAAACTCTTTCAATTCAAATTATAAAAATTGCTGCTCTTCTGCCGAGATAGGTTTTTAAACTAGTTCGCAAATATGGTAATTTTTCGAAATTTCAGATGTCACATTCTTTCAAATCTAATAACCATAAACGATGCAAAAAGTACCAAATTACCATCTCAAATTTGACAATTATGATGATCAAATGAATAGAAATAGGTTCCTCCATATGCCCGATTTAAGTCAAAACCGTTTACTTGCTAAATCGACTCTAGATTTCTAAATACAATACAAATACAAGTCATTATGAATAAAAACCAGACAAATTTTCTCGGAATAATTATTTTACCCAAGTATGTATAAGCATTCTATAATAATATTATTAATTTTCATAATGTCAGATTTTAACGAATACGTTAAATAGACACTATTTTCCAAAACTTTTGCGATGAAATTAGGGTGTTTCTTTCATATGAATTTTAGCCTTTGTTGAACTTGAATAATCAAGTGAGTTATCAAGTGATAACTCTCCAGTGAAAGTATTGCGAATATACGTGCTGGCGAAGAATTTTTCCCCAAATGTAGATATACCCAAGAACATTGGAAAATAGTTCCCTAGAATGAGTCACAATGGCAATAATTGTCATCCAAACCTTGAGATAATAAAATTTTAATATGTACTACCACATTCTGAGCACAAAAATAAAAATATCAACCTCGACAATGTTGCAAATATACCCCGCTTCAAGGTCGTAAAATCGCAAGAGATATGGGAATGAGCGAAAGTTATGTCGTTTCTCGTCATCCTTTCCTGTGAAGCGCATTTATCACGAATTCAAACATTTTCTGTGATTTCCTGTCACATCGATAAAAACGATCCATTTCCTCTCGACAACAAAAATACTGAAGAGAACGTACAAATTCACCACGGCCCGGGATTAAAATCCAACAGCCTCTTCAAATAGACGATTAAGCTCAGTATAAACCGACGTTTCGGCTGCGTACCTGGCCGGAAAAATGAATGCAACTCTTGACTCGGATAAATCAGATTAGGCACGGTAGAGAGCACAAAAATTCGCAACAGATGGTCCAGAAATCCCGACTACAATAGACGTGGCATGTGCTTGATCCCATCGCCGCCTAATTCAAGCTCATTCCCTATAATTAAACTCAAGAAAGGTAACCTTAGTAACCGGTCTGTCGATAAGTCTATGCAACGTTCGGAAATTGATGAAAAAAGGGTGATTCTGAGGAGTTTGACGACGCGGTCAATGAATTTTGGAGCAACGACTCTTCGGTTGAGGCGCAGGTAGATGCGTTTCTCTACGAACATATGGTGAACGGGGCTTAATAATGAAGACTCGAGGGTACGGGATGTAACAGTTGCGGGGCCGTAATTTTGTTTTCTTATGCCAGAAACGCCATTAATTTTGGGGCGTTAAGATAATCACCTTAATACAAATAGCGGCTTTTCTTGGACCTATCTGCGTTTATTCCGGGCGACATATGTTGTCCGATTTGATTTAAGTATCCATGAATAATTCGTTTCGGAAGGCAAAGTTTTCTTGATTCGAGTTTCTTTAACCTCGAACTGGCATTATTTCGTACTTTTAACAGGGTGTAGTTCATAGAAATCCAGTAATTTACGCCAGAAAACATTAAACCTCGAAATCAGAGATAATGAGTAGTTATGCTCTCATATTAACATATATGTAAAAAATTCTTTTTTTTTCGCTGACGTCACCTTTTCTTTGATTTTGATGTCCTAATACAGCTAGGCCAAAATTCTTCTCATTTTGAGTGTACAAAAAACTGTAGCAGCTAGAAGTAAATGAATGGCACATCTTCGACTTCTCTTCATTTCTATAGCTCTTGAATAATGAAAGAAAATTGAAAAATTGCTATTTTAAATTTAATGCTGAATTACCTACTCGGGTTCTTCAACTCGTGCTCCAAAATGAACAAATTATTATTACTTGCTTCATGTACTTCTTTACGAGTGATTTAACGATGATAATATCGAATTATCTAGCCATATTCAAGATATATTTGAAGGTATTTCAATTATAAACTATAGTAGATCTTTTATCTTCTTGCTGCAATTTTTTTGCTCATTTCAAAATAATTTAATATTTCATGAGAATAAACATAAACTTTTTCCCTCGTTCTGTTTCACTATTGAATAATAATTACGTATAAGTTCGGTTATGAATTCCCCTAGCGATTATAATTCTGTGTCGAATCTGTTCATTCTGCCACATCTCGTAGAACAAAATCATGTGAGAATATTTCATTCTAACACAGTTTTCATGGGAATATTCATTGATGAGATGTTGGCCTCCTGCCATGAGACAGAAATCAGTTTTGCCATTCGGTATTTTTCAATGCAAATATTTCATTAATTTCGAGAAAAATTCAACTCTTATAGAAGGCTCATTCTAACATTCGTTCATTCAAAAATTCGCCACATCGTGGCCTGATTTTGAATTTTGAACTCGTGTAAAAATATCAATGCCTTCTGAACTTGTATCATAAATTACTAAAATTCTATGCTTAATTTGTCATACGTACTTGAGATAGATAGAAATCCCTTTCTATTTTCTATTCTAAATGGTCCGAAATATTTAATGGTTGAATCAAAAAATTCCATGACAAATAAACATGCTAGTAATTCGGCTTTATATGAAATAGCAATTTCTGAATTATTATATATTTTATATATTAATTATATTATTATATATTAAACTATTCATTATCGTTTATAATTCAAAATCTAGAAATGAAAGGCCTGTTCTGTTTTCATATTAGGATCAGTTAGGAAAAGAGAACTCGAGAATATTCTTGTTGCTATAGTTCTCGAGATCCTTTTAGTAAACTGCCAACTCTGTACCTCTTTTATAAAATAATTTATCTTGACTGATTTTTGATATATGGAGCTCAACAGTACTATATCAACACAATAAAACTTGGGGCGTTAGACTGGCAATAACCTAATGCATCATAAGCCTTAGGTACTTTCTTTCACGAAGTAATAAAATACTTGGAAAAAAATTGAACATCGAAGTCGTTACCTACTCACTTCATGTACACTCCGGATAGATGAACAATTCTTATTAGAATGATACATACCATTCTGATCACAATTCTTTTTTTTTCAGGTCTTTCCAAAAACCCCACGATAGACTACAAGTCGAACTCCTCTTGTAGCAGCCCCTGTAAAGAAATGAAGAATCCAGACAGACTTGGAAACACCAACCCCTATACGGGAGCACACGCATCCCTCAGTTTAAGAAACAACCAACGTCACGTCAACTCGCACTTTACACCACCGAGTAGATTCCACATAAGGAAAGATTTCACGTCGAGATGCTCTTGGAAGTGTACGGCGATCATCTTTATCATGTGCACCGTCATACTTCTCGCGGGATTGTCCTATCTTCTGGGTAAGTTCACGCATTGCAGTCACATAGTACAGATACACTTTCGAAACAATAGCACTACCAAATGTAGTTTCTTGTATCTAGAAGTTTCTAGCTAAAATTCTGATACCTATTTTCATGTAAAGTTTCTGAATTGGCTGAATGAAGTCTTTCTGATCTATAATTGAATAATAATTTAAACTTTCTTCATTTAGTAAAATATGAAAAGAATATCACAACAGTCAATGTCACTTTATGGTAAAGACTGCTAATGACACGATATGTTTGATGAGGTAGATCACCTAAGGTCGGCACCTAAGCAAGCAAACAAGTTCACCAATCAGAATTAAATGAAACCTTAATTTTTAAGGATATAATACTTCCGGTGTGCCACCTGTATAATTTTCGAACCACTAACAGTCACTGCAGTTCCGAACAGAAATATTTCTGCGTCTTTTATATGAGAGCTAAACACGCTGATTTCCTTATTGTATAAGGAATCTCTTGACAATTCAACGAAATTAACTTTGATGAACGGAAAAATAGGAAGTTTCTAGTTTCGATATCTGAAGTTTTTTCAGTATGTGAATTAAGATTTTGCGATACAAAATTCTGTTTATTAAAGTGAAATGCGTAAAAATAAGTATCCAGCAGATGTAGAAATATGCCATCACATAAATTTTTTCCGTATTTATCTGAATTATTTGAATAGTTGGAAGGCCCTAATCCGAAATAAATGAGTAATGTTTTGGTAAATCGAGATCCGTTTTCCAACTAGCGTTTTTCGATTTAAAACGGGAAAGAACGTGTTTGAAGCCTGAATTCCACATAATAATATTGTGTGTCCAGTCGCAAAACGTTTGTAAACAACTGAACTGCCCGAATTTAATTACGACATTCGCTCAAAAAATTCGGACGAACCGAATAATTCGATATTGAATCGTTGCGCAAGGTTTCAGGGCTCGATAATTGGACAGTCGAATATAAATAAATTTTCCCTTTGCTATTCAAAATTAGTACTGTTTGTCATTTATTCGATCGACCAGCTTGTTCTTTCACTTGATAAGTTCATAGTCTATGATGAATGTTGATCGGAATTAAAAATTCGTTCCATCATTGAGCATTCGGTCTTTTTCTTCGAAATAGAAGAAAAAATAAGTTTTTAATGTTATGAAATTTTTTGCAGCTTCCAGCTTACTGAACTGGTCGTATCAGAGCTCTAAGCAATGCTCCGTTCTTGTGGGGGAGAACACCCAAATAGTCACCCCTTCCAAACCGAACGCACCCGAAAGCAATACGTCAACATCAAGTCGCCCCAAACCAACATCTAACGGAGGTAATGTCAATTCCACGCCTGTAGCAAACAGAAAACGAAGGCAGGTCGTAGCACCTCCCGTTTTACCTGCTTTTGTTCTGTCTGACCAGCACTTTAGTAATTCTAGTAATGAAACACAGCATGGAGTTGGTTCTTTATTGCATGAAAGTACTAGTGTAGATACCCCGGTTGGTGAAGGGATAGACCCATTAATGGTAGATAGTTTTTCCTTGACCTCAGAAGAAATATACACTTATCCCCCTGTCAGTTCCGATACAACTATGGGAGATCTGAATGATGATGCGACAACTACTCAAATTTCTCCACTTCTGGTAACTTCAGATTACATCTACGAAACAGTGAGTGAAACTGAATATATCAACGAAGAATCTGCAACAACTGAAGCTGCAATATCGGACGATAGTTCCTCATCCATCCAAACCATTACTTATGAATATTTATCTACTTCACGAGATGATGAAAATGAGATGCAAGCAATAGAAGATACGGTGTTACCTTCAACCAGTTCTTCAACAGAAGGGCTAGCCGAAACTGGCCAAGAATTGATTGAAAATTTAAGCGACGACATTATTCAAGGTGACGAACCAGGATACGGTTTCTCGTTCGGTGAAGATGTCGATATAGTAACGTTCGATGAAAAACCACCAGGAGATGTCGTAGATATTGTTAGTTTAGACCGAAAACCAGCCAAGTCTAATTTTATGTATGATACGGCTTCGAACAATACTATCCCTATGAGGAACCAAACATTTCCGGCAGTTTTGGTAGAAGACAGCTCGAGTTTTAACAATCCCCCAATTTTGCATGAACTTAACCAAACTAATATTTACTCGGGTGGTGATGCCGATCCTAACATCAAAATAATAAATTTGGCGCCTACAGACTATTCTAACAATTCTAAACGCCTTCAAGTGAACATAACAGTAACCTCCCAAAATGGTCTCGAAACGGGAGAGCAGATATACGTATTGTCCGTATCTATTCCTACTGACGGAAAACCACCAAGTCCTGTGATGAGCGAGTACAAGGAGTACCCGCAGGAACAAAAGAAGGGTCAGGTGGAAAAAGAAAACGGACAGTCTGGTGGCGCTTGCGAGTGCTCCTGTCCTACCCTAGACATCAATGATTATTTTGCAGATTACAACGATTCGACAGAGTTCGATGCCACCGAAAAAAATATCGAAGTAACCTCGGTTCCGATCCTAACGGTCACAGAGCCGGTCATATCGAGCACAACTGAGTTTAGTACCACCCAAAGCTACTCGTCGACTACTGACATGGACAACTGGACGAACTTTTGCGATACTTCCACTAAGTTGCCTCCACCACCAACTATCCTTATCTTGGAAGGTAGGGTTAACTTACTGGCATTGCGACTAACACCGCTCTGCAAAACCCATTACAAACTAACAAATTCTCCCCGTAGCATAATTGAAATCACCACTAGATATATGCGAAGATTTACCTGTAAGACCGTCTCTGGATTTAATCGATAATTGTTTTCGCATAGAAAGGTTGGTATTAACCACTGCACGAACTCGCTCATTATGCTAATGATATATTTATCCAATCACATCCCCACAGTTTTGATATATCGCAATTGGTCTCATGTCTTCGAGGTGTAAAAAGAAAAGTTCCCCATCCGAGCTTTTATTTTTTTAGAGTTCCGGACGGGTAGTCAGTTGATTACATGATAGATGTTGTTGATGATTACTGTAATTTGTATCGCATGAAGTTGAAATTATCTCTTGATACAGTTTGTAGTTCTAATGTATTGGCGGCTTCGCATACCCCTCAGCTTGTGATGGCGCTTAGCAATTTTATGTTAATGCTCCTACCCACGAAGTGGTTCAGATAGGATGAAAGCCAGGAATTAGCAACATTGATAATTTGTGTCTTTGGGCTACGTAATAGTTCAACTACTCACACGTCGAGTTCTCATGGGAGAATTCAGCGAGTTAATCGCATTTTCAAATGAAGAGTTCATATTCAAAACAATTTTTGAATTTCCTACTCATCTCAATCATAGGTCCGTTTAGAACACCCGAATATACAAATAAATCTTCCAAATTTGTTCAGTTGGCTCCGAGCTCCTTCGAACCACTTCGCATCATGAAATTACCCAAAAATCTCAAACTAATATTTTTTCTTCTTTAGACGCTCGAACGTTTCCGGCTCAATCGTTCCCACCAGATGGCACCACCTTTTCGCAAATATCATTGGGACAAAAGCTCTCGCATGAAATACCTCCTTACGGTTATTGGAATATGCAATTCTACCAGTCCGAAGCTGCATACGTCAAGTTTGATTACAGCATACCGAGAGGAGCAAGCATTGGAGTATATGCAAGAAGAAATGCTCTTCCCACACACACCCAGTATCATATCTTAGAGGTGCTCAGCGGTTTCAAAGCTAGAACTACACGGAGTTCGAATGTGAGTATTATAATAATATGTCTAACTGATTGAATGTATAACCAATTTTTTTTTTCATAACAGTCATTCGTGAAGAAGGAGGTTACTCATTATATGGAACAGGGTCATTGGTTCTTATCGCTCTACAATGATGATGGAGATGCTCAAGAAATCACTTTCATTGCCACCGTTGCCGATGATATGACCCATAACTGTCCGAACGGCTGCAGTGGCAAAGGTGAATGCCTCATGGGTCATTGTCAGTGTAATCCAGGCTTTGGAGGCGATGACTGCAGCGAGAGTAAGTTATACTATTTTTGCTCTGGTTATGACAGAAACAATATAGCTAAAATTTCATTTTGCTTCATAACTAACTGCTCGATTTAGGCTCCTCTAGAGCAAAAAAAATTAGAATTCATTCGTAAATTTCCTGCTCATGGAGTTGCCTAACTGCACATCTGCATGATGAATGTTTCTTGTACAGGTGTTTGTCCAGTTCTGTGCAGTCAACGCGGCGAATACATCAACGGTGAATGCCAGTGTAACCCTGGTTGGAAGGGTAAAGAATGTCAACTGAGGCATGATGAATGTGAAGTTCCAGACTGCAACGGACATGGACATTGTGCTAACGGAAAATGTAATTGCATTCGAGGATATAAGGGCAAATTTTGCGAAACCGGTAAGACCAACCACGAAATTAAAGAACACTATCGAAATTATGAAAATTAGGTCCTTGCCCTTAAGATATGACATAACTAACAAAATATTAGCATGAGAAAAGAAACCTTCATTTTCTAATAGTCTTGGTCTCTTTAACATGTTTGTCCATTGCCTATAAAAACAAAGGTGCACTCTTAACTCATCATCAACTCATGAATACCTATTAATCCTTATCATAAAGATATCTGAATCTATATATTCGATTGTTTTGGAATAGCTGATTGTCCCCATCCTACTTGCTCTGGGCATGGGTACTGCGTGGAGGGTTCCTGCATCTGCAAAAAGGGTTGGAAAGGAGCAGATTGCGGCCAGATGGATAAAGAAGCACTGCAATGTCTTCCAGACTGTTCAGGTCATGGTAACTTTGACCTTGACTCACAAACATGTACATGCGAGCCTCGGTGGTCTGGAGAAGATTGCTCCAAAGGTAAGACGAAAAGAATTCGAATATTTTTCTTCATTGTTTCAGATTTTCATTCAATTGCCCTCTTTTATTCACTTTCTTCAACTCTTTTCAGAGTTATGTGACCTAGACTGTGGAAACCACGGCCACTGCGTTTCAGACGCGTGCCAGTGCGATGCTGGATGGACAGGTGAATCCTGCAACATCAAACAGTGTGATTCTAGATGTAACGATCATGGTCAGTGCAAAAATGGCACTTGCTTGTGTGTTACTGGATGGAATGGCAAACACTGTACACTTGAAGGGTGTCCCAACAGCTGTTCAAACCATGGACAGTGCAAGCAATCTTCCAACAATCAATGGGCTTGTAAATGCGACAGTGGTTGGGATGGACCTGACTGCAGCATCCTTTTGGAGCAAAATTGCAATGACGACAGAGATAACGATAAGGGTATGTTCGACAATATGCTTTTCAGGCTCTTATTGCTCATGTCCTCATTTTCCTTCACAGATGGTCTTAAGGACTGCGAAGATCCAGAATGCTGCGCTAGTCCTCATTGTGAGAAAAATCAGCACTGCTACGTCTCTCCCAAACCTTTGGATATACTTTTACGCAAGCAACCTCCGGCAATAACTGCATCATTCTTTGAAAGGATGAAATTTTTGATAGACGAAGACAGTTTACAAAACTACGCCAGACAAGGAAGTTTCAACGAAAGGTGAGTTTTATTTGGATCAAGGTCCTTTTTTTTCCATTTCAACTCAATGTCACCTTAGTGGTGTTTGGTGTTTCCTGTTTGTTTGACTAGAGTTCTTCTAGAACGCATTGTTGTGCCCCATGTGCAATTCACCTCCCAATTTTCTCAGATTTGGTCACCTTTTATGTTCAGAAGCATTAAGTGTTTTTACTCTATGTCTATCAACATATATTAATTTTATATTGAAAATAATCATTGAACAAAATATCGTTATTTGAAATGTAATTGAGTTCATCTTACTAATCATTCTATACATTGCTACTGTTTGAACTGCTAACCAATGTCGCTCTTCTGTTTTTCTCGCTGCTCAGTGTGTTCTGGAGCAACTTTAACACGAGGTAAGGCCAAGTAGCCTTTATTGAAGGACTTGATACATTGGGAGAATGCTGAGAATAGAGTGTCTGCTTTTTATTTCTTTTTTTTTATTTGGTTTTGATTATTTTCACCTCCAATTGTGATCGTTTGAATTCTTTTAGCTTTATATTTGTGTTCTTCCTCAAGATTGTACGTCGTTTTTGTGCAATGAGATGGTTTTTAACGATTTCTAGGATGTTGAAGTAGATAGACCGTAGATTGTATCAGGATCTCCGGAAAGAGGAATGTGACATCTTTCATTATATCTAGTTGTCTCTTTCCGGGGTTTTTATTGTTAACCTAAGTTAATTTTTCTTTTTTATAGCCGGTCGGCCGTCGTTCGAGGTAAAGTAACGACCATCATGGGCAAAGGATTGATGGGTGTAAGAGTAAGCTCGAGTAGGGCCCAAGAAGGATTTACGTTAACTAGAGAAGATGGTTGGTTTGACTTGCTAGTCAACGGTGGTGGAGCTGTGACTCTTCACTTTGGTAGAAACCCATTCCGACCTCATAAACACATTGTTTTCATACCGTGGAACGAAGTTGTCATAATTGATGATATAGTAATGACAATGGGAGATGAAAAGCAGGTTGTTTCGATACCGCAGCCATGCGTAATTCATAACTATGATATCATGAAACCTGTGGTTTTGGCAACTTGGAAGCATGAGTTCCAAGGAGCATGTCCTGATAAAAGCTCCATTCTGGCAGAGTCTCAGGTGGTACAAGAAAGTCTTCCAATACCTGGAACTGGTTTGAATCTGGTCTACCACAGTTCGAGAGCGGCAGGATATGTATCAACCATTCAACTGCAGCTAACTCCTGAAGTTATCCCAGCGTCTTTGAAACTGATTCATCTCAGGATAACAATCGAAGGAATACTTTTCGAAAAAACTTTCGAGGCGGATCCTGTAATCAAGTATACCTACTCATGGAATAGAAATAATGTTTATCGTCAGAGAGTATATGGAGTTACTACAGCTATAGTGAAAGTTGGTTACGAATACACAGATTGTAAGGATGTTATTTGGGATGTGCAAACAACAAAATTAAGTGGACTTGATATGAGCATTTCCGACATAGGGGGATGGAATCTCGATATTCATCATCGTTATAATTTCCATGAAGGTAAGTCTCGATTCTTCAACTCACGGGTTCAATTTTATAATGGGAATGGTACTTTCTAGGTATCCTCCAAAAGGGAGATGGTTCAAACATATACTTGAAACACAAACCAAGAGTAATATTAACCACAATGGGCGACGGACATCAGAGACCTCTACAATGCAGAGACTGCGAAGGTCAAGCCAGTAAACAGAGGCTCTTAGCGCCTGTTGCACTTTGCGCTTCCTCAGACGGATCTCTTTACGTCGGTGACTTCAATTTGGTTAGGAAAATTCTGACTGATGGAACAGTTAGGACCATCGTTCGATTGAAGTAAGTGATAACCGATTGATGTCTGAGTTTATACAGTTTTTTTATTCACATTGTGATTTATTCTTTTTTTTTTTCAGTGCCACTCGCGTATCTTATCGCTACCACATGGCACTGAGTCCCCTTGATTCTGTCCTGTACATATCAGACCCAGAATCCCATCAAATCATCAAGGTGCGCAACACATCCGATTACTCTGATCCAGATCACAACTGGGAAACTGTGGTAGGCTCTGGAGAACGTTGTTTGCCCGGTGACGAGGCTCATTGCGGCGACGGAGCTCTGGCAAGGGATGCAAAACTGGCTTATCCAAAAGGTGTTGCCGTAACTATTGATAACATTCTTTACTTCGCCGATGGAACTAATATAAGGATGGTAGACCGTGACGGGATTGTGACTACCGTCATTGGCAATCATATGCATAAGAGTCATTGGAAGCCGCTCCCTTGCGAAGGAACACTTAACATCGAAGAGGTCCACCTAAGATGGCCGACGGAACTAGCAATCAATCCACTCGATAATTCGCTGCACATTATAGATGATCACATGATTCTCCAGCTGACCTCAGATGGAAGAGTTAAAATTATTGCTGGTCGTCCTCTTCATTGTGGCTCTCCTACATCTGGCTATGACGTAGAGTTAGCAACACACGCCACACTCGTGATGCCACAAAGCATCGCATTCAGTTCCTCCGGCAACCTTTATGTGGCAGAAAGTGATTCTCAGAGAATCAACAGAATACGAGTCATTGGTACAGATGGCAAGATAAAATTGTATGCTGGGGCTGAATCTAAATGTAATTGCCTAGAAAGAGGCTGTGATTGTTTCGAGGCTGATCACTATCTGGCTTCTAACTCCAAATTCAATACCATATCTGCAGTTGCGATCACGCCCGATGAACATGTCCATATCGGCGATCAGGCCAACTACAGAATTCGAAGCGTCATGCCCAGTATTCCTGACTCTACTTCTAGCAGAGAGTACGAAATATACTCACCAGATACCCAAGAGATCTACATCTTCAACAAGTTTGGTCAACATGTTGCCACCAAAAACATATTGACTGGAGAAACAATATACATATTCACCTACAACGTGAACACAAGTAACGGTAAACTGAGCACTGTTACCGACGCCGCAGGAAATAAGGTCTTCCTCTTACGTGACTACGCAAGTCAGGTGAATTCTATTGAGAACACGAAAGGTCAAAAGTGCAGATTGAAAATGTCATCGCCTTCCCAAATGAAGATGTTGAAGACGCTCAGCACTCCGGACAATTACAATTTCACGTTCGAGTATCACGGATCATCAGGTTTATTGAAGACAAAAATTGACAGCAGTGGTAGAAGTTACATTTACAACTATGACGAATTCGGTCGATTGACGTCAGCAGTTACACCTACTGGCAAAGTGTTGAGCCTCTCTTTTGATTTGAGCTTGAAAGGAGCCACCGTTAAAGTAAGCCAAAATAATGTTGAACCGATTTCTATGCTTATCAGAGAATCAAGCGTTAGCACTAAGATTGGGGAAGCCGAAAGCAAAATTCTCATGCAGCCAGATGGAGGGGTTACAACTATCATGCCGTGGTTCCACTCTGTTTCCATTGATACTGTACCATACAATGTATTAGCTGACAAAGAAGCTCTCTTGGGTAAGTTTGATTTCAGCATCATTGGAAATCAGGAACTAAATTCCATTTATTTTTTCAGGAGAAAGCTATCCAGTTCCTGCTAAACAGAGGACAGAGATTGGTGGAGACTTGGCGAACAGATTCGAATGGAAATACTTCATCCGGCCGAATCAGCAGAACAAAGGCAAATCCTCTATGCCTAGGGTTATTTCAAAAGTTGGAAGAAGGCTTAGAGTCAACGGCGAAAACATCTTGTCGTTAGAATACGACCGAGAAACGTCTTCGGCTGCCGTCTTCATTGATGACAAGATTGAACTTGTGAACATTTCATATGATAAATCGGCTAGACCCGTGAGATGGACCCCTAGGAACGGAATCTTTTCTCATGTTGAACTCGAGTACGACAGGTTCAGCAGATTGAGCAGTTGGAAATGGGGCGATCTAACAGAAACTTATGGTTTCGATAGAGCTGGCCGATTATATGAGATCAAATATGGCGATGGCACTTCCATGCAGTATGCTTTCAAGGACATGTTCAGTAGCTTGGTAAGTAAAACCTTTCATTGATCACTGAATTGAATGAACAAATTGAAAAGCTTAATTGTAAAATCTTAATCCTGCACACAAAATAAAATATAAAGAATTATTGTCTACTTTCAGCCACTGAAAGTAACCACGCCTAGAGGATCCGACTACCTGCTCCAATATGACGACGCAGGAGCTCTACAATCCCTCACAACACCTAGAGGTCACATTCACACCTTTTCCCTGCAAACATCTCTTGGATTCTTCAAGTACCAGTACTTCAGCCCAATGAATCGCCATCCATATGAAATCATGTACAATGATGAAGGACAAATTCTGTCCATTGTATACCCCCATCAATCTGGAAGAGTATCGTACATCTATGACGCAGCTGGCAAACTAGAAACTTCTCTGGCTGGTATGAGTTCCATCCAATATACCTACCACGAAACATCAAACTTGGTGAAGAACGTCGAGATTGTTGAACCCTACTTCGAACTGAGACAGGACTTCAAATACCATGCCGGAGTCTTAAAAGATGAAAGGTTGAAGTTCAACGGCAAAAGTGGATTGGATAACGCTCATTATAGATATCAATACGATGGCAACGCCAGATTGTCCAGTATAGACATCGATATCAATGGTAAAGAGCTGCCGCAACTAAGATTAAAATACAATCAAAATATCGGTATCTTAGAAGGAATATCCGATTTGAGAGTGTACAGAAATACCTTCAATAGGTCCGTGATGCAAGATACCAGTAAGCAGTACTTCACAATTACCGACACCGACGATAGAGGGCGTTTGAAGACTCAACTGATCAACATTAAATCTTTCGACGTGTTTAGATTAGAGGTTGAGTACGACACCAGAAATAGGATAAAGATCCAAAAATTAATGATCGGAAGATCGCAGTTCTTGGACAAGATATCCTACAATTCTGACGGGCATGTCCTTGAAGTTTTCGGGAGTAACAACTGGAAATATGTCTATGATGAGAACGGTAATGTAATATCGATCATAAGAGACAAAGAAAAGATTTCTTTGGGATACGACAGCGGCGATAGGGTAGTTCAATATGGTGATGTTGAATTCTCGAGCTACGACAACAGAGGTTTTGTGGTGCGTCGAGGAGAACAAAAATACAGGTACAATCCAAGAGGTCAACTGATCCACGCCTTTGAGCGAGACAAGTTCCAAACCTGGTACTTCTACGATGACAAGGGTAGAATGATCTCGTGGAACGACGACAAAGGAAATGTCACCCAGTACTTCTACTCCAATCCCATAACGCCAAACTTAGTCACCCACGTTCACTTCCCGAAGACCGGCAAAACATTCAGATGCTTGTACGACTCTAGGGACGTGATAATCTCGATAGAGACCCCGGAACAGAGATTCTACATCGGTACCGACCAGAACGGATCCCCCTTAGCTCTGTTCGACATCAATGGAAACGTCATCAAAGAAGTGAGGAGAACACCTTTCGGTAACACTGTATTGGACACCAACCCCAACTTCTACTTGCCAGTAGATTTCCATGGAGGTATCCTGGATCCAAACACGAAACTGCTGTACATTAATAACAGGTTATATGATCCCGTTGTTGGGCAGTGGATGACGCCAGCTTGGGAAAGATTGTCCACCAAATTGAATTCTCCAACTGATGTTTTCATATACAGGTAAGTTATAAATAGTTTGGCTTGTTTGAAACCACTGCTAATATCTTCATTCTTCTGCAGATTCATGAATAATGACCCTATCAACAAAAACAGCTTGATTGACTACATGACTGACATGGACAGTTGGCTCAAGATATATGGCTTCAACATTCAAAACATTATGGGTTCAGATTATATTGAAAAAATGATTTACCAACCTAAAGCAACAATACAAAGCAAGCAATTGGCTCCTGAGTTTGGAGTAATTTCGGGACTTGAATGTATCGCCAGCAAGGTTAGTTTTATTCTTGTTATATTTTCAAATTGTAATGAGGTTCTCCTTCTTATTCAAATATACCTATTTACAGACAAAAGAGAAGTTCTCATCGCTGGACTTTGTACCAAAACCTCTCCTCAAAGTAGAACCAAAGACTAGAAACCTCCTTCCTAGGGTTTCATACAGAAAATCAGTGTTTGGCGAAGGCGTCTTAATTTCGAGGATCGATGACAGGGCATTAATCAGTGTAGTGGAAGGAGTCAACGGTGTCATGCAAGACGTGGTGACATCTGTCTTCAATAACTCGTATTTCCTGAACGTTCACTTCAGCATACACGACCAGGATGTCTTCTATTTCGTCAAGGACAACGTGCTGAAGATAAGAGATGATCTGGAAGAATTGAGGAGGCTGGGTGGCCTCTTCAATGTTTCAACGCATGAAATCACGGATCATGGCAACAGTGCGCCGATAAAAGAACTTCGACTGCACAATCCGGACGCAGTGGTTATCATCAAATATGGTGCAGATCCCCAGCAGGAAACCCATAAAATTCTTCGACATGCCCACAAGAGGGCTGTCGAAAGAGCCTGGGAAATCGAAAAACAGCTGGTTGCAGCGGGCTTCCAGGGCAGAGGTGAGTGGACTGAAGAGGAAAAAGAGGAACTTATATCGCATGGGGACGTAGACGGATACGAAGGCATAGACCTGCACAGCATCCACAAGTATCCCCAACTAGCCGATGATCCCGGCAACGTAGCGTTCCAAAGAGACTCTAAGCGTAAGAGAAGAAAAAGTGGCATGCGCAAACGGAGAAACCACCGGCAAGTGTCGTGATTTTCCCAGAAAGAAACATTGAATGTGCCATACGACATCAAATGAATCAAATACTAGTCGATCTAATTTATAATTTTAAGGACAAATTAACTATTTTCTAGATAGTGACGAGACAATGTCACCAAACTATTTTGATATTGAATCATTTGCGAATTTAAAAGATTCATAAAAAGTCCGAAAGCGCTTATCCAGTGCACAAAATGGGATTCAGCGAGGCAATAAATTGAAGAGGAAGATGTTTCACCCCGATCGCCCCCAGAGATAACCGAAAGTGGGAAATGTTTTGAATTAGGTATCAGAAAAGGCCTAAACTTTTCGACCCACAATATATTTCCTTTTCAAGTGAAATTCTTCTCCTTCACCTTCCAAACTAAGGGGCATATGAACAAGTGACCCCTTGAACTGTGTATAGCCATAAAGATAAGGCCTATCAAGGAACGAGCGAACATGCACATATTAGATTTAGTGGTAGTGTGCTGAAGCCGAAAAACTGACGAAATGTATATAATCAGAAGCTTTTTATATGGAAATGTAGAAGAGAGTCAGATACTTCAGATAGACAAATGATAATGGAACTTTTCGTGCCGCATTCTTGTGATTCTTATCATGATAAACCAGTGGCGTTGACTGATAATAAGTTTCAGTTCTACTGATGGTAAAATGTAGATGGACATTATTGATAATAACGTAGAGATTCACTCCATAATACTCCAATGATAATTCTCCAATATCTCGTATTTATTTAGTTACTTCCGACTTTACCTACTCAAGAAACCACTCCAAATACATCACAAAACCCTGATAAACTTACCAGTTGTAACATCCTTGTAATCTGAAAGTCATTCATTTTTTGCAACACCAATACCTGTCACCGATTGGATCTGAAATGAAGCTTTATCAGGATCAAGTGTAACTTAGTTTATTACAACATTGTACTTCGAAATCAACATACATCCATCTTAGTAGAGACATTTTGTAGCATTATCTGAATACACAGGGTTCCCATTCAAAGCAAATGGCCTCACCAATACTTTGAAATCACTAGTTGAAATAATACTCTGTTTTATATGTGATATTTTATTTAATCTCATTAGGTAACACAATTAAATCCAATCAGTCCATGTAAATAGTACTCAGATAGTCGGTTCCCATTAAGTTTTCCAATTATATATACAATGCTTAACCGGCTCATCATGTGAATATTTGCTCGAGAAATTTTTAATATAATTGTTTTTAACATTTTTGGATTTCAATTGTTAGCCATTCCGTTCGAGGAAATACCTACAATTTATATATTACCAGTAATTTTAGACTATTCATAAGATTCTGTGTCCAATCTTGCATTGATTTTGTTTGGCAGGTATTTCATGATGGGTCTTTTCCAATTGTTAGAATAGAACATACAGGATGATAATCAGTTCTCAAATCATCCCAATCATAGCGTAGTCAGTAAATACGACTATTATATGTGTCCTTACCACCCCTCCACCTCCTTAGCTGCAATAGTCTTCTTGTTAAGTACTTATGGTACCGCTGCAGTATGATGATAATACTCGTTCCAAAAGTAATTCACCATTGTTTCTTCATGGATTTCATGGATGTTCTAGAATCCATCAGTGTGTAGGGATATTTTCTTATTTATAGGTGGTTTCCTATATTTTTTGGAACGAGTAGAAAGGAGTTATACCAGTGTATCAAACCACATACTTTAGCCGATGTACTTATGTTTATTTGGTCAGAACAGTAATGGGACATTGAAAGATGAAAGAAACTGGGGCATTTTTGATGCCAATGGAAGTATGACTGATATTTTTTCTAATGTGACTAAAGTAAAAGCAATATACTTTATATCTTAAATATTCTAGTTATTTTTTATAATTCTGTGCAATTGTTGTGTGGTTGTCAATTATCTGATATTGGCAACTTGCACGTGATGCATTTGACCATAAGATTAAATTGTAAACTGTAATACTAAATTTTATGTATGATGTACATATATATAAATCTATTGTGTATATTGTTTTGATATGTAAATATATTATGTTTCATTCATTTAATATACTCGTTTATTAAATGCAAAGTATTTATGACAAGATTTTTTCTCATTTTTCTTCTTCCTTCATTCATGTTTAACAAAATGAACAATGCATACTAGATGCCGTCCAATGAAAATATAATTTGATACATGAACTTGAGAAGGCACATGAACTGAACAGAAATAAAATAAATTTTTCCACATACATGAGGTTTTCAACGTTGTCCTTTTTTGGATGGATTGAATAACTCATTAAAATGAGATATTATGCCAAAAATGATTTATTAAAAATATGCACCATGTCCTACATCCGCATAACCTACCACCACAAAAGGGAAAAAGATAACCATGATGTCGTTAGCTCGAGCAAAAAGCCCTAGTACATTAAAAACATTTGGGACAGTGTATAATATATATAAATTATCGCGAATTCAAACAGAGAATGCTAGTGGGGTGTGCCAGTTGAACAGAAGGAATCTTCTTTCTTCGGGGATATGTTCTTAAACTTGGTGCGGAGATAAAAGGGATTTTTCCTCGAGCTTACCACACCAAACCAAAGCATACCATAGTTAACTACACGAATTTCTTCGCGGCGTAGTTAGAACCATGACGTCACAGTTAACTACGCCAGTAAACCAATAGATCAATCTGGTTTGTTGTGTAGTTACTTGAAAACGGAGAGAGAGGGACTGACACTGTCCTTTGCACTCATCCGCCATAACTTACCACACAGGGCACGAAGATAACCATGACGTCATGAAGTTGACTAACTACACTGTTGTAGTTAGCTCGAGGAAAAATCCTCGATATACTAATGGTTCTAACAGATACCGGATAAAACATGTTGGAAGGGTAGTAACATCTAAAATGATCGACATCAAGGATCAGATTGCGGAAATTGTTAAGTATAAGTATACTGTCAGTATAAGATCCAAGTGAGCCACGGTTGAGTTTATAAGATTGAGAGGGAGAGGTAATCATGCAGTTTACACAAGTGAGAATGAAAGCCGAATTTACGCATGCGCAAACAGTGACAATTTGCGATTTTGTTCCCAGATTGTGCATTCATTATATCTCTAAAATCCTTGAAATTGTAGAGAAGGTTTCAGTTTATTTAGTACTCGATACTCTTATCTTTTTTTTTCCTGCTCATGATTTCGAATCTTTAGAAAATTAATGAGAATTATCAGGAATAACATCATTTCATAGCTATTCTTCATGTTTTCACTATAACACATCAAAAATTTGCTTCGAAATAAAAATGATATGAACTAGGCATACGATCACATAAGATTAACACGTATTAATTGAATGGATTATGTGTCTGTGACTTGAACTTTTACTTTTAAATATCCATTTATTTATGTTTACTGACGAAGCATCTGTAAAAAGAAGTGGAGTTAACAATTTTTACAATACGTGGATTTAATTGTCATCAGAAAACCCTACCATGAAACAGCTTCTCAGCAGAGTTCTTTTTTGTAAATTTGGATCGCACTTATGTGCGTATATTGGGTAATTTTTTATACCATAATGGATGTGATGACTTTCTGTATTTTCTCCAGAACAGTATGACGTAGGATGACAGAATTATATTTCTCTCAATATTGTCTACAAAATTTCATGATTATATCCAACACTTCTGTAACAAAAAATCAACTCCATCGATGAGTTCGTGACAAATTTTTTTTCACGGTGTTTTAAATCAATATATTAAAAATTGCAAATCGAAAAAACATCAAATTGTCTTAGAACTGTTAGAGATCAATAATATTTTTCATTTCTTTCTGTAATTGGTTATCCCGAGTAATAGTAGTAGACAGTAGAAGGGAAAAAGTGAGGGGGCAGACTTTGAATGTAGGTATCGAAAAAAAGTCAGAATTTGTTCGTTGGACCGGGAGTTTGAATGTGTTGTGGGTGAGGGGAAGGGGTAGCATTACTGCGCAATCAGTCCTTATAGGCGGCAAATACCTAAATCCGTCTGAGACCAGGTGCAGAAAAAGTAGACAAGTCGCTATGTGCAAGGGACTTTGGGACTGTATTGATTAAAATTAGTATTGGAGGTACTTTCTCGTACATATTTTCAGTAAGCTCCTAATACCCTTATATGGAAAATTCAGCCCCATATAGAAGCTGTTGACAATTAACCGTTTTTATTTTTTTGACGGGTTCTGTAGAAACCTAATTCTACTCTACATACTTATATATTGTGAATCACTCTGTAGATATTCTTCGTCTCCGTTTAATCATTTCCACTCCATGCTTTAGTGAAGGGTTGAATATGACACTAACATCTGAGTTTTATTCAGTAATTGGTTTGGTGAGAAAAATATTTGAGAAATAATTTTTTATTGATGTGTGCATTCTAAGGTCGTATTTACCACCTGCTGCCTTTCTCTTTTCTAGTCGTGATCAAGGACAACCCCATTGTTATGTGTTACATACAATAAATGTCCGAAACGTCGACGGAATTCAACTGGGTTTTAATCACTTAATCCCATAATTGGATTCCAATACAGCCAAGATCCTAAGTAGCTATAGTTGTCAAAAGTGGACATGAACAATCTTAATAATAGATTCTTATTCATTTCGGGACGAAAAGTGTGTTCCCCAAATTTGTATACCGTTCATAATTTTCTCGGAATTAATTTCACATACAAGTTTCACATTAAATTCATTAAACTTTGATATTTTTTCTTAAAAAAAGGTGCTATTGTGTGAAATTTCCCAGTGGCACTGGTTTTGAGAAAAATCGATTCGAAATTTTCTCTTTTGTTCACTACTGAATGCTCATTATGTGAAAAGTTGTGATATATGTGTGAAATGTAATTTTTTTAACTTGATTTCAATGATTTCATGAAAGCTGCACATCATAAAACATTTCATTAATTTATTAATCAAGTAATCTCGAGGGGGCGCTAAATCCTTATAAAAAAGGATTTTTGCATTATATGATTTTGGTCGAAAGTGTCCCAAATAATGTGGTGCACTAGGACACTTCATCGCCTTCTAAATCCATATCCATGGATTGAGTACGAAAACAATGCTGAATGGTCTTGGGTCTTGGGAGCAACGGAATACCTACTTTCTGCATCCATCGATCCATCAGTTGGTATGTCTTTCCAAGCTATGTACAGGGTGGCACGTAAATGGGTGAGTGTAGATGGCCGCGGTTGACATCGTTCGATTCTGGAAATCTCACGCGCGTTCGCAAAGGAGTATTGAAATCCGGCAAATCCTACCTTAAGTCCGTTCTGGAAGTGTAAAAGGACACCATTCCATTAGGTCTCACGCTGAATATATGGGATAGTTTTGTGAGTACTCATTTCTTCATTCATTATATAATTTATTGACTTGTTTTAGCACCAAACAAATTGGGAATAATCGTTATTACATTGCAGTCTGCGCTAGTGGTTGGGACACAGCAGCATAACGAATTTCGACCGGGCCCCCTCATACGGACTGCGTATTTATTGAAAAAAACTACTATTTAATGAAAGTGTGAGGTTTAGGTGTAACACCACCGGAATTACTCCGAAATATTACTTGAAGTAAAACTTTCTATATTTTATTTATTGAAATATTCAAAATTTGTAGTAAATAATATATGTTCATAATTGCATCTTTATTTCAAATATGGTTTTCAATGCTAAAAAATACTGCGTTACTCGATGTAAATGGGTAAATAACTTAAGTGGTTAAATCTCCCTTGTTATCTTGATTTATTTATTGCAATAGTATATTCTAAAATAAGTTGCAGAATCAGCTCCTATCCCAACACGAATGCGAAGTTCAATAGCATGAGTGTTGGAATTGCCTTCTGTCACGAGTTTTAGACGATATTTTCTCTATTTCAGTCAAGTTTTGTGAAATACTCTCTATTTTCAAATAAAAATTCAGATTAGTTACTTTTGTATTGTATGGTAGCAGTTGGTGTGACTTACGGAATTTGACAGATTATGGAATTCGAATTAATTTGATACTGACAACTAAAGAACGAGAAATATATCAGAAAAAAATACTGTAATAAATTCATTACAGCACTACTTTCATAACTGTAATGAACTCATTACAATACTGAAATAGAGACATTTTTTTACTTCGTGAAGGTCCATATTCCTGGCTCGTTTATTCTCAAGAAACTGGGGCCTCTAAGTTTTTTTTTTTGGGTCATTGTACTTCTCAAATAATCCTTTATTATAAAGTTTAATTTGTAAAAGGATCGCTGATCGCTCTGCACTTGCTACAGTACCAGGTTATATTAAAAATAACATTAAAACGGTACAGAGATCTGGGAAACTAGTTGCAATCAAAAAGTTTTCTAAAAACAGGAGATCAGCCAACTGTCGTATTGATGATCTTTTCTGAATATATGATTTCAATGAGAGATAAAAGAGTTTACTCGGAAGTTAAGGTCAGAACTGAGATCATTTTCATATTCTTCAACGACAAAATTATTTGAATTTCCATTACTTGTTTCCATTAGTAAAGGACGTTGTGAACTCTCTAATACATATAATTTGATATCAACAAAACTACATATCACCTTACAGAATATGAATAATAAAATTGTGGCCTCCTACAGTTAATTCTGGAATTTTTCGGGTTTTTTAAACCTTGAAAAACTTCGAATATACGGACGAAACGTTGGAACTGTCGCAAAAAACCTACCATGTATGATCAATCACCTGCTACTCACCATCTCAATTCATTGACATCTCATTAGCATCTATGAATTCGAAATAAATTTAATTGAGAATTTTAGCTGGCAATTCAAGCTTCAGACATTTTTGCAATAATTTTTACATACATCTCTACTCAATATTGTATTATTGTTGGATACGAATGAATTTGGAATTTCCGGTCATATTTTAGCTATTAAGAACTAACCGAAGAATTTTTATTTCTGCGATAAGAAGTGAATGATTCTCAGAGTAGTTCTTGTTCTCATCAAGTATTTCTCAGATTTCCTTGATGGTGAATATTTCCAAACTTTTGCATACCAACACAAGATATCTTTTACTACTATCATTAAGGTAGATTTTTTTCCCAAACTTCCCGTATGAGAACTGTACATTACGACATTTAAGTCGTTTCTAATTTTCTTGATGTGTCGGTCTCATTGCATGCAATTTTTTTAATCGTTGATTCTCAATTAATTATCATTGGAGAGACGTCATTAAACTTTATCAATATTCATCAAGTTGGTGCAACGTGCGCCAGGTAGTATTTCATTGAGAGTTATTAGGAAAGTGAAAGTTCTTACAAATAGTGTGTTGGTATATCCAAGAGTTACTCAATGGACCCGTCTGTCTAGAGTTCTTGAATAACACAACGTGTGTGCGTTATGTGAGAGTGACATCTAGTTATTAGAGAAGTTATATCTAGTCATACAAAAGTAAGTAATTTCACGTAGTTTACAATGACAACTCAAAACAAGTAAGTTCTTGCATTGATTGGTCAATCCTTCTTATTTGAAATAAGAGCAGGTCTGAAACAGGAGAAAAATTTATAAGATGCTCCGCAATCGTGAGCACAAAATCAGATATTACAGTATCTCTAATGAAGCATTTTTGAATGAAAAATTATAAGATATATTTCGAAATTAATATTTTGCAATTACGAATTAGATTGAATATTTGTTGTATACATACCGGTACTAAATGATCAAGAAATACGTCAGAAAAAGAGTAGAATATTTTATATTCTCACGGTGAGACAAAAGTTTTGAATGTTTTACATTTAGCTCTTTCATATAACTACTTTATCTTCTACATTGCACATTTTCAAATGGTTTTCTGGATGAAGTATTTAGAAGGGGTACTACACATTAGGAATATATTTTTCATTGGTTCCAGAAGAAATTACTTAGAGAATACATGATTTCACGAAATGCTGACAACACATCCAAAATCATTTATAGATAATCCTATAGTTCTTCAATCAAATGGAGACCTCTCAAATTTCTGAAACTGTGATATGTTGTTATGATCGATCCTACAATCTAAAGTGTTGAATAAAAAATTTAGTATTTATTTTCAATCATGAATTAGAGAAATAGTATACACATCACTAGCAAGGTAAGAGGGTTTTTACTGGCGAATGGAGGATATAAGTGACGAACCGCAGGCGAGTCAGATACCTCCGCTTGAGCCAGTAAAACCCGTTACCTTGCGTGTATTTTTAAATTTTTTATTTGTTTCTCATTTGTAAATTCCAAAACAATCTCAATAATTTGTCGCAAACGTCGTAAGATATGGAAGCATTGCCATGAACATGTCTGTTTATTTTTCTTTACATTTGTTTTGGCGAAAGCGAAAATGAATGTACCAAAAGAAATTATTGAGGCAGACAGCAGTGTAGAATCAAGTTTATTAACTGCAAAATCAGCTTCAAGGTACGAGCGAGAATAAGACGACTTCAAAAAGTGGCAAAACAAAAATAGTGTGATTGGGGTAACTGAAGATATTTTGTTGGTCCACTTGAATCAACTATCAGCTAGATTCAGCCCTAATACTTTATGGGCAAAATGGTATATGCTGAAAAGCTGCTTGGAAATGAAAGAAAATGCCCCCGTTCGCAGGTTTGTTTTCCTTAAAAAATTTATTGAAAATATGACGTTTAGTTTTCATTTGCAGATTCAGAATAGCGTTTCTGAAACGAAAAAATCAGCGTTATTTGCCAAAAAAGGCCAAGGTATTGAGTGAAGAAGAGGCTGAACACATTCTGTTACGTACTCCTGATGACCAGTGGTTGCTGGCGAAAATTGCAACAATATTTGGGATTTTTGGATGTTGTCGATGTGATGAAATTCTCTCCTTAAACATGAATGATGTAGAAGATATGGAAAAAAACGTTATTGAGATAACCGATGATGGCAGCAGCTTCAAGCTCTGCATGTTATACAGAAAATATGTAAATTTTTGGCCTCCTGGAACAGACAGCCTAAGATTTTTTCTGACATACCGACATGGAAAGTACATTTCCCTTAATGCTGGGCACCACTTTGGGTGGTGTCCCAAAGCAAATAGCGAAATTTTTAGGTTTGAAAGACCCAGAGTTATACACCGGCCACTCTTTTTGCAGAACTGGAGCCACTTTGGTTGCGGATTCGGGTGGAGATATTTCCGCACTGATGCGTGCAGGAGGGTGGAAGTGCTCCGCAATTGCGATGAGTCATGTCAATGATTCGGTCAACAAAAAAATCAAAATGTCTAGCAAATTATTTGGTAGTAAGGAGAGTACAAATGTTCTCCAATCCTCGAGTTTAGCAGTTTCCTAGTCAACAGATGGTTTTCATCATCATCATCAGTATCAACTCTTTCATCATAAAAAAACTGTGTTACTGGAAATAACAAGTGTACCATGATTTTCAATATATATTTATGACGATAAAACAAAATTTTCTAATGTAAATAATACTACTAACTTGTAAAAATTTTGCAAGTTAATTGTCAGTTTCACAAGTTAGTGACTTGATAAAACAAACTTTCTTGATTAATATTGTGTTTTTGGAAACTGATGTTTACAATGGGGAACAAATAAAACACTAATCAAAGTAAATGTCGATTGACATATAAAAAAATTCGAATTTATGATAGCCATGTACCTAAACAATAAGAAGAGGATGCAAAACGGGCAGACTCAATCGTTTTATGGAGTGATTTTTAAATTTCAAATTGTTCCAATTTTTTTTTAGAAGGGTATACATACCGATTTTACTCACGATATATATTTTGTTTTCAGAATGAAACATTTGTTATTAATAATAGCATTTGCCTTGTGTACCAGCGGATTGCCATTAGGAAGTATTTCGGGTGATGTAGATATCCATCTTAATGATGTTTCTAAAAATATTCAGTTTCCTACTATCAGCCCCAAGGTGAGTCAAAAAGTTTACAATATGTTATGTTTTGATTATGTAATTGATAATAGTTCGAATCCTGAGATTTTTATTGAACCGCATTTTTTGAGATAATTTTATCATCATCTTTGTTCTAAAGCCCAGAGTCCACATGGCCGGAAGAAAAAATGTTTTGGTATTTTTATTTTGTTATTTAATATTAAAAATTTTTTTCTTATCAATCGGGAGGTCAGTCCCTAATACGCAAACAAGAACACTAAAAACACGTAACGTTCCAAGTTTATATCAGAGTTTTTCCCCAATTTTCAGAATAAGAGACGTCGCTTGAGAGTGGCGACCAAAAAGTGATCGCTTGGCTGACGTAATCTAGAGGGTGAAAAGAAAAATTAATTCATCTAAACTTTGTGGTATAATTACTCACACAAAAGTGGCGGCGCTAGCCCGGATCTCCGATTTTTATGATTTTCTTCTTTTAGATCTTGGTACGTCTACTTATCCTGGAGATAATGATCCTCAAATGAAAAATGATCTTTTTTTCTTTGACAAAAATATCTCAGCAACCAATAATAGCACAAGAAGTTAACGGTAGATCAAACATATCGGGAAAACCAATTAGGTTAAGTGTACCTTTCACAGTTCAATATGTTCAAATAAAACGCACCAAAAGCCAAATCTATCAAGTTAGCCGTTTTTTGTTTCACTCGATCGAGTTTTTGAAATAATTGAAGGGTCACGTTTGTTGCTCTGAAAAGCCCATTAACTTTTAAATATCAGAAAAAATTTTTCGAGCTTTTCCACAATTTAATTGCAGATGTTGCTAAAATATTCCGATGTTTTTCCCGGAAAAAATTCAAAAACACGCCCAATAATTTTTGAAGCATTAATTTTTATACCGATCTTTCGTCAATCAAATCTATTTCTTTTTGTATAATATTTGTGACTACATATGATATATCACTCAATTAAACAGTTATTTTTTGACCATAAATAACGCTTTGAAGAAAAAACATATAAAAAGTGAAAATTGTCCGCTTTGGATAACGCGTATGCCGGAAATTATTATTTTCTTGAACTTTTGAAATGTTTCCTTTTTCGAAAATAAAAGCACTATCTGCAATGTATTCTGTAAAAAGTTCGGGAAAATTTTGAAGTTTCATCAACAATAAATTTTGTGACGCTTATAACACGTTCACACAAATAACTAGAAGAGTTATTGTCACTTTCCACTTGTCGAATGAATAAATTGCCTTTAGTTCTAGATGTGATGGGGATGAGTCGGTAATTCCCCACGTGGAGAAATTACTGGCCCTATGCTAGCGTTGCGACACTGTAGAAATATTCGATCTTTCAACCTATTACACCCACCTGTAGATAACTGAATTCACTGAAAATATGCAGTTAATTGCAAGGAGGATTCGCCGTTATGGGTTTACAGTTTTCTGATCAGAAATGAGTGTATTTCCTCAATTAGCTCATTATAAGCAATGTAAGATGTATGTATTAAGATTTTGGCGGAGCATTACCCTCCCCCAGTGGCGTAACTGGGCGTGGGCGACCGCCCACGGCCTCGCGTTCTCAAGAGCTTAGTGGCCCAATGATCTCCTTTCACTCTAAGATTAATCATTTTATTTACAGATGAATCTATTTGAAGATCTTTTTCTTTGTTGACGACGATTTCTATTTCGTACCTTTCAGCTTACTTATCAACTTTCTATGGCGCAGTATATTTACAGAAATTCAATTTCTGCTGGAAAAAGTTTCTCAAATTGAAACTTTGCGGAATACAATGGATCAAGAAAGACTTTCTGCTTTGGCAACCCTCTCTATCAAAACAGATTCAACATCCCAGCTGGACTATGATTATACTTAAGCAGTTGAGTGAGGCTAGAAGCCGATAATTTTCATTTTATTTTCACTTCATAATTCGTATATCTATTTGAAATATTGTCTGGGGGTCTGTGCATATTTCTGAAATTTTTAGTTATTTGTCGATTGAAAAATCAAAATATTGTCATGACTCTACAAAGTTTTATGAAAAAAAGAAATTGTCTGACGAAATAGTCTGATTTAGACTCCGAAACGTAACCCATCAGAGTTCAAAGTATTTTCTTTTTGTTCATTGTTAGGCAACAATTTCTTCTTGGCTCTTTGGCTCCTGAGGAATTAGTGCTCAAATTTTTACGCAAGGGCCTTTTTTTCATTATTAAAAAAATGTTGTGATTGTTTCTTGTTTCAGAGACTGATGGGAGAGAAAACCCAAATAAAGTTTTCAGGAATATTCATAATTCGTCACATATATTTTATTGATTGTTAAAAAATTTCGATTGCTTCTTATGAAAACTTTTTTTCATGAAGGGCCCTCGCAAATTTCATCTCGCCCACATATAATTGAGGTCTTGTTACGCCACTGGCCCTCCCCCTCCCCTTGGGACCGCCTTACCTAAAACTTTTATGGGACCCATCCGAAACAAAATATAATGGTATACTGTAGAATGGTTATTTATAATACAAGTACAGAAGGCACTGATATTGGGTTCAATGAACGAATGTTCAATGTACGAAATTAATTAAATATATTCATAAATATCGTTGAGTGGTTTTTGCACTGAAGAATAGTGATTGGAGGAACTAGTTTCTCATTAATAATTTTGATAGATAATCATATAAATATTACCTACATGTAACTATGACAACTGCGCGAGAATGAAAAGATTTGACACAGTATTTGAGAAATAACTATTCTGCTTTCAACTACCAGACTTAAAAAAATTATATATTCCAAACAGGCATTCACTGTGTTACCCGGTTTTCCTGACTCTGGAAGAACGAGAGCAGTATTGGAACAAGAGACCCTACTGAGTCAGGTCGACTCAAAATATGGAAATCTCCAACAAGCGGTTGCTAATATCTACAACCCAAAACCAATTGTGGACACCATAAGGGAAGAGGAAAAGTATGGAAACGATGGCGAAAAATTTCAATCTGTTGGAAGGGTTCTGGTAAATGGTTACGAAAGCTTCTCTAATTTCCTCAACGCCCTATTCGAAGTAAGAAAATTTTTGACTATACGTTATGTTCTGCAAAATCATGTTGTGTTTGTTGAATTTTAGTTTTATTTCTAATGATGTTTTTTTCCTCAGTATCCCATGGAAAAAGCTAAACAAATTGGTAAGCAGATCACGGCAAATCTGAATGCCATTGGTGGAAAATTGGTCGGACTTTAACCTAGCCCAATGATGGAATCTGCTCTGAACAATGAATGGAGCAGCTTAGTTTGCAATGCATCCAGTGATTTTAAATGTATGTAACAGTTGATTTGGTCATGAATATATATTTTTTCCTAATATGAATTCTCATTAATTTTTACATTTCCTTCATGTAGGAGTGATTCGAATAAAAAGTTAATTATCCTTATAAGGTGATGAGTAGTCATGAACGTAATAATAATAATGATAATAATATTTATTCGGGAGTAAACAAATAATCATATTATATTTGATTTTGTGACAGCTTGGAGCTTGAATGTTATACAGCATCTCTCAGTTATCGAATAATCGCCACTGCAAACAAACAAAGTATTTATAATTGAACGATCCGCTCGCATAATAAATGTATAAGTTGTCGAAAAACATTTTTTTAATGATAAGTGCATCTGATTTCTGGAATTTAAAACATATCTATATTTTCAAAAAAGGGTTTGAAAGTACAAAGAATACCGAAATAACAGTAAAGAATAGGTTACGACAGGCTTTTCTGGGGTAATTTATCCCAAGATATTTATAAGTATCCTCGTGACAGGTCTGCAACCTGCAAATTTGGAAGAGTGGACGACGAAATTATCCGAATTTTCAATTTCGACGTCAGCATAGGTGCTAGAAGGCGGGAAATGTTTACGGGCATTTTTATAAAATTATATATTTTGATGTGTCAAGCTACTATATTGTTGCATGACAAAACAACACGCAAGTAATAAACAAAATCTACCAAAAATATAGAGAACAAAGTTAAAAATTATCCAAAATCACCGAAGAAAGATAGGAAAACACATAAGGAAGATGTCAGATTGAGACCTCCATCTGGCAGAAATCACCCAGCCACACAATTTCTGCAAATTTCAATAATTTACTATCTACCTCAGATTTCAATGTGAAAAATTTCATCCATGTTGATGAGGAACTAAAATCAGTGGTACATGATATCATATGGATACCAAGAGAACATGATAAAATGTTCTTATAAAACTATATATCTCGATTATACATAACCTCACACTACGGTAAACGATTTCAATTTATTCCATCAAAAGATGAAGAACAATCTAAAAAGAAAGAAACCAGAGTAGAAGCTTTTATTTCAAATACGAACCATCTTTTCAACAATAAAAAAAATCGAAACATTTCATAAATTATTTCATCTGTATTATTTGCAATAATTATCAATTTGCTGTTCTTGCTCTCTGATCACGACTTCATCAAAGGGGCTGAAAAAAAAATTAGTAAATGCAGAATTCATAAAACATTGCAAAAATGTATCTGAATTCAAATTCAATAATGAATATTCCAGATGATCTAAAAGTGGGACTTTTTTATATCTTCCTATTGTATTTTACATTATTATTCATTATTAAAGTTACATTTCTGATTTCAACTAGTGCACCAAAACAGCCTCCTAGAGTGAGTAAATACTCCATAGTTAGTATTTCACCCAAAATTTTCAAACTAAAACATTTGACCAAAAACTCTATCTTTTAGATTGTCCGAAAATGGTTTTCTGGCTTTATTAGAAGGAAGCATCGATACACTAAGGTACTTTGTATAGCGTAAAAACAATTGTATAACAATTTCGAAACAGATGAATTCAAAATACCTAGTAATCATCGAAATGAATACCATTTTCAATTCCCAGGCTCAGAGATCTTCTATCACAAGGTTCTTCCAATCATATGATCTACCGCAAGAACCTTCAACAAATTGTCGCTGAAATATAATTCTATGAATCCTTTCTGCAGAGTTTTATTCAGCCTTAGTTATCATTTTTTTGAATTAATCAAAAAATAAGTATTTTCCATTATCAGAAATGGAAAAATTTTCATCAGGAAGCCTTTAACTTACTCCTAAGATTTGAATGACCTGAAATTCTGGTATAATTATAAAATGTAATGAAAAAAATTTAAAATTGACAATATCAATGACAACCTTCATCCTTAAAACTATTTCATTCAATAAAATTATTCACGAGATGTAGTTGAAAAAATATTTTCAACAACACGAAATGAAAAAAAAATGTTGCTCTTGACCTCAGGAATCATTCGTTAAATAATAGATGCAAGTTAAAGACTCGTTTAAGTGTTATATTTTCAAATAAAAATTAGACATTTATATGATTCCCGAAAAAATGGAAATGCTCATATTCAAAATTCTAACTCAGTAAACATTATATATTCCTACGATACCTAATAAAATTTTCTCCAGAATTATAACTGGTGATTCGAACGCCAGGACCCAGAAGTAGGAGAGCAGACAAGTGAAACATAAGTTTCCCCAGAAGAAATATCCCTAAAAGGAAGTGTTCAATCATTACAACGACAAATTTTAATTCATTATTTGAACCTCACCATAAGTAAATCACTAAAATATATTGGACTCCTCATGGACGCATACCATAATGTGATTAGCATATAATGTACCAGATAAATGCTATAGGCAAACCTATTGAACACTTGGTATATTGGCAATGACAAAAACCAATTAACTGGCCCTGTAACGAAGAGACATCGTTATTATCATTATTTTTATTTATATTATAAGAGCCGAGACTAAGTCATTGAGACTCAGAAAAACAAATAAAAGTGATACAGGTAGTTAAAATTTAAATAAAACCAGTAATTCAGATTCACTGAAGCATTTATGCAAAAGATGAACGAAGTTGGTCGAGTTTGTTTTTGAATGAGTTCACACTGGCCACACAAACCACATCAGCAGATGTGAAAAATTCTATTAACCAGGAAACTTTGCCGTTGAATATTGTTCTGAAGTTTTTCCTCTTCAGTTTGTACATATGCCCTCGCAAGTTGTTCGTGTTTCGGGTGAATAAGGATGTAAGGTTGACTCCTACTATGCCATTCATTGCTCGGAAGCTAAATATTAGATCACCTCTCATTCGGCGATCTTAAAAGGGTGTTTACTTGAATATCAGTAGTCTCTCCTCATACTCCGGGCAGCTGGCTCCAACTGCTCGACATCAGCCTTGAGCACCGGACACCAGGCAGGACCAGCAAACTCAAGGATTGGTCTTATAGAGGTCTTATAGATATTATTGCAGACAATGGGCGAACAGCCACGGAAACACTTTGAGAACATGAAAACGAGACTCCTTGCCTTTGACGTTACTTTATTCACCAGCTCAGATCGGATGAGATGGATAATCCTAGGTCTTCATGTGACTTCGTTGTAGCAAGCTGGTGTCTACCGATAAAGTAATGGTACCTGGGGTTCAGCTTGCCAATGTACAAGACCACGCATTTTTCGAGATTTAATGGGATCAATCAATCCAGCTGAAAAGAGGATCCAGATCCGATTGAAGTGAGAAGGTAAATCGGCAGTATATGAATTTGAATGATGTGGTTGCACACAATTTAGTCAAGAGAAAGTGTTGCTGAGAATCCATATATGAGGCAGAAGTTCTTTATATAGAGGTGGTCATGTTAATTTTTTTCTAGCAATAGCACCCATATCATTACTCGAACAGTGTGGATTACCTTTTCATAAGAAACCTAGTATATCCGTTTTTACCATATAACTCTTTCTTACCCAAACATAATCAGGATTCTTCACTAAAGGCAATAGTATTCCATTCCCAGTCCAGCCTTATACTGCGCCAATGATTTCACTGCCTAGGAGTGAGTGAACAATCTGAGGATGGTATGAAATTAATAAAAAAATTTTGATCTAGTTGTGAACATTTAGAGCGGGCTTTCCATGCGTGCATCTTGTAGACGTCAAGAGGATCGTGGAGCCAAAAGCCTAAGACAACAATCTTATCACTCTTAGTGTGATTTAATGTGCGACAATAGACCACCACATTATATCCGAGTACCTTCATTGCTATTTTCACAAAACATACCAGCCCCACTATTAGCTCTATATGAAATCCATTTAGCTGTTGAATAATACATTATCCTTTTTCCACTCTTGGCATAATGGGCATTTTGAGGCAGCTTCTGATAAAGTTGATACTGTCATAAAATTTCGAATGTAACTACATAAACATCGCTTGATTTTGTTTGCATAAGAAGCATTGATATTACAAAAATGAAAACCAGTCAATCGTTTTTTAATTCAAATTAAACATTGTCAAACTGGATCATACCTCCATATCCAGAGATACATGACACCATGATCCAGCATATTCCTAGGGCCCAATATTGTCTTATAAGTGCTATATGTAGACTATTGCCCCATTGCTGGTACTCAGGAGTCCTCAACGAATCATGTCCAATGAAAATGCAGATGAGGAAGGAAACCAGACAACATATCCATATAATCAAATTGAGAATCTGAAACAATTAATTCGGTTTTTATTAGGATAATAATTTGTTTTCTTTTGTTTCTTTCTCGCCATGAATGACGAGGACGAATTTATTAATCGATGTAGCTCCTTTTCGGTTTGTTCAACAATTAATTTCTATTGACCGGCGCTTTTGATTTGATGGTAAGTAAAAGCATGTTTTTTATGACCCTCATACTTTCTGGTGCTCTAAATATGGGTTTTCCTAGTGGATATGTAACATTTTTCTAATGGATATAATGGATATGTGGGCTATTGGGATATAAGAAATGTCATAAAACAATGTTGTATGCAAACCAAACGGCAACAGGGATCTCATTTATTCATTTTGTTTTTTATAGGATGACTTCAGACTCGATATGCCGAATGAATATAACGTTTTTTGTCAAGTACGCTTAGCGAGGCGATTAAAGATATTGAAAAAAAATCATTCAACTCACAAAGAAGCTTCTCAAAATATACCTACTGAATTATACCTTCCAAAAAAAGAAAAAGAAAAAAATTTATTCATATGGCGGTCAAATTCGTCTGTCGGTCCGAATACGAAGAAAATATAATTTCTCTATTTCAGTAGAGTAAAGAGTTCATAACAGTACTAAAATTAGTGATGTAATAAAACTCATTACTGCATTGTTTCAGTTATAGTTTTCTTTACCACAATATTTCATAAATTTCGATAAAAAATCAGCGGATTAGAAGAAATAATGTATTTATTTATTTTTTAATTTATATCAGAATTCTGAACCACGGAATATATACAAATCAATAGTCTGAACCATTAAATATTTTTTTCAGATGAAAATGAGTTCATTCTTCTCAAAATATGATAAGTTGAATTTCAAAATCGTCACAAGTCATCCTAAAATGCGGTACCCGATTCCTCAAAATAACAGTTATAAAATGTTTTTTATTGAAATATTGTTTTATCGAATGAAAGTTTGCTTGAATTTCATCGTAAGAACCTATATCCAAAAATATTCTACCAGATTCAAGCAGTATGTTTTGATAGTATATTCTAAAACAAGTTGCAGAATGAGCTCCCATTCCAACACGAATGCGAAATTCGAAAACGAGCGACGAATTATTTACTTATGTACAACAGTAAAATATACATTCACAAAAGTTCAATCTCGTGTCCCATTAGTCCCTAACAAGGGACAAGGGTGGTCCTTCAAGAGCAACAAAAACACGCTAGCAGAAGGCAATCTGCAACGAGTATAAGATGATATTTTCTCTATTTCAGTAAAGTTTTGTGGAAAACTCTCGAAATTCAAATAAAAATTCAGATTAGTGAGTGTTAGAATTGCCTTCTGCAATGAGTATTAGATGATATTTTCTCTTTTCTAGTGAAGTTTTGTGAAAAACTCCAGAAAATCAAATAAAAATTCAGGTTAGTGAAAATTGTATTGTATCTTGGCAGTTAGTGTTACTAACGAAATTTGAGAGATTACGGAATTTGAATTGATTTTATTTGAACATTGAGAGGATCGGAGGTCAGTACTGACGACCACAAAACGAAAAATATAACTGAAAACAATGCTGTAATGATTTTATTTACAGTACTACTTCTGGTTCTGTAATGAACTCATTACGATACTGAAATCGAGAAATAAATATACAATTTCTATCACGGTCACTAAAAACGCAAAAAGAATTTCAAATGTGACCCAGAAACACATGATGAATATGCCGGAGATATTTAATAAGCTTTTTTTTTCATTTCGAATCTTATTTTACCATTCCAAAAGTTACGGATCAAACGATATTTTCAGAGTTCTGGTTGGAAAAATCTCCTTTTTTATGAAAAATTCTTAATTTTTTTTTTATTTGAGGTTTCCTCCATAACCAGTAGTTTGTGTGTGACAAACTTTCGAGATTTGAATTAATTACGTGATTCACTAATGGCTTCAACTCAAAATAAATCTAATTCTAATAATAATGAATAAACTCAGCAAGCAAGTTAAAAATTGAATGATACAAAGGTTCACGCTTTAAGGACAAGTTTGGAACTAATCATTTTGACTTGTAACAATATTTATGTATTCAAAATTGAAATTAAAGTCTGATATACGAATGAAACAATCTGTGTGAAAACATCTATTTATTGTGTTCCTCAGCGCTAAAGGAATGGCTTAGGCTCAACTTTGTAAGAAAGAAGAAGATATCTGATTAAAAATCTATATCGCTATTAAATTCGGTGATCGTTTGGACTTTTCTTCAATGGATAAGGTTTTCACTCTCTTTTTCTTAAGTTAACGATGAAATGATGGTTTAATTGCCAAAAGTACTCTTGGAGTTCTTATGGAGATTCAACTTCAGATAGTATAAGATTCAGAATAGTTTCAAGATACGAACTCACTTTATTAAGCCTGAAATTCAACTCCTTTTGTTTCATTTTGTGAAGCACAAAGCCAACAAGAACACCTGTGAGCCAAACGTTAGCTCTTGTATGAGTCTTGATATAAAAGTTAGTCATGAAATCCGTGTTGCTCCTGTAAGTATTTAGAACTTTATAGAGAGTCAGGTGAATCCTAAACTAATCAAACTTACCCATATAAATTGCTCAAGATAGCAAGGTAATGGTTGCTCCATGCGACACCAAAATTAATTCCACATATTCCTATTATAACGGCTGTTAATCCTAGAATGGTCGGTTTCGGGAATCTTCTCAAGAGGTATAAAATTAGAGGGGACAATATATACAGTTGCATATCAACAGCCAAATACCAACTGTGTCCAGCACACTACAAAAAATTAATACATTTACAAAATCTTGTTACATGTTGCTGTTACACACAATTGACCACATTAAACTTTGAATGCAGGAGAATATGATTGAATTGTACACACCAATTCATTCTTTCCTAAGTAATTCTGAAAATAAAATATCGTGGCCCACCATACGTCCTGACACATTTTTTGGTTTGTTCGTACGTTGGACCACAGAGGACCCGATCCAAGATGAGGATAAAGTGTCGCTACAACCAACGCGAGGGCTGCTAAAGCTGGAGTCAGCCTGAAATTGAAACAAAAATCCACTTTGCCTAAGAAATATTTGAATATCATGTTGGAGGATTGAAATTATTAACAAAAAAGATATTTGTGACACTCATATATTTTTTTCATTTTCTTCTATTCTCCACTAGTCCTTTATTGATTTATTGGATGATATACCATTCAAACCATGGAAATAATGTAGCACCAAATGAATTCTGTGAATGTTTCATAAAACGGAGCATCATTCAGCCAGAGTACTCTTTTAAATTTTTTTCAATTTCACGTTCAGATCATTCGATAAATACCTATATATATTTTCCAAAAAGTTCCATAAAATCTTAATCACTTTATTTTCAGAGTTCACTCAGTCGAATTTGAGGTATACAGTGTGACACAGACTTAGGTACACCCCCATATTCTCCTTTGTTTCTGTAGTATATTCTTGAAATTTGGAACATTGAATATTCTCACTATAGGGCACTTTTTGACATATTCAGAAAAAAATTCAACTTCTGGTTTTTCCGGAAATCACATCAACCTTCGATTTTCAAATGGGACACCCGGTATATTATCAGATTTTTGAAATCTCTATAATTTTCTCATTTTATTTTTCGACCTAGAGAGCTATCAACTGCCTAAAATTATTCCAAATAATCAAGATAATGCTACACTATGGTAATTTCGATTTAAAAAGTAGCGTGGTGCGAAATACGTGCCAAAAAAGTGAACCAAAACCTTTTTTCACTCGAAACTCCGTTTTGTCAAATGGTTGGATAATAGTACTCTGACGTCATTTAAAAGTACCATCGGTGGGGTATCCATCCATATCAACTATTTTTCTGTATAACCAATTCGAACACGATAATGGAGTTTAGACAAGTTCAAGTATCTTGTCGGTTCAATCCAAAGTTGATGTCATTTCCGGAAAAACCGGAAATATATTCAATGTTCAAAATTTCAGGAATATAGCTACAGAAGCAAGGGAGAAAATGGGGGTGTACCATGAGTCTGTGTCACCCTGTATTTATAAAATGTAATAGTATATAGTGATTCTAATGAAGAAACTGACAGATGTGACTATTTTAGTATTCGAGGAAAATTAATTGTACTACAATAAATAACTCAACTCAACCACCCTAAGAGTATTGAAGTCTCCAAAAATAATAATTTTCAAATTCTGTATCGGGGGTAAGAATTCCTATGACGACTTTGTTCGAAAACTACCTGACGGTGGGAACAACCCCTATTTTTTTCAATACGAAAATAATGTGTGGCAATTTTTGAAGAACAAGAAAAGGTTTTCAACTGAAAAATAACCATTATCTCTTTCTTTTTCAAAAAAGTTTTGGGGTTATTGCCATATAGTTTTTCAGAACAATGCGATCATAGAAACTTTGAGTTTGGCCGGTTCAAAGTCAACTTTCGACGGTAAGTTCAATATTATATCAATTAGTGAATAACTAACAGATTTTGAAAATTTTGACTGGGTTGTGTGCAGAACACAAATAGCTTTCGAACTAATCAGCATTCGTCATCTCTATTCCCCCTATTCAAAAACAGTTTCAGGGAAATTCCACGGTTTTTTTAATCTTCGTATCTGAGTTATGGGGGTGGATGATTTTCATTGAAATACTCTGTATGAATAACTGTCAGAAATAATGATCGCTTGGTTGTTGTCAAACAAACTCGCCCTAAACATCGATAAGATCTTCTGTTTAACATTTGGAAATTACTGCAATTACGTTCAAGGGTTCTTAAATATTAATATGAACGAGAAACTAACAATAAGGGTAAATTCAGTCAGGTTTTTGGGGATAATATTCGATAATAGCATGAGATGGGAAAATCAGAAAGAATATGAACTAAAAAAAGTAAAATAGGTACATAGTTTATATTTTCTACAAAATTGCTTCTACGAATTGCTGTATCATGCGCTTATTCATAGTTTTCAACATTATAGAATAATTGCTTAGGAAGGAGCTAACTCTACAACCATCTGAATCTGTTGAAGAATCATCGAAAAAGGAATTTGAACAACAACTCATTTGACACTGGAACCACTTTTTCATCATCGAATTCGTAAAATCAAGAAGTATCACCAAGCAACTAAAGTGAGAAAAAAAATTTCAAAAATTTTTTTTTCTCTTTTTTGTTTTTGAATTTGATAGAGTAAGGTATTTTGTTATCTTGAGCACAAAGCGTTTTCACCTTTTTGTAGTCAAAGATAGTGGAAATATTGTACGTTTTCAGAATTTTGAAAAACTCATCACAGGGTGTTCCAAATGTTGTGTCAAAAATTGGGATCAAGATTGGCCCATAACTTTTGTTTTTCTAATTAGAACCCTATTTTTTCATGATTGCGTTGGATTATACGAAGAAAAATGATGATGATTTTAAAACATGTTCATGCTCCTAAAATCAATAATTCTTGATTTATTTAAGATTTCCTGATTTCAAGTCGTGTAGCGTCAAATTCATGGAATCTGTTTCATATCAACAATGACCTTGATCTCAGAAGATAAATTATTCCAATAACTCACTAGTGACACACCTCTTTTCTGAATTCATTTATCATTGTTGATATGGAACAGATTTCATTAATTTGACGCTATGTGCGACATAAAATCAGAAAATCCTAAATAACTCAAAAATCATTCATTTTAGGAGCATCAACATGTATGAACATTACCATCATTTTTCCATCCAATGGAATCATGAAAAAATTGGGTTCTTATTTGAAAAAAGAAAATTTGGATCATTCTTGATCCATGTACAATATTTCCACAGTCTTCGACTACAAAAATGTGAAAACGGTTAGTCCTTAAGATATCTAGATTAGGAATAACAAATATAATACCGAATACTCTCTTTTTTTCTTCAGGTTTTTCTCGATATTCTGGAAAGTATTTCGACGAATGCAATGATTTGAGTACGAATGTATTCGAAATAATATACTTTATCAAATTCGAAAACAAAAAAACTGAAAAATAACAAATTTTGAAATTTTTTTTCGCTCCCTGTATAACTAAAAGTGGTCAGTGGTCAGGCTCCAAGAATATTTTAACTCGGTAGAAAATGTCAAACAATATCATTATCCGAATTTTCAGAAACGCCTAATAGGCCGTCGAACTTGGTACACCCTGTATATTGTACAATGACACTAAACGATTCTAACTTGATAGATTCCTTTTGGATATTATATAGATGATAATAAGTATTATACAGGGTGCGGCACGGAGGATGGATGGTTTTAAAAAAATAATAAAAGCGTTAATTTTTACTTAAAAACACATTCATTGACGGAATCAGATTCTCAAGGAAATAGCATTTGAGACAGTCAAGTGTGGAAAATCACATCAGGCATGTGGTGGCCGAAATCGGTGATGCAGTGCTGGAGGCGCTCTTGGAAGTTCGCGTAGACACTCTCCAACATCGCTCTCTCAACTTGGGCAACTTCCACGCGAATAGCCCTTTTCAATTCGTTATGGGGACACCTCAAGGCTAGAGTATACGAGACCAAGCCCCGAACTCTGGACGAATTGAAAAGGGCTATTCGCGTGGAAGTTGCCCAAGTTGAGAGAGCGATGTTGGAGAGTGTCTACGCGAACGTCCAAGAGCGCCTCCAGCACTGCATCACCGATTTCGGCCACCACATGCCTGACGTGATTTTCCACACTTGACTGTCTCAAATGCTATTTCCTTGAGAATCTGATTCCGTCAATAAATGTGTTTTTGAGTAAAAATTAACGCTTTTATTATTTTTTTAAAACCATCCATCCTCCGTGCCGCACCCTGTATTAGCTTCTTAGTTGTTTTTTCATAATCGATAATCCGATGTTTTTATTCAATATCAAAAATTTTAACAGATCAATAAAACTTTTTTATTTGTATTTCGTACTTTTCATAGGCGTGATGCTAAACAAAACAATATTTATGACCTTCTGTGTATTTTCAGAAATTTTTAGCAGAGAAAGAATTCTGAGCAATCTGAGCAATAGCTTATTGTAGGCTCAATACATTGCAGGTACGGCAAATGGAACTTTGCCGTACGGGGAATGCCCCGATTCGTATACATCAGCCTCGATCGTTTGTTTTCCAGGAGAAGCAGCTTCAGTTGTTTTTATATTTCGCGATTCGCACCCTTATTTAGTTTCAATATGTGTAAGTGTTAGTGACGTAGAGTTTGTTTGACTCGTAACTTGATCTTGATCGCTTCTATCAGAAAATTAATAATTTTATATATATATATATATATATATATATATATATATAATCTGCTCCCATTTTACCTTTCGGTGTTTGGGTTTCGAATAAAATACAAAATAAAAATACATTTCATAAATAAAATTATACTATGTTCTGATAAATTTTTTCCATTCCGTTCTGTTATTCGCCATCTGTTTCGCTGCGTTCATGTTCTTTCCTCTTCTGTCAATCTCTGCCTTCACTGCATCATCCCATGTTTTTTGTGGCCTTCCCCTTCTCGGCTTCTTTTCTATTCTTGCCTCCCATACCCTCTTAACTTGCCTCTCCTCATCCATACGCTGCATGTGTCCCCACCATCCCAACTGCCTCTCTCCCACATATGTTTCTAGTGACTTCACCTCTAACTCGCTTCTTACTTCTTCGTTTCTTACTCTGTCCATTCTAGTTATTCCTTTTATTCCCCTTAAAAATTTCATTTCTATTGTCTGTAGGTGACTTCTGCTCCTTCTCGATGTTTTCCAGGTTTCACATCCATATGTTAGCACAGGCCTGAATATTGTTTTATATACAGTTATTTTCGTTTTCTTGCTAACTTCCCTGTTCTTCAAGAATTTTCTGTTCAATGCATGGTACAGCCTACCCGCCTTGTCAATTCTATCCTCTATTTCTTGTTCTTGTTTTCCCCCGCTATCGATCTTCACCCCCAGGTATGTAAATTGTTGCACCTGTTCAATGGTTTCTCCGTCTACCTGTATCCGTAGTTCTTCTTCTTCCTGCATTAATAATTTTATGTGAACAAAATGGCCAGGTTAGAGAATTCTTGGCTTTTTGTGAAAGTCTTGATATTCTGAATTTTTTAAATGATGAGATGAGAAATTCATCTTACCATGGTACATGAATAACATGTCAAGACTGCGTCTGAAGATGAGTGATTTGGTGGAGAAGGCATCGAGAAATCAATCGAATAGGTCATTATCTCTGCCGACCCAGAATAAAAATTCGTGAGCCGCCTCTGATTTCCTTGAGATTCAGGACAGTCAGTAGTAAGAGTAGTATTGTGAGACCACGGCCGCCTATATCCCTTGGCCTGGGCATTGCTAAGAGCGGCAACGCTGCAGAGGGGCATAGCCACTCGACGTATCGTGGAAGAAGACCGATCTAGGTTGCGTTCATAAAGTTACTCAGAGTAAGCTCCCCTTACTCTGAAGCGTTCACAAACTTGCTTTGTGTTCCTCGGAGTATACTCTGTGAAGCCGCATCCACATTGTGCCGCTGTGTGCCGAGCGGCAAGGCCGCACGGCAAAGCCGCTGTGTATGTGGATGGATCGTCGGCTCGTGCCAACGTGCCGCTGTGTGCCGCTGAAGAAATCGCTCAACTGTCGGTCTCCATCAAAAGAAGCCAATGGAAATGTATAGTGAGGATGTGCCAACTGCTGGCCTCGAGCGGCTTCAGCTTCAGTTTAGTGGCGATTCAGATATTCAGAGGGTGTACACGCATGTTGGTAGGATGGAATGGACAAACGAAAACGTGCTACAATTGATCGATCAGTACCGTTCTCTACTTCGAAGGCTTGGCCGTACCCAAAACCGTCGCTTACGCCGTATTTTCTTTTCATTTTCAATTGAAATAACTTAGGCTGAAAGAATCAGTAAATCCTCGTAGGAGAACTTTGTGCGACTGAATGAATGCCGACGGGGAAGTCAACGCATATGTGAATGCGTCTTCTCTCGTTGGCTTTGCCGATGGGATTTTTCTGATTGGCAAAGCCACTCGGCTCACAGCGGCATAATGTGGATGCGGCTTGAGCGTTCATAAACTTACTCTGAGTAAGCTCTGCATACTCTGCGATTTGGGAGAGTAAACACATACTCTGACAGTTGTGACGTACGATTTTCATTTTTGAAACTTGAATATTAGTCGAATAAGTATTTATTTCTGGTTTTGTTTCATTTCAATAACGAAATACGAAACAATTAATTTTTCAGGTGGAACAACTATTTTGTGAAATAAAGAAATATTGGAAAGAATTACTTAAATAATAATAAAAATAATAATAATAGTACTTTACTTGCAAATTGAATACAACTTAAAGACGATAATACAGGTACAGATTCTCTTTTACAAGAAAAGTGTGAACCACAAAGTCAGAAGACTGTCTGTGGTGAAAATAATAACAACTGTGAACAGCTTCAGAGAGTCACAGGAAATAAACTAGCAACAAAAAACCAAAAAACAACTAAAAAACAAACAAAACAAAAAGAAAAAAAGAAATAACCTCAACCCACAACAAAATGATGAATCCCACAACCAGCGACATCACCGAAATCAAAATGTTCGGCTTGAATAAGCAAAGCCCTCCAAAAGATGAACGAAGTAGCACTCAGTCGATCTCATCGCGCCATACACAACACTCTATGAACCTCCATTCTATCCCTAGACAAGACATATTTCCGCAAATCTGATTTGAACTTGGCTAATGAAGAACTTCCTCGTAAATCAACAGGCAAGAAGTTAATCACTCTTGGTGCCAGAAACATGTGATGCCTCTGTCCTATGGACTTTGAGGACGCTGGAACTGAAAGATTTCCGCGTAGTCTTTCCCGTGTGGAGTATTCGTGTCGAATTTCCCCGAATAATTTTTTGTTCTTGAAGTAGAATATCCCAACCTTAATGAAAAATATCTGGCGAGGATCTAAAATCCCCGTTTCAGCGTATATAAGATTAGTAGAATATAAATTTCCTTTTTTCGCCATTATCTTCAGGATTAGCCTCTGTACAACCTCCAGCCTCCTCAAATAACAAGCAGATACACCTCCCCACCCAATGATTCCATAAGCAAGACGCGAATCAACAAGAGCACAATATATCATCTTCAAATGCAAGAAGTCTAAGATCTTTGACAAATATTTGAATTTGTGGATCATTGACCTAACTGTACATGTTACTTTCTGCACATGTAGATTCCAGCGTAGATGGCAGTCTATTATAATCCCCAGATATTCGGCCTTATCAGTGGACAGTATAGTTGTTCTCACTCTACCTTGGACAGTTATATGTAATGAAGTGAATGGAGCCAGGTTGTTCTTATAGCTAGACAAGGGAAGAAATGCAGTTTTTGCAGCATTCACTGTCATCAGCTTATGGTCAAACCAATCTATAATAATTCCCAAATCAATTTCCACCAATTGCTTGAGTTCTTCCCAAGTATCGGCAGTGTAGAATATGGCCGTATCATCAGCAAAGCTGTAGATTCTACCGTTAGTTGGTACCTTAAATAAACTGTCCATGTATATAATGAAGAAAATTGGGCCTAGGACTGTTCCCTGAGGAACACCACACTTTACAGTTCTTCTTGTACTCCGACATCCACCAACCTCCACTGTTTGCTGACGGTTTGTCAAATAACTTTGACAAAGGTTCAGAAAGTTCCCCCTGAAGCCGAAATCCTCCAAAGCCTCCAAGAGCTGGAAGTGATCAATCGCATCGAAGGCCTTGGCAAGATCCATGAAGACGCACAGCGAAGGTTTCCTACTGTCCAGAGCATCATACATATCGGCTGTAAGAGCAGCTATGGCATCTTCGGCCGACCGACCTAACCGGAATCCGAACTGACGCTCCGAAAGAAGCTTGTATTTTTCAGTGAACGAGTCTATTCTCTTCTTTATCACCTTCTCGAATATCTTTGCGAAATTTGTGATAAGGGATACTGGTCGGTTATTTTAAAGTGATTTTTCTATCTCCGGCTTTGTATAGGGGTTTGACTATTGTAACCTTGAATACCGAAGGACATGTACCTGTCTCAATTATCTTATTTATTAGAAATGCTAACGGTTCTGCTATCAATTCGGAGATTACCTTCAAGGTCTCAGCCTTGATGCCATCTATTCCAGCCGCCTTGCAATTTTTCAGTGATTTAATGATTTCTATAATTTCATTCTTGCATGTCGGCTGGAGAAATATCGACTGGCCTCCACTCAATCGTTTTGGAGTAGGGGTTATCGGTCTTTCAATCCTCCGAGCGAGGTCGGGGCCTACACCCGTAAAATAGTCAACAAAAGATTCGGCCGTCTCACGATCATCACGAGTGAGTTCACCAACAGAGTTTAAAACACTTCCGATTTGGCTCACTTTTTTCGCACTTCCACCTATCTGGTTTATTGTCTTCCATATAATCTGTGCCCTGTTTTTGTGGTTTTCTATTTGTTCTTTATAGTACATTTTTTTAGATTTTCTGATGAGGTTGTTTAATCTATTTCTGTATGCGATGAACCTTCTCTTAGAGTCACTATTTTCATTAAATTTATAAATTTTATATAATCTATCTCTCTCAGCTATTGATCTAATCAAACCCGTTGTGATCCATTTCTTCCGCTTCAGAGATCTCCGATTCCCGATAACAACAGAAGTGTTAGACTCGATCAACTCGGATATTGTCCCTGTGAAATACTCAGATGCAACAAGAACATCCTGAGTTTCATACAGTATGCAAATGATTAATAAATTTAATGAAATTGCTAGCAGTGAATTAACGAAGCTCAAAGTGAACTTTACCAAGAGATAATGGTAAAAATAAAAGAGTTTTTCCCTGTATTGCAGCACCAAATAAATCGAGACATGAAAAGTTCCACAATAACTGTTTTTTGTACCTGATTTGGAATCTATGTTGATATTTTGTTATATTCGAGAGTCTAGATCTCTCCAGATTCATTCATATTTTGCTTTATCTTTCATACAATATTTTTTCAACTTCTTTTTGTTAGCTTCCTCAAATGAAACTATTTTTTGTTACGAAGTATTTAATTTTTTTCTGGCGTAGAGTCAATAAACCAACAAAACATGTAATAACATTTTTAATTTTCTGCTTGCAAGAGAAGATTATAGACAATAATATCCTTTTTCATTCTTTCTGTCTCATTAAAAGTAATTCAATATAGTCCTGAGAACATTTATCAGTTTCCTCACAATCATAAAAAAACACGGTTGTAGAGGACAACTTTCAAATAAAAGAAAAATTGACTATATTCCGAAGACACAACTGAAAATGTACGACTAGAGGGATTTTTTTTTAAAACTTCTATTATTCATTTATGATAGAAACAATTCAATATAAAAATGATATATAAAAAATGTATATGATGCAAAAGTATTATTCATAACCTATACTCATGTTTGAATTTTGAATGACATTTGTCAGAGTAAGTTTGTGAACGGCGGGTGTGGAGTAAAGACCGAAGTATATTTCTGATTATATGTCCATACTCTTACTCTACTCTCTGAGTAAGTTTATGAACGCAACCCTAGTAGTATATGAGTCCCGCGTTTTTGTTGAGTCCGCTTAGTTTAGGGTTTATTATTCCGATAATCTATGTCAATAAATACGTGAATTATTGTTATCTATTGTGATTTTCCGACTACCGTATATGGAAAAAGTGTTAGTGATATTGATTTGCCTTGAAATAACGGATTATTGGTTTTTTTGTAATTATCCGTGAGTATCTAACCTATAAATTCAACTTTAACTTGAGGTCATCTGCTTGAATAATGGTTAAAACGTGTTGTATTCCATTCTGTAAAAGCAACTATCCGTCTACAATATTTTGGTTGTTTCAAATTCCCGAAAGATGAACAGCTTAAGCTTTTATGGATGAGGGCCATACCGCGAAATTTCGTTCCTACTAATAATAGTTTTGTTTGCGAGAAACATTTTGACTCAGATGATAAATATTTGCAAACAGATGAAACCATTAAATCAATTTCTTTGAGATTTCCAAAATTGAAAGAAGGCGCCATTCCAAAAATTGTTTCAAATTTACCCTCCTATTTCACTAAACCAACGCAATTAAAAAGGACCGATCCTCAGTGTAGAAGGGAAGCAATTGTGACTAGAATTAATAATGAGACAGAAGCTTTTTTAAGTTCCGATTTGATCAAATATTTTGAAGACTTATTTGAAAATTATTCTGCTAAACTAGATATTTCTGGATAGGAAATTAAAAAACTCGATAACGCGATATATTTTTATATTCTAAATTATGAAAAATCGAAAAGATATTGAACTTAAATCACTAAGTGCGTACTCTTAGACACATTTACCCTAACCGTTAAAAGTTCAATAGAAATTAATAAAAGTCTCCAGATCAAAATATTTCATTGAAATGTCCAAATTTCCGCGAATGATCTTAAATGGATACTTCCTTCTGATTTGATTCTCAGCAGATGGTCTTAAGTTACGAATTTGCTTTCTCGTTATAAAAATGTTTCTAATGAAAATATCAGAAATCTGCATCAGAATTATTGAGAGACTTGACTTCATTAGAAGCATTTTTATCACATAAAAATAATGAAAATTTTGACCAACTCAGGCAACTCGAAATCATTATCGATCAATTGAGGCAGATAAGTAGAAATAAAATTAGGTACTCATCAAGTACAATAATAATATCTTTCATTTTATATTCGCAGTCAGCCTCTTGTTATGATTTAATGAGAAAGTTTTTTATTCTTCCAAATAAGAGGTACTTGAGATCAATTTCATTTTTATTTGAGTTAATTTTATTAAGAATTATATTTGAGTTAACATTTTTTGGCGAGAGATGGCCCTACATCTCCCCGTGGTTCTTGCTGGACAATAAATTGAATAAAACATCAACCAATTCGGTTTGAATTCAATATTGTTTTTCATTTATATTCAATTTATTGACTGAGTAGGGCATACTTCTACCCTTTTTTCAGATTTTCATCAGAAAACACATTCATCAACATCAGGAAATGAAATGATACGTTCGAAATATCGTATCTCTCACTCTAAGCACGGGAACAGTATACCTCCCTAACATCGTCTTTTGCGGCGTTGCCGCTTGAGGCGCCGGGCCAGGGGATATAGGAGGCCGTGGTGAGACCAACTTGGGATGATGCAGTGTGGATCTTAAGATCATATCTGCTTCCCAAAAACAGGTCATCCTCAGTTCAACCCGAATAGTCAGAAGGTTTCTGTAATACTTTTGAGCACGAAGTTAACCTTGATTAGTTTTGTCCGGTTAATATTTGATAGAATATACAGGGTGTACCAAGTTCGACGACCTATTAGGCGTTTCTGGAGAACTAGACCTATTTGAAATCTGAAAATTGGTATTATGATATTGTTCGACATTATCTACTGTTCTGAAATATTCTTCTTTTCAAAAATTTTGTTTTCTTTTTTTTTTAGTTCTCTAATTTGATTGAGTATGCAGTTCTGAATACATTCGTACTCAAATCGTTGCATTCGTCAAAATATTTTCCAAAATATCGAGAAAAAACTGAATAAAAAAGGGAGATAAGTGTTTTCAGTCTTGTGTTTGTAATTCCTTACCTAGATATCGTAAGCACAAACTGCTTTTACACTTTTGAAGGCGAAGACTGTGGAAATATTGTACAATTTCAGAATTTTGAATACCCCGTCACAGAGTGTTCCAAATATTGGTTTGAAAATTGGGATCAAAATTGGCTCATTACTTTCGTTTATTAAATAAAAACCCTATTTTTTCATGATTGCGTTGGATTCTGCGAAGAAAAATGATGATAATGTTCCAACATGTTGATGCTTCTAAATTTACTAATTCTTGAGTTATTGAGAATTTTCTGTTTCATTTCATGAAATCTGTTTTACATCAAAAATGATTAATGAATTCAGGAAGGAGGAAGTCACTAGTGAGTTATTATCTTCTATGACCAAGGTCATTGTTGATATAAAACAGATTCTATGAATTTGACGGTACGTACGACATGAAATCAGGAAATCCTGAATAACTCAAGGATTAGTAATTTTAGGAGCATTAACATGTTGGAACATTATCATCATTTTTCTTCGCACAATCCAACGCAATCATAAAAAAAATACGGTTTTGATTTGAAAAACGAAAGTTATGGGTCAATCTTGATCCCAATTTTTGAACCAACATTTGGAACACCCTGTGACAGGCTTTTCAAAATTCTGAAAATGTATAATATTTCCACATTCTTCGCCTTCAGAAATGTGAAAACGGTTTGTGCTTGCGAAATCTAGGTTAGGAATAACAATCATAATACCGAATACTCTTAACTCCCTTTTTTATTCAGTTTTTTCTAGATATTTTGAAAAGTATTCTGACGAATGCAACGATTTGAGTATGAATACATTCATATATTCAGAATTTCATATTCTATCAAATTCAAAAAAAAAAAAACGAAACAAAAAAATTTTCTATTAACTCACCTTATATACCGGTGAAGGTAGTAGATGACAACATTGAATTTTTTTCCCTTTTCTATTGACTGCATATAAACATACGTAACTAAAGCACCACCGACAACAAAAAATGTATCCACAGACAAAGTACCACTTATTACGAGCATGCTATGTATTTTGTCTGCCCACTGAAAAAATAAGTTATATTTCAGGGTCTTCGAATTGTAAGGACAAAATGCAGCTTTTACTTATTTCGCGTTGTTGCAGAAAAGATAACTGTGTTTATGCTCACCGTTATCAAATCCATGTAATTATAAAGAGGAGCGGCAATCCCAAGGGAATAAGTGTGCCCCAATATAACCCATAGCATACTGTAGAACTTCAAGCCGTTCAGACATTCTAGTTGGTTGCTACTTCTTGAAATATTGAACAGTTTTTTCGAGTTCGAGTATGTCGAGAATGCTAGGAGAAATTGGTTTGGATCTGTAAAAAATCACTTCTTTTAATTGTAAATAGTGAGGTTAGTATTACGATGTTACCTTTAGAAAACTTCTGGCAATAAAGGTCATAGGAAGTAGATAACAGCATGATGAGAATGATTAAGGAGAAGAAGACGCTGAAAAAGTCAATAAGTTTTTTTATGAAATTCCGAGAATTCTTCCATATATTGAGTTTGAATTAGATACAACAGAAAAACAAACAACTTCCATGGTTTTTTTCCTTGTAATTAGGAATGAAAAAAAATTTTAAATAATGAGGAATATGATATACCAAAATTAAATGGTACCGCTCCTCAAAAAATTTTTTTCGAAAATTGATTTTTTACAAAATTACACGGTGTTTAGGTTAAATTTCATTCACAGCATTTTTTCACTATTATTTCGAAATAACATATTTTTGTGGCAACTTCAAAAGATGTACCCAAAGAATTACATGTTCAGGTTGAAAATAAATTAAAAAGATTTTTATTCATCGCATGCCAACCATATGCTATTCTCCGTTTTTCTCGAAAACGGTTAAATTCATCCAAACAAACGAGGTATGCCTTTTTTTGTTTGAAGAAGTCCAAAGATAAGGAATATTTTTTTGAAATTTCTATACAGTGTAGCACAAAAAGTTTGGTTAAATTCAAACAAAAGTATAGGCTTGTCTGTGGCGTCATCTACATATGAGAAGAAAAGGTTTGCAAATATGTTTTGCTTATGCCATAAAAGCTATAAATACGAAATTTCGTCTGAATTTCTTCAGCGTAGCAAAAAAACTGTGAGAAAATATTGAATTTAACCGCCTGTAACTTCACCATTGAATGGTTTGCTCATCATTTCCGGATCCCCTGTATATCCTCGGAAGGTAACTAGTCAGGTAATTTCAATCTGAATTAGGCAGTCAAAGCATCTCAATAAGAGATCATCCTTTGAAACTGAGGTTAAAAAAATATCCTGGCCCTAATAGGGGCCCAGCTGAGACTGGGAGACTGGTGCATTGTTCTAGGGTTTGAGTATCTCATTCTATTTACTATGCTTCAGTTCTACAAGAAATATATGTTTTTTTTTCACTCTAGAATTTCTGCAATATATTATCACCTCTCATTACTATTGATAATTCAATAAAAAAATTAGAGAATGAAAAACAAACATTTTGTAAAATGGTATTGTTCAATAATTATCTTGAATTCTCATAGAATTCGATAGTTTGTCCATACTATGAAAAAAATGTGCTTCAGTGAACAAAATTATAAGGTTTCATAGAAAGTTCATTTTAGGTTAAAAATAGTGCTTCACCTTGGAAAATCACGAGAGTGAAAAATATGAATTAGTAAGTGTAGTTTAGAGCAAAGATCAAGGAGAAGAAAGATGGAAAACGAAACAACGAGCTTCATCTCTTTTATCAGATGTATAATTGATTTTAGGGAGCCTTGATCCTTTGGAAAAATAGTCAATCAAGTCGAAGACCTCATTCTGAGTTTTGTTTTGTGTTTGTGTGGTGGCCACTCGTGAGTCTTATCTGTTAATCTATTTATATTTGGTGTGTCTATCTTTTGAAATTTGAAATAACCGACGGAGCTTCTTCAATGTTCGAAATTGTGAAAATAATAAAAAGGAAAATCTTGGGTTTCCATTTATTAAGTTAACAGAGAAAATGGAAATGTTAGTAAAGAAACTCGAAACATCTAAACAGTATCTCTGTTATTCATTGCTTTTTGTTCTCAGTGCTTTTAAATGGACAGAGTTTTCGGGTCGACACGATATTGTTTTGAATTAAATTTTCATTATCCACTATGCAGTGAGCTCTTTTCAGCAGCTCTAATTAGAACATATTATCCGCGTAAAATGTCATATACAGGAAGCATTCCCCTCTGCAGAGATCACTCTCTAATGGAATCGAGCAAAACTTTGATTTTATTGGGTTAAAGGGTGTTTCTGAATTGATGCAAAAATTTCAAATATCGATTCTCAAGGGAGGTCTTTCATTTAACTTTTTTGTTCAACACCCTTTCCTTTCCAAGTAACAGCTCCTCAAATTTGAACATTTATTTAGTTGTGAGAAATATTCGAACTGTCATAAAACTATGTAGAAATTCAGGACAGTAAAACTATTTGTCTTATGACTTCATTTGGCAGAAGCTTACTTGATGTTCCTTTATAAATCATAACCTCACTATCACTGAGTTGCAGGAACGTCCATTAAAATTTAATGCCGCCTTAATTCTCCCTTAAACAGAATATCCATAGACGGTAGCCATGGATACTCCGTTTAATGGAGAATTGAAGCAGCATTGAATTTAATGGACATTCCTGCAACTCAGGATATAAACATTTCTTAGAACTTATTATAGATAGCTTTGATATTTTAAATGATTGATCTGATAGAAAACTCATTCATATTTTTGCTTTAAAAAACTGTTAAAACTGGTACAGTTTTTCACAATGAATTTTATGGAGAAGGAGACTGAGCAGTATTTATTTTTGTGATCAAATCAACAACTTTACAAATAGTTGAAGGCTATTGGACATGGCTATTCGACATTAGGAATAATTCTCTAACAGATGAACACAATATAGTGTTCTCAAAGGCAAAGATCATGAAAATTCACGAACCCAGGCTGAACATGGAAGCCATTGTAATTTATAAACATAAAAACAACATGAACAGAAAAGAAGGTACCCCTTTCTTACATAGTGCCTGGTTGCCGATCTCAGAATAAATAAAGATATCAAGCCGACACAAGGAGGGAGCGATGGGCTAATAAACATAGCGCTTTCAAACTCAATCCACTATTTTCCACCAGTAACCGAGATGTAGATAACATTTCCGGTTCCAACACGTCAGTATCAGAAATTCAGCGTTTGAGGTACAATCTTAGGCCAAGATTCCTTTGAAGATGCCTACTACTATCATAGGCGAAAAGTAAGGTGAAATTATTCCAAATGGATCACGGTCGACAGCACGGAAGACTCTTTCAATGTCCAATTTATAATAAAAAGTCATGACATAAAAAAATTCAGATTGAGTCTGTCTTTTTGAATCAATTTTTTAAATAGGACAATATAGGCACATAAAAAAGTTCTGTTGCAAGATGTTATAGTGATTGTTCTTTCCTTCCCTTGTGATTATATCTTAGGGTAAGAAAACCACTCAAGATCTCTGGTATCTGCCATATCTCATTCTTCTAAATTTGCCGAAAGTCGATATATACAACAAAAGCAATTTTTTTCATCTAAAATTTTAAAGGGCTGTAACTTGGAGCAAACAGCTTGTTGAAGAAAAAGTTATATCAAAGGCTCCCCAAAATTTTTGATAAAAAATGACACATTGAATTCAATGTAGGTATGAATAATTTAATAGATATAACGCCAATTTGAAAAAGTGAAACTTTTGCACCGTTCAACATGAAAAAAAAACGTTCAAAACTAACTTATGGTACTCACATGGTTATTATGGCCCCAGTAGTCAATTTGGTATCATCTGTCATCGTCGAGCATTTCTCTTCGTTAAATGAGATGTTGAAGGCCGGATAAACTTTTTGAAAAATGCCATTGAACACAATTTCGAAAGTTTCCGAACCACAAGAACTGGGAAGACAAGCTGCCCATGTAAAAGGGTGGCTAGAGGTTAGGGTGAATAACGATGAAGCTGCATTTTCCTTCAATTTTCGCTGTAAAGAAGCTTGATAATTAAAAAAAAGTTCATGGAACAGATGGGAGGAGCAGAGGAGTCTTACACTATAAAATAATATCTATTGAGGATATACTCACCTTCAAAGCAAATAATCGACGAAGATCCTCATTCTGCTTTATGAAAGACACATATCCAAGGCAATATTTTCCAGTTATGTCTCCACCAATATTCTTCGTACCAATGCATTCATCGAACTGTCCAATATCATCACTAAGTAAAGCTATCCCGCTTCTAAATTTAGATGTAGCATCTAACACTGTGAAGTAGACAATCAGTACAGGAACAAATTATGGATAAACTTACTTTTCCAAGCCCAAGAAAGTTGAAAACTTTTCAAATCGAGCCCCATTTTTCCCAAATCTATGGCGCATTGTCCCAGAGCATTTATGGAACTAACTTTCGATATTTCTTCTTTGAACGCATCCTCGAAACCGGCTCTACCTCCTGAGCACAACAAAATCAGGATGAAAGAAATAGCTTCGGATTTCATAGCTGATACCAACATTAATATTTACTATATGAGGTTTATATACTATTTCATTACTGAATGAAGTATTTCCCTATCTCAGATTATCTCATGATTGAAAGAAAAGATTTCACTATCCGAAAATATATGTATCAGTCGTCGACATCCCAATGATTGTCTATCAAGTAATTTTTTTTTAATAATATTGTACCTGAATTTATCATTCTCCATATCTAGTCACTTATATTGTTCGTTAATTTTCTATGAATTTTTTATTCTTTATCTGCATCTGAAATGTTGGTTACCTTAGTGTTAAGGCAGGAAATTTCGACCTAGCGTGAAAGTTAAATTGGATGGGAGATGGTTAGTAGTTGTCATATCCCAAGCAATCGACATTCCCAACCTCAACTTTATGAACACTGAATTATATGGGCACTTGAACTCTCAAATTTTTCTGCGATTTTTTGAGGCGATACTTTTTTTCATGTTTTTTTCATTTTTCTTAATACAGCTGGAATGTCGCCTTCTAACCCACCTAAAATCAGAGGAATGCCTGTAAAAGTGACACTTTCTTTCAATACTATCCTCTAATCTATGATTTTCGAATAATTAGTAGTGTTCATTTCAAATGACGCTCTCAAAAAGACGTACATACAAAGTTTTTATATTTTGATAAATCGAATGCTATGTTGTGTCATAATTCGTCTCTGAAGTTTTCTTGTATTTAATTAATTTACCTGCTTCATCTCGTATCTCGTACATGTGTTTTCAGCAATTGCATTTTCTCGACGTTTTGCTGCAATACGATCTGTTCGAAAAGGTCACGCAAAGTAGTCCATTTTTCGTATTTTCTATTGTCAACTACAGCAGAATTCGTGTTAAGTTTGGTTTCATTCAAAACTCCCGGATTTAATGACTTCGCTTATAATGTCATGTCGTTTATAATGAAATGATTTCAGATACAACAACATTATTTTTCGAAAATTTTTCCGGTTATAGTTTTTAGTATAATCCAGTTCCTTGAAGAGATTATTGGTGTCTTGTGGACAAAATAACATCCATTGAAGCCATTTCTGAGTTGTACAATGGTGTGAAAAGCTATTATTTGAAGTCGAAAAAATACAAACTTGAAATTTTCCAGATAGAACACCTTGTATATTCTAACGTTAAATTTCTGCAATTATTTCTCTGAATACATTAATATATCATAACCTATCTCGTATACTTTTATGAAATTTTACTTTAAAAAATGGGAAAAATCCATATTTTTCAATAGTAGGCCATGAATTCTTCAACACATAATATATGAGAACACTTTTTATTCAAGTCATAAATAAAATAAATATAATTATTATTTTTTTATATATGAAGACAAACTAAAAATATCACTCCTCAACATAAACATGAGAATGTTGGAAACGAAACAAATTTTAATATTGTTATTGTTGTTGAAATTTTTTTTCTGTGTTCAATATTTATGTATCTGTGGAAGACTACATGTCTTACATTGGAAAACAACCAAATATCAATTTATTCAGAAAAATATTTGCAGAAATTTGAAGTTGAATATACATGATGTTCTATCTGAAAAATATTAAGTTTATGCACAATAACTGAAACAGTGCTCTGAGAAATCAGATCCACGGTGTACAGGGCTGCAATAGTTTGCATCATCGTTGTCCTAAGGTATAGGGATCTACCCCTTACTTTGATATAGGGCTCGTTCCACTTGGCGACCGCAAAGCTCAAAATCGTTAAATTGGAAGGCTAAAGGAGCATTTTGAGCTTTGTGAACACCAAAAAGGACGAGCATATAGAATGAGCTACAATCAGTATAAAAGGCAGACATGTGGGGAATTCAGCCTTTGTTGCATTTTGAGAGAGAGTTAGTTTTCAGAGTTGACCTTTTTTTTGCCTCGGGCAGGGTTATGTTTATCTTATATACATAAAGCTGAAAAAGGTACAAGGAGAAGAACCTCATCAAACATTGACTGATGAAAGATGTAGTGGAGGAAGTGAAACAAGTAATATGCTAGGTCATAAAATATCAAGTGCAAACAAAAAATATGTGTTTGGTTTACAGTTCTTGTTTGTTCTTTCATGCATGTTATTCGTCCATTTTCTTCACATTCGATTTAGTTTCACGTTAATTTCATTTCTTTCAGAGTGTGTCTAACAAGTTTTTCATTTTTTTTTCCCATTGGAGTGGAAAAACGAAATATTTCAATAATAATTTATTTTTCTTATATCTGAAGGATTCGGGTAAATAGTTTTGCTCTTGCTGTGGAGAGAAAATTTCGTTAATTAATGAGGTGGTGAAAAAAGATGTTTTTCTAATCGCTGCTCCAGAAACTCAGCAGGAATCCAAGAAGTTTATAACAATTTTTTTGTGATATCCTGAAATTTCATCTCAAGTTTTTGGTTACCTGAAATATTTATCAAATTTTCATTTTCAGACGCAAAATTTTACTTTACAAACAGATGCATACAACTTTCTTATTGAAAATCAACACCCATTCAAAAACCGTGAAAGATAATATTTTGGCGAAATCTCAGGAAAAAAATCTTCAAATAAGAAGGTGCAAATTATCTCAGTTAGTGTATTGGAAGAGCATCGCAGATGGCGCTCTTGCAGGTATGAGTTTCGGTCCAGCAAGTGTCTCTTCTGTGACCCAATATTCTCTTCCATTTATTATTTTTCGTTTGCCACCATTCCGCATGCTGAACAGAGTATGATAAGCAGGGGGCGGGGTCTTATTGAAGTTAAGAACGTTCGACTCCAAATGACCTTTGTAAATTGGTGTGATGCCGCCTGAAAATATATTCTCTTCAGATAGAACATATTTGAAGATCATTATAAAATTTAAAAAACACGATATGGTTCATATAATGAAGCGTGGAAAAATACAACGATAAAGGTTTTTAAAGCTGCATCTTATGTCAGTAGAAAATGCATCAAGGTGGTCGCCAACAACTAGCTACTAGCAGGAAATGAAGGCGTTACTTTGTCGGATTGTAAGGATGGCTGCTATTCAAGAATTTATAGTCATCTCTCCGCATAAAGCTTAACTTCAAAATTTTCAAACATGAATTTCGCTTCTCACTCTAAAATATTCTATTGAACGGTGTTTTTTTGATACACAGTTTATATCGAAAATTATTGTTTTGATGCTGAAGGTATTAAATTGTTATATGCAAGGTTTGGGAGAATAAGCTGAAAGATATTTTCGTTCTTGTTTCTGCTCTCGCTTCTTTTTATGTTCTCGTTGCCTGGTTTAGCATTTGTGCAGCCAGTCTTGTTCCGATTTGACAACTGATGGGGCATCTAGGGTAAGTGCACCGGTTGTAGCCACTTTAAGACATTTTCCAACTTCACATTGTGATCATTTCACTATTCATGCACAGCTTCACAATTAAAAATATGAAAACGCTCCTTATGAATATTGTGATTAGTGGGTTGCCATGCAAAAGTTGTCTTTATGGCGAATAAAATAATTAAAAAATGAAAAGGAGAGAGAGTTCAACTTATCCAGTTGTGGCCACATTTTCCACCAGTTGTGGCCACACAATTTTCCATTTGTAGCCAGTCACGGTTTTGGTTAAACTTGCACAGTTTGATACTCACTTCCATCGAAATTCAACAAACCTTCTCATAAATATCAAAAAATATATTAGAATTTTATGAAAATATAGATACAAATAATACAAAATTTATAATCTTTCTTATACTTAAATAAAAAATTCATCGAAATATTTAGTTTTCTAAAAATAATTTTTTTCAAACAAAACATGGTCCGCGATCATCAGCAGCCTTATGTTCTTCAATTTTCGTGATGTTCTTCTTTCTAATACCACAGCAGAAGGTCTGGAGATTCATGCTATTTTCAGTTTTCCACTTCTGGAGATTGCACAGAACTATACCCTTTCTACTTCAAATTGAGATTAATCACATTCAAATTAGGATTGGCGATCATTGATATTTTTTTCTTGTAGGGTACATAGTATTTTATCATAAAGATTAATTTCGGAAAAATGTTAGCAGACTTTCTCGACTCCAGCTCGTTATATTCATAGCCCCATCCTTACAATGCTATTACAATATATCTTCTTTCTAGTCTTTCTCAAATTTCTCTAGTTTTCAGTCTCATCCATTTCGTCAATATAACAACTTTGTGTTTTATTATTAAGCCTTTTTTATGAAGCTTATCATTTTCATTCGCTTCCAGATACTCCAATTCATTTATCGGACGATATTGTTGAGTTTTTCATCTTTGTTTGTTACATACAATGCAGTATTATCTATCCTTTGCTATCTAGTGGCCACAACTGGGTTTGTACGCTCCGTTTCTGGCCACTAAGTAGCGAATCGAACTTTTTTGTGATCCAGTTGTGGCCAGCATTATATTATTTAGTTAGAATCAGAAATTTTAAAATTTTTATAAAAAATATAGAAGAACATGATATAAGAATGATATAAAAACATTTACTATTTGTAACGCATATGTTTCAATTAAAAAAAAAATGGAAACACACCCTGTGTTTCTTAATCGCACTTCTAAACATTCGCCTACTACCCCGTCATGTCAAGAACTAAATGAAAAAGCAACGAATTTCGTTATCTCTTTTATGAAATGAGCTTGCCAATTGGTGCAGGAATAATGGAGGATGGCAAAGAAGGGAAATTTCAATGGCTAATTCGAATGTACTACGTTTTATTCAAGAAAATGATCTCGAGTGGCCACAACTGGAACGATGGCCACAACCGGTGCCCTTACCCTATATTTGCACCATTCAGAAATCGAATTGTATGGACATTGTTCTTTGGTATTACCTCCTCTTTCCGTCTGGTCTTGACTCTTGTCTTGTTGATCATAGACAACAAATGGCTCAGTATTATAGGAGTATCTTTTTTTAATAAAGATAATACTTTTATGTAAATTCTCCTATATTTATCCTTTAGTAGTATGAGATAAATTCAGGGGCAGAAAATATATTGTCCATACTCGAGAGAACTTTCGTGACTGACGACGATGTCACCATTATTTTTTCTAAGATGGCGCTAAGGTCACATCACACATTGTTATTGTGAATTGTTGTGACCAATACAGGAAAACCACAATATTTTTGATATGCAGTTTCCACAGGATACTATGCTATCAAAACATGCTCTCCTGCAGGAGGAGTTTACTAAAAGCAGATTTTTCCGAAGTAATTGAATCATTAAACCACCAAGGACTTGGGATTTGATACCGTTTACCGTTGGATTTCACGGAATATTTCCCTCCTGTCAAAAACTTCATTTTGATAGAATGCATTTGAAAAACTGCATTCGGTCATTTTCATTTTTGGAGAAAGAGTCCTCCACCAAAATGAAAATGAACTCATGCCGTTTTTAGACAACACTCTGTCATGCAAAATTATCGGTAATTTTGATGCACTTGTGCAATTACTTCCGAGAATTGATGGGATTGATAGACAATTGACATTATCTATCACAGGTTATTGTGATGGATAATATTTCTTTAAATCCATTTTCAGTACATCATTGACATATCCCCAACATCGTTTAATGTTTTTGAAACATTCATTACCTATTGAAAAAAATTTCATCGTCAAGGAATTTGTTGAGAAGGTACGTTTTATGATTAATTGAATTCCGTAAGCTCAACTTTTTCTGTTCCATACCCCACCTACCACTTAGTATCTAATAAAATTGAGTAGAAACTCACCCCTTAATGTATGCCCGTAGGAAACATCATTGTCTTTCTTCTGATAGTGGGTCACAAGCATCTCTCCTATAAACACCACTATCGATAAAAGTAATCCAACACCAACAATGAAATAAGTCAGTAATAGATCATTATTCTTCAACTTTCTGTCCTGACTCTGCAGTTGAATTGGACATAGTTTAGTACCAGGTAGCTGTTCGTTCAGCTTGTACTTGATGACTCCTGCCTCTACCAAATGTTGAAGTCTAAAAGAGTAAAATAAAAAGTGTATAACCTGGGAATATTTATTAATAACTTCGAAAAAAACCTTCATGTTTACAATGCCGGTTAACAGTTTATCATCCTTTGATGACTTATTCCATTGGAATAATTTAGAGGACAATTTTTAAAAAACAATGAGTTTCAGATGAACATTCTTTGTCGACTCAAGGCCATGCGGAAATGATGTTTGTAAATGGAATTTGGAATTTCTAAAGAAAAATCCAGGAAAATCAATTCGAAAATATTGGAGGAAGTATCTAAATAGACATCAACCTGAACTGTTTTCTATCTCATGAAATTTGCCAGTAAAGCTTCCTGTGACAGGAGGCCAACGTGTCATCAATAAATATCCCCGAAAACAGTATTTGAATGAAATCAGAATGAAATATTCTGACATTGTTTTGTTCTACGGGCTGTGGTGGAATGAACGGATTTGATTCATGAGTAGAGAAAAACTTCTCCAGAGTTTTCGTAAGGGGCCTAGTTATCATATACTCAGGCCACGAACTTCAAAACATAGGTGCGTCACCTACAGCAATTGTCTCGATCTTTGAACCACCTTCTTATATTCCTCGCTTTTCACTTGATGAAGTATAATTTCAATTTTATTGAAAAAAAATTCAAGAAACGCCATACATTTCACAATTAAATTAAAATTTATCGGTGACATGCATGTTTTGGGTTTCATTTAATTCTCAATACTCAACATAAAATACATACATGGAAGGACACAGGATATCGAGTTGATTAATACTTTATAAATTCCAATAAAACAAGAATTTTGAATAATGTGAGTGAAGGTTAACGGTTGGCGCCAGATCTTTCAAAATTTGTAGCAATATCTCAGCTCTAGAACAAAACATTCTAATTGTTAATGATCAACTTGATTTCAGCATATCTCCTGATTTAACATTTTGTACCTAATCATAATGTTAAGTTTCGATAATCGTACTAAACCTAAAACATGTCAACGATATGTTCTGATTTAATGGTAAAGTGAAAAGTGTGGTTAACTGTTTATTCAATTGCTTTATTCAGTATTTTCTCCGATCTGAAATTTTTAATTACCATTCTTTCATAATTTTTGTCGTTGATGATCGTTTGAGGTGGTATAATCCTATCTTTCAAATAATATTTCTGACTCGAAAAAAACACAACGAGACGATCAGGTCTATTTGAATAGAAAATAAAAATTCAAAAGATTGTCATAGAACTTAAAGAACATCCGACTCACGCGTCGTTGAAGAGCTCGTAATACTTGAAATTTCGACTGTAGGCGAAAGCCCTTGCAGCCGTGAAAACATGGAATTTGGTCAATACATAAGTACATCTCTTGCTCTCTTCCACCCCTCTCTTAACCTTCAGCTTGTAGTCGTCGTAAATGTCATATTCTACTATAGGCCTTTCTCTTATAAACATCATGTTGTCGTTTGTCACATATGTTTTCATTATTTGCGAATCTGATTCGTTAGGGTACTTGGCACGATCTCCAAGGTTTGCTTTCACTTCTTCATATTCTTCGTATATATTGTTCTCAGTAGGCAGTGACGCCAATTTTATAACTTCCTGTATGACGTTCCCTGAAATATAAGAATCTGAGTATATCCAACTGCAGAGTTTTCAGAAATATAACGAAACCTTTGTTGGTGATCCATCTCAACTTCATCTTCCCGATGCTGTCGGGATCTGTTATGGGTAGGGTAAAATCAGACAAGGTCAAGAATGCCGTCAAGTTTGCGGTATAGAAGGCTGTAAGTACTGTAATGAAAATCCACCAGGTGGCAAAAAGCAATCTTGTCGAATCTAAAAAGAAAATCAAGCTATATAGTATAAATAGTAACCTGTTGAATGTTGAAAACTATTAAAAGCTGATGATGTAATACAGAAAATGAACAACAACGAATTTCATCAAATCCTAGCAGTATTTTTCTGCTAAAATAGACATATGTACTTCAAAAATAATAGGGAAGAGAGAGAAGAGAAAAAAGAGAGTAGTCAAGAGTCCTTCATTTTCTATGAACGATAACAATCAGCAGAATATGAAGAAGAACTGAATTGAGAATTCGGGAAGAAAAAACTAAAACGTTTATAACACTGGAATCCCAAATGAAACTGATATTACAGGCCTAGATCTACGGGGGTAAGAATTCAGTCAGTCATTTACGAATGATCGACACACTTGGGTGAAATAGGTTAAAAGTTCGGATAGGTATGTCTACAATATGTCGCAACGGAAGGGCCGCTTGCCACTACGCCAAATTCGGAAATAATTCAAGCTCTTAGTCCTAAATCAGATGCGCACGAATAATTAATGCGAGATATTATGATGCGCACGTACCGATTGAGGACTAAGAGCTTGAATGAGTTCCAAATTTAGCATAGTGCCAAGCAGATCTAAGCAAAGAGCCAGTAAATTCTTTGCCTGGGGAATAACCACCTGGAACTAAGGGCAATGGAAAGAATTGCGTTGTCATTAGAATGACAAGTGAAAAGTGACGATAACTCTTTGTATTGGTATGAAAAGAGTCTTCCGGGCTTATTGGCCGTGGTCTATTAGGAATAATTTCACCTAACGTTTCGCCTACAACTTCGGTAGGCATCTTCAGAGGATTCTCGGTCTAAGGTTGTACCTCGAACGCTGAATTTCTGACACTGGCGCGTCTACGTGCGCGATGCTGATTGGCCCATCGCTCCCCCTTCGTGTCGGCTTGATCTTTGTTTTTTCTAAGGTCGGTAACCAGGCGCTATGCAAGAAAGGGGTCTCCTCTTTTCTATTTATGTTATTTTTGTGTTTATAAATTTCAATGGCTTCCATGTTCAGCCTGGGATAGTAACTTCTTATATTGGAAATAATCTCCGCTTTTGAGAAATCTATGTTGTGTCCATCTATTAGCGCATGTTCTGCTAGTGCAGATTTTTCTGTCTGATTCAGTCGACAGCACCGTTCGTGTTCCTTAATTCTAGTGTTAATACTTCGCTTTGTTGTGCCAATATAGACTTTGCCGCAGTCACAAGGTATTCTGTAAATACCAGCTTGTGAAAGTGGGTCAACTTTGTCTCTGGTTGTTTTGATCATTTGCCCAAGTTTTTGTGTCGGCTTATAAATGGTCTCGATGTTGTGCCTTTTCAGTATTTTTCCAATTCTATCTGTGACCTTGGGGATGTATGGTAAGATGGCTCTCCCGTTAGGTGAGATCAAAACAACCAAAGACAAAGTTGACCCACTTTCACAAGCTGGTATTTACAGAATACCTTGTGACTGCGGCAAAGTCTATATTGGCACAACGAAGCGAAGTATTAACACTAGAATTAAGGAACACGAACGGTGCTGTCGACTGAATCAGACAGAAAAATCTGCACTAGCAGAACATGCTCTAAAAGATGGACACAACATAGATTTCTCAAAAGGGGAGATTATTTCCAATATAAGAAGTTACTAACCCAGGCTGAACATGGAAGTTATTGAAATTTATAAACACAAAAATAACATAAATAGAAAAGAGGAGACCCCTTTCTTGCATAGCGCCTGGTTACCGACCTTAGAAAAAACAAAGATCAAGCCGACACGAAGCGAGAGCGATGGGCCAATCAACATCGCGCACGTAGACGCTCCACTTTTTCCCGCCATAAACCGGCGCGCAGATGACGTTTCCGGTTCGAACGCGCCAGTGTCAGAAATTCAGCGTTCGAGGTACAACCTTAGACCGAGAATCCTTTGAAGATGCCTACCGAAGTTGTAGGCGAAACGTTAGGTGAAATTATTCCTAATAGACCACGGCCAATAAGCCCGGAAGACTCTTTTCATACCAGTATATCCGGTCGTGAAAGCCTTAAACTATTCAACTCTTTGTATGTCTTTCTGGCCATTTCGGTTAACTTGTAATCGGTATTACAGAATTTATTTTACTTGAAACTCCAAAATTTTTCCGAACATTCTCCAGAATTTTATTGCATATTCAGTAGAATCTGGATATAATGACTCCACTCACAATGCACAACCGCTTTTGGCGACGTAATCGCTACCTGAAGTTTGGTTTCATAGAGATTTCTATGCTTTCACATCCTTTTATTACGACTTCGATTTTTGCGTCCATCCGCTTATAAAAACCCTTTTTGATGATCAATCGTATGGTTAAGGTCTAACGCACACGAACGATTGTCGGTGAACGACTATTTTGTAGGAGGTTAACGCACACGGACGACAATCTACGAATAAAACCAAATGTAGCGCGCTCCGACAGTTTTGTAAGTACGACTAAAAGTAGTTCGTGTGCGTTGGTGCATTCACATACGTGTTCTGCATTTCGACCGACAAAATTGTAGCTCACCGATTGTCGGTCGTGTGCGTTAGACCTAAAACGAGGTGACGTGATTTTATTACAAGAACTACGCACAAACTCGCTACATTGTCGCATCAACTCGACTCCAATGTCCTAATTATTATCGCGTGCGAATCTTAGTCAGTGACTGCATTCACCGAACGAAGAATGTTGCCACCGCTCCGCTACCGCTACCTAGCATGAATTGAAAGCGCTCCCAGAATGCCCACTTCTCCAGAACGTGTTGAGTTGGTCGCGTATGTGCCACCGGACGATTCCGCAACAGTTTCACAACTGTTAAGTCCGGTGAATGCAGGCAGTGTTTATTTACATTTGCCTTGCGACATGATAGAAAGGCAAGAGTGGACTGTGCTGTGCTGAAAACACATCCGCGAAGAAAGATTGCTTGAATTCACCGAACGTAACAGTTGTGGAACTGTTGGGGAATCGTCCGGAGGTACATACGCTACAAACTCAACACGTTCCGGAGAAGCGGGCATTTTGGGAGCGCTTTCTGTTTATGCTAGGTAGCGGTAGCGGAGCGGTGGCAACATTCTTCGTTCGGTGAATGCAGGCAATGCTACACTATCGAGGAGAAAAGCGTTAACACTACACCGCCTCAATGCTGGTGAATCGAATGTCACTCTTGTAAGGAATTCGGCGTTTGACTCTCTACAATTTCGACAATTAAGAAAAACGAAAATAATATTAGAGCTCTCATCAATGACAATGTTCTGAAATCTGAAAGAATAAAGAAATCCACTCGAGACCAGATAGACAGAGCATTATCAGAATGGTTTAAGGCCACATTATTCCCCATTCGTTTATTGCGTCGTCCGGTTAGTTCAACCGAATATCGTCGCTCCCTTGACGGTCGTTATATCTGAATTCTACGGTAGTGCTTTCATTTCCCAAAAACAAAAAATTTTTATAATAAACCAGACAATGCAAAAAATGAAAAATATATTAGAAGCTCCCATAACACAAACACAATTTTCCAAATGAAAAGAGGATGAGGGAAAAATTATTGCATGATTTCAAAGAGTTTGATTCTTTTCCTCTCAATCTTCATTTTATGTTAGTAACGAATTGTAAAAAGACACCTTTTAAATGTGAAAATGAAAGATCTCTATATTCACACAAGTTCAATTTGGGATTTCTAGAACATTGGTTTTGATTACCAATATCTTAAATGAAATGAATTGAAGATTTTCAAATAATGACAAATTGTGAAGTCAACTATTCTGGAGATTTCAAGATTTGATCTGATGAAGGAGTACGATCTAGGCGTCGAACTGACGGTTCATTGTTCCGCATGCTGTGTGGTTCGTAACACCAATTGAAAATTGAAGGGCTCATCTAAATCCTTCTGCATATTGTTGGGTAACAGAGTCAAATTCCTGCGAACAGAGCTGAATCGATAATTGATGGTCATCACTAATTAATAAAGCTGCAATATTTCGTTGAGTTTTCACAGTAACCTTCTCACCATAGCACTCATTTTGATGTTCAAATTCCATGATTTTGCAAGCGTGCTTCATTTGTTAAGACGATTCATAGTTAAATTATGGACCAAACTGATGATCACTCGTTACGAATATTTCATTTCCATAATGAAAATTTATGTTAACTACGTGTGTAATTCGAAAATGATTGCAGCCATGTTGATAGACCTTCGCGAACGCCTTCATAATTAACAAATGCTCCTTTTTTTCCTTCCTTCAGACTAACTGAATTAAATTTAACAAACCATTCTTCATTAGTGTGTCCGACACTCCAATCAGAATGATTCGAGGGTAAGTTCTGATTGAAATTCAAATAATGCCGATCAAACTGAAATGGTCATGTAGACAAGAGAAAAGGAATTCATCAAAACTTATGGCTCTCATTGAGTAATCTTAAAGCGTGATGTGGTTCTATCAAGAACTGTTGAGCATAATGCTGCTCTAAAAGCCCGAGAATGCCGAATGTATAGCCTAACACTCCTTCATGTACTACAAAATGGTCGATATTCGTTAAGCTCACCTGCAATGGGGCTCAAGGTCGATCCCTGCTTCAAAAGCGCGCCGTAGACGAACCAAAAACAAACCGGAAAAGAATAGGGCTCCTCCTTATCAGAGCAGAACTTCACCCTTATCTGTACTATGACCCAAATGATTGGACCAACCACGAAGAGCGATATCAAAATCAGTATCCAAACTGGAAAGGTGAAGGGTGCCAGAAGACCTGTTCCTGTTGCAGACTCGGCGGGTCGCTTCATCAGCACCAACCATTCTCCCACGTCGAGACTAGGGGAGTAGTGAACCCTTTCTCGAAAATGACTGATGACGGGCATGAAAGCTACTGAAATGTTCGCTTCCTGAAATTTTTTTATGTTTTGGGTCAAGTGATTAATGAGACAATACTCATAATGCTAGACTTAACCTTAACGTATGAATAAAAATAAATTCGTACCAAAATAGTTATTTTTCTTAACGAGTGCAGAAAGTTTTACTTTCTCGTGAGAGATTGCCGACGCGGAACGCAGTTCGGGCAATCAATCGAGTATGAGAAAGATACTTTCATATGAAAAAAGTACCTGTATAATGTTTTTATTTCAACATCCTAGCACAAACAGGAACGGAGATAATGACCAAAGTTGAAATCGCCCAAATTTCAATTTTGACCTATAACTCGAAAACCGAAGAAGATAGAATAATGCAGTTGATGGCATTATCAGTTTCTCTAAAAAAGACCACCGTAACGTGCCATTAAAAAGGTTAAAAAGTTGTAGTTCATGTATTACCAATTTTGCCCACCCTGTACAATATTTCCACAGGCTTCGCCTTCAAAAATGTGAAAACAGTTGGTGCTTACTATATCTAGGTTTGGAATAACAAACATAATACCGAATACACTTATCTCCCTTTTTTCTTCAGTTTTTTCTCGATATTTTGTAAAGTATTTTGACGAATGCAATGATTTGAGTAAGAATGTATTCAGAATTGCATGCTCTATCAAATCCGAAAACAAAGGAACAGAAAAAAAAATTGTTGAAAATTTTTTTTTACTCTCTCTATAACTGGAAGTGGTCAGGCTCCCAGAATATTTAAGATCGGTAGATAATATCAAAGAATAATATAAACCTAATTTTCAGATTTCGAATAGGTCCAGTTCTCCAGAAACGCCTAATAGGCTGTCGAACTTGGTACACCCTGTATAAGTTTAGCGAATTTACAAAGCCCTTGGTCTAACTGCAGCAAAAGATCGCCGCCGTTGCATGCAGGTTGTGGGTAGAAAATTTTATAAGTTAACTGAAACAATAGCCAATTTTCTTCTACGTAATAATACTAAATCATATGCAGGTCATTACATGCTACACTTTCAGTTGAATCTGGGGGAGACTTATTTGGTGTAGGTTGGCTGGCCTAACACCCAAACCGCCATATTTTAGAGGAACTAGAAATTTCGTTGTTCAATACAAAAATTAACAAAATCGTTAATTAAATATTTGAAAATGAAATTATATAAATACAGATTCCTTTATCAATTACAACCGAAGGGGCTGTATTTTATATAATAGAATACTATTATAAACAGAAATATTAAGAAAAGAAAAAGAATTCCATACATCTACTGAAATAAAAAATTTGAGAATACGAAAAATACATTCCAGATTATTTCAATCCTTTTCCACCAATGAGAGACTGCATGTGATGATGAAGGGCACACAAAAAAAATGGGAGAAATTATGGAGTTCCTCAGAGTTCGGTACTTGCTATACTTCCTTTATGAAGAAAATATAATGAATATGTACCGAATATTGTGGGGATGCTTCATGTTTGCTAATGTAGGACTTGAAATCTGTAGAAGAATTGGAAAATGCAGATATACAGAATTTCGCTGACAATGAATTGAAATAGTTGTGTCACTGGCAGCAATTTTCTCCCTGATAATCCATCTCAAATTCGAATTTCAAACATCACCAGTCTACAGAATTTCGAATTCCAGAGATCTAATTTTTCGAATGGAACCGACTTTCTGAGAATCAAGTAACGAAAAACGTCACGAAAAGTTTGAATATCACACAATTACACCTTGTAATACTCACCCCTATATGATCATTGTCCTTTTTGTGTAAAAGTGACTTTGTTCATAAGGGAGTGTCTAGATGTTAAGAGGGTTGACGAATGAGAGCGGCTTCATTGTCAACCTAACAACAAAATTTAGGCTCTCTCCACTTCGGAGAGAGGGTGGGTCCGGCCTTCTGCAGAAACGAGAAGGTCTTGGTGTTATTTTTCTTCTTAGAGAGAATTCTGAGTATTAGGAATTATTGAAACCACTGAAATAACTTAACAAAAACATCTATTTCCCCAAAATACCTACAAAAATTTACTGAAGTAACAATTTAATTCCTACGTCTGCACCTCAGACTATACAGGTAAAATTTTTAAGAAGAAAGTATAAGTTTTCCTATTCTCTACTTAATTACCCAGATGTCAACATAACATAATACTACGAAATTACACTGTGAGCTGATAGGAGATGGAAGACTTTTGGATTCGACTATTCTCATCAAATAAAATTAGAAAATTCTGACCTTTTTATCTCCCGCGCTGGTATGAAATCCAAGTTTCCTGAAATAAATCACTCCCGGTACGATTTACTTCCGGTTTCGCAAAACTTTAACCTAACTACCCCGACTCGAATATCCTAACCGAATAAAACGTAAAATTCCCTTTTTTTCAAACAACTACTACTTCGGTTTCCCTTTCTCGAAGCTACCTAGTATTCCCGTCAACTACGAAATAAACCTGTACCTTATTCCCTTAACGTACCTACTCAAACCGTTTCACCCTTCGAAACGACCTAATATTCCTAAAGTACCAAAACTTGAACTTTACCGATTCCCGACGTCTTCTCCGTCTTCCGAGTAATCTAAGGATATCTTTCGCGACCGGAGTCCCTAGATACACTGGCTTCTCCCTTTGGAAACTACCTAATATTTCCCTATTGCCAAAACTAGAACTTTAACGTTCCCCGAGTCATATAAGGATGACTTTTCCGACCTTCCGCGGAGCAACCTGGAAAACCTCACGGAACCGTCGTCCGAAGGTCTACTGACTTCTCCCCTTGGAAACTAATGTCCTTCCACCTCTAGTGGGTGGTTCCTCCTCACCTAACCTTTTTGAGTAGTACCAATCAGGTATCAAAAAATTTCCTCTCCTTCTCCAAATTAGGCGTGCCTTGGCAATGACTAAATAGTCAATTTTGCAATTCAGCAAAGATTTTCCTTCTCACGATTTTTCTGCTGAGATCCCAAAGTGGAGCCCAGTTCGTACGGGTATTTATATTAACTGATAAAAGGTCTGGTGAATATTTCATTTCACAGACTGCGAAAGGAAATTATTCGTTTATCTCCAGACGTCTAAGTCATTGAGGATCGAATAACAACTCTCTGATAATCCCGTGAGCAACATTGTATTTACGTTCATTCTCAACTATGTGAAACGAAAATTCAATAATTTCCATGGTTTACCACAACCTTACCCCATCTATGAGCATCTTTATCACTCCCTCGTTTTCATTTCCATAAGTGTTTTGCTGAGGCCATACAACAGTATAGTTGAACTCGAACTTTTTCCGGAGTATTTCTAGAAGGTCGAAAGCTATGCCTGTACCTCCTGTCGAATTCATGCCGCTCAGTCTGTCGTTCTGAAAAAGAATAATACGTGATGAGTAACTATTAAATCTTTGTAACCCAGAGGTTCCCAAACTTATTTTAACTGTGACGCCCTTGATTTTTGCTACGTCCTGGCCTTCTTACATTCACTTTCTTTTTATAGTTCTAGCCTTATAACGAATTCAAAAGAAAATTATTTGAAAAATAACAAACTCATGAAAAATTGAAACAAACACAAAAAGCTGGAGTCTATTTAGATCGCTTCACGATGACGAGTGCACTCATGTAACCGTTAAGAATAGTTGGGCAAGAGCTGAAAAATATAATCAATAATAGATACCTACTCAACAATTTGCGCAAACAGCATTAAGGTTTTGAAAATATCCGAGAGTGGCGATACCATTTGGTACATAGGGCTCTAGATTCAAATAAATTTAATTGAAACTTCAAACTATGCAAGTGTATTTCGAAAGAAGAATCTTGTTAAACTATTAGATATGTAGGATTGAAATTGAGTTCAAAAAAAAAAATCGCGGGAATCTATATTTGAGATGGTCACACCAATAGGAACATGAAATAACTGTTTTATTTGGATTTGCGCACAACTAACGTAACTCAAGAGAAGAGCATTTATACAGGGTGGCCATTTGAAAATGAAACAGACGAGGTTACAGACGAAATAAATTTATTTCGTCTGTAACCTGCTTGGACAGGTCGATTTCTGTTTCGAGGGGGACAACTTAGGATGTAGGCTCAGGTAACCGTATGTTCATTTACTAATGAAAAACCCTGTATATTAAAATACATATACATATGACCAATGAAATTATTCGAATTCAATTCTCAAGGTGAATCAATTTGAAATGGTTGAGGTTATTCAAAATTCTCATTACCTGTACAGCTGTATATTATCGTTTCTTTGTACAATGATATTATTTGTATCATTGTTGGTCATCTTAAACGTGAAAAAATGGTTCGATTATTAGGACTCTTCCACAATGATCGATTTTAGCTTTTATTTGCCTATGATATGCAGGGTGGCCATTTGAAAACGAAACAGACGAGATAACGGACGAAATAAATTTTTTCGATAGAAATGCTCGGACAGGTCGATTTCTGTTTCGAGGGGGACAACTTAAGATGTAGGTTACGGACGCATAGCGCTTCAACCCTTGCTACTACAACCCTCACCCCCAATTTTTGAATAGGGAAGATGGGGTGAGTGATACCTCATTTGAAAGGTATTATACTGATTTCAGCACAGTAATTGTCTTTTCATTTTATGCATTAGTTTTTGAAATATTCTTGACTAAGCATTTGAAAATGAAGTTGTGTTTTCATGGCACTTGTAGTGTTTTTTTTTGTGAAAAACCTTTCAAATGAGGTATCACTCACCCTATCTTCCCTATTCAAAAATTGGGGGTGAGGGTTGTAGTAGCAAGGGTTGAAGCGCTATACGTCCGTAACCTTCATCTTAAGTTGTCCCCCTCGAAACAGAAATCGACCTGTCCGAGCATTTCTATCGAAAAAATTTATTTCGTCCTTAATCTCGTCTGTTTCGTTTTCAAATGGCCACCCTGTATATCATAGGCAAATAAAAGTTAAAATCGATCATTGTGGAAGATTCCTAATAATCGAACCATTTTTTCACGTTTAAGATGACCAACAATGATACAAATAATATCATTGTACAAAGAAATGATAATATACAGCTGTACAGGTAATGAGAATTTTGAATAACCTCAACCATTTCAAATTGATTCACCTTGAGAATTGAATTCGAATAATTTCATTGGTCATATGTATATGTATTTTAATATACAGGGTTTTTCATTAGTAAATGAACATACGGTTACCTGAGCTAGCGCTACCTTAGGCGATTCAAAAAAACCGATGATGAGTCTAATTAATTCCATAACCGAGATACAGGGTGTTTCATGTATTCAACAAAAAATTCAATTGCTAATAACTTTTGAACCAACCGATACTTTCAGTTGATAACCTTTCACAGGTCGGTCGATTCATATTTAAATCTCTGAAAAATTCCAGGTCCGTATTTTTTTCGTCCTACTAATTGCACATGTGTATTTCTCAATTTTCTGAGGAATTATTTCACTGCATTTTTGGAAGAACATTATTGATTGAGAAAATTTTATTTGAAGTCAACAACGATGAACACTCAACGTGACTTACAGAATATTTTCGAAAGTAACACCGTTTTTCTCAATACACATTCTTTTCCACTTCAGATTATATCTGATACTTTTTTGATCATGCCTGGATTTTTACGTATTTCATTACAGGTGACTTCGATATCTCCTCACTTTTTTTTCAGGTAAATATCCTAAATATCTCGGATTGAAATCTGGTGATCTAGCGGAAAAGGAATGCAGTCCACCTCTGCCTATCTACCGATTGATTCAGAAAGTATCAAAAATATCTGAACACAACTCTGAAATGGGGTGGAGCCCAAACATACTGAAAATGCATTCCTGCAATGTGTCTACCTTCTAGTAATATAGGAAGATGATTTTGAAGGAAATCTAAGTATCCGTAAGTCGTCTTGGTAGGAAGTGCGGTCTAACCAATCGATTTTTATGAACGCCCCAACGTTAGTTTGTTGAAAATTTGTATTCGGATATCGTTTGCTTGACCGCATAAGTATTATCTTCAGCCCATTTATGTGAATCCCTAATATTGAAGATACCAGTTGTCGAAATTTATTTTGTAGAAATTGTCTTGGTCTTTTAGGATACAATACATACAATTAAATTTCTGTCAATCAACCCTTTTTTTTAATCTGACAGAATATTGGAAAAAGCAAATATTTCATCAGGTCGAGATGAAATTTTTTCAATTTGATTGCAATGAACCAGTTTTCCAAGAAATTATTGGAATTTTTACATTCAATTGGATCTTCCTCTGAAGCTTTCTTTAAGCAAAATCACGTGCGGGGTGCGGGACAATGAAATTTATTAAACCCCATGGAAAATGTTCTGCTCTTTTCAAATATATTAAGCAAATCTCAAAATTCTAATATACAGAGTGTTCAATCTCAGTTCGGAAGAAGTCCCATATTTTTGAAATACAGACCTTGAATTTTTAAGGAATTCAAATGTGAATCAATCGACCGGTGGAAGGTTATGATACGATTCAAGTATCAACTAAATATACCGATTGGTTAAAAAGTTATGAGCTATTGAAATTTTCGGTGAATACATGGACCAGCCTGTATCTCGTTTACGAAATTGATTAGACCTATCATATGGGGTTTTTTTTGACTCACCTAGGGTACCTCTACTTCAGGTTACTGTATGTTTATTTACCAATGAAACATATATGATTAACACATAGAAATTTTCAGTTACTTTTTGAAACTAGAAATACTGTAAGGACTGGAATTTCATGGCTTGCTCTGATGACAATAATGTTGAATCGAAGTATATGTGATAAATTTAAAAAGTAGTTGAAGAAATATACATTTTCTCTCTAGAACAACTCACGAAACTTGAAGAATACTTCAGACTTACCGTGACGGTGGTGACATATAGATGCTCCCCTTTTATTTCAGCAGCCAGTTTCTCCATTCTCGTCCTACGCAGGGAAACCGAATCTGTGAAGAATGATGAATGAAATAGGGAAAAAAGCATTTACTTAAAAAAGATTGTTCCAATGTATTCATTCATTTATAGAGTGGCAACACAAAACGTACACAAGAAACGACTTCAAACGCATATGATCAATCTCCGTAGGAGAAGGTGGTGCTATACCTGATTCCAAAGAGTTCATTGAGTACTATTTAAAAACATAAATATATTGTGGCACATAAGTATTTGTGGACATTTGTTGTCATTTATATAGATTGACTTCAGTAGGTATATTTTCAAAAATCTGGAAGAGTGAGTCAGTCTACACGGTTCTCCATGAATGAGTTTGAAAAATTCAATGTTATGTTTCATCAAAAATGTCCGCAAGGTTTATTTTAGGCGAAAATCCAATTATTGCAAGTAGTGAACGAAAAATAGAGAGTATAAAATTATTTTTCTCTATTTCAGTATCGTAATGAGTTCGTTACAGTACTAAAAGTAGTACTGTAATGAAACTCATTACAGCATTGTTTTCAGTTATATTTTTCGTTTTATGATTGTCAGTACTGACCTCCGATCGAATCAAGTTTCGAATCAAATCAATTCAAATTCCGTGATCTGTCAAATTTCGTATGTCACACCAACTGCCAAGATACAAAACAAAAGTCACTAATCTGAATTTTCATTTGAATTTCGAGAGGTTTTCACAAAAATTGTTCGAAATAGAGAAAATACTGTCTGATACTCATTGCAGAAGGCAATTCCAACACTCATGCTATCGAACTTCGCATTCGTGTTGGAATAGGAGCTCATTCTGCAACTTGTTTTAGAATATACTATTAGAAGTTGAACTGTTTGAAAAAAAAACTTCAAAAGTATTGTACTCGGTTTCACGAACGTCTATTGCAATTCAATAATTAATGGAAATTTGAAGCATTTATTGAACAAGTGACAGATACCTTGTTTCATGGAGCATTGAAGATGGTTGCCAATATCACCAACCATGAATCAAATCGATCTTGAAAACCGGCAGTCGTTCGACTAGACTAGATATAGGAAAATCCTTCGACAATATGTGGCACACCAAATGAAAGGACCACAACACGAAATATCATAAGGGACGTGTCGAAGGGATCGGTACTAGGTTCGTTCCTATTCATTTGATGAACTTGTCAACTAGGAGCAAAAAGATCGATTTGCAGACCATAAGGCCATACACTACTTCTGTCGAGAGAAAAAGGCGTGAGATTCCAGCTGCAGATAGATATGACCTCGATATTAAAACATAGGATAGGAGAATGCAAATAAGACAGATGCTAATATTTTTGCACTTAAGAACCAAACCAAAAAACAAAAAGATTTCAATATAAAAAGTCGCATAGCATAGAATAAGCTAGCGATATATATAATATATCAAAAGCTGAAATTCAACGGAGAAATGGGAGGAAATAAAAAAATATGACAAATACACGGATTTGAAAGAACCACGAAAGAGCGTATAAATGACCAGGTGCACAATGGTACTCAATTCACCTCATTTGTAACGAAAGAATCTAAAAGATGCCATCATTACTGAAAATTTAAATAGTCTGTATCCCCAAAACGAAACCTCTGCATTCACCAGTTTTCATTAACTGTTGCGGTGTTCGGCAAACACCTCGGACCACTCGGATACTTCTGAATCGTTCTTTTATTACATCCAGATTGAGGAGAGTACACATCTAGAACGTTAGGCAAAGAACATCTGAGCAATCGGAGGTGAGACTTCTGAAGTAAAAAATACCATAGATTGATCATAAGTCTAAAAATGACTATTGAAATATTTCGGGAAATATGCTCGAGTATCAGAGTGTAAATCAAATTTGTCTTATGTTTTTTAGGTTAGAACTCAAGAAAATGAAATACATCATTTGAAACAAATATTAAATAATAAAAAAAGGCCTCTATGGGAGACTTGCGCTCTAGTTTGTCATGGTTCGTTGTCGTCGATACTGGATGGGAAGCTAATGGGGTAATGAGGGTATTTCTTCCCCCCAGGGAAATACTGACTTACAAAAAATAAATCATACAATCATTACATAAGAAAATATCTTAACAATTTACTATAAACTTGTCCCCCTTTCAACAAAATTTTACCTGTCCCAGCGTTTTTTCGTTATTCTATCCCAAAGCTCAGAATGCGGGATGGAAAGTTATGGATACCTATATTATACCTTAATTAATTAAAATTGAATGGTTACACCATTTATAACTCAAGATTGGATGAACTGTTTGTTATGAAAAATTTTTTGTTGGATTCTTCTACGGCGGGGTTAACATAAAATACATTGAAGCTCTGGAAAATTCGATGAAATGGAAAAAAAATGAAACAATTTTCCTTCTTGCGAATATCGGTAAGTGTCGCTACGGTTAATAGCGTTTTCGTGAAAGTATTATATTTGATATTGATTCAGTAAACTATATTTTCTAATGTTTCGAACAAATCCACATTTGTCATAAATTTTGAGTTGCCTAAACGTCTTGATTGTGCTGTCAAAATGACAAGGTGAAATTGCCATTATTGCCTCTTCCACCTGTATCATTGCATTCTCTGTTCCGTGAAAAAACATCCGAATCAAGACATTTTCTATTAAACACACAAAAATACAATAGGTGTTTCCAAATGACTTCATTTGGGGCAGATACAATTCAAGAACGTGGATTCAATCCAGCATTCAAGTTATGAATATGATATTAATATAATGATTTCAAAGCACTCATTTTGTCTTTCTTTTATGCTATTTAAATTCAAGGCCAGATACTCCATAGAATTGGATCATTACAATCACCTGGAGATATTCAACATAAATTACTCCAAATTTGGGTATTTCATAGGCAATATAGATGATCAACATCAATCAATTAATGCAGATGTGAGAAGAATAATTCTTCAAGATCTTCAGCAACTACTTAATTGGTTCGATTGTTTAGAACTGCTTTGGAACGTATGCCAAGTGACGATCACAAGGTTGTGATTAGACGACCTGTTGGAGCACATGAACGCCAATTCAACGCCGCTACAATAGACGAAGTGGCAATTGTGATTGTTGGTAAAAACTTTGAAACGCGTTCTTACGCATCGCAATGCTGGAGAATGGCAACGAATATATGAAACACACCGTTCATATGATGCTCTATAATACCCGCTAATGTTTTGGAGAGGTGATGATGGATATCACTTCAATATCAAGATGATAAATCCAGTGAATGGTGAGTCCCTTTTTTAAAATGTATACTTAATATAAATGTGAATTACTTCATTTTAGGCCAAGAAACTACCAAGCAAATGAGCTTGATGAATTATTATTTATTTCGTTTAATGGCCTCAATTGATAAATAAAAAAGCAACTTCAATAAATTATCATAATCTAATGTTGGTCAGGAAGTGTTCGGAATCGTTTCCTTTCCCAGAAACTAAAGAGCGTAGGGGATTTGTTGGTGGGACCAATTGTGGCAATTGGCTTTAGATAAGGCGAACTTTGTTTCGCTTTAGAGATAAATAAAGTTGTCCTAACCATTGGTTTTTCTTAATAGAAGGAATTCTATTAGATGAAATACAAAAAAACAAAATAGGAAGAATTTAATTGTATTCGAATAAGTTTGTACATTGTTATTTATACATCAAAAGAATTCTCTTTATTCAAGAGGTAGAGAGGGAACTTTTTTAGTATTTTTTTGATCGAGGCAGTACGAATTCTGCCGGGTCAGCTAGTTCTGCTTATAATTATAAGATTGCAGTTCTTTTGCATTGTGTTTCCATTGTCATGTTCGCAGTTGACCTATCATCAAAACATCATAACAATTGTTTCATTTCTGTTATAACCACTCTTAAATAGTACCTACTATATAAATAATATTGTTCTTCAAAGAAGGGAAAAATATTGAAACAAAATTAGTTGCTTATGAAAGGATGAATTCATTTTGAATTTTTTCTAATCGCTTTTGCTGCCGTGGGATAATTCTAGGGTTATTATTGCCTAGAGGGGGCCTCAAAATCAGTATCTAGACGAGGGCCTCCAGTCGTGACAGATCGGGACTGACCAATTCCTTCTTCATTTATTAAAGTCCATGAACGTTATACATCAAATTCAATGAAATTCGTCGTTCTTGACGGTTCCAGATTATCATTATAACTTTGTCAAAAAATTTTCCTCCATAAATTTGAAATGGCCTTTTTCTATGAAATGAAATTCGTCGTTCTTGACGGTTCCAGATTATCATTATAACTTTGTCAAAAAATTTCCTCCATAAATTTGAAATGGCCTTTTTCTATGAAATGAGCTGGATATTGATCATCCTCTAGAATATCTTCAATGGAATAATTTTTAATTTCTTATTTCAGTTGTAGATGAAGTTGAATGAGCCTTTTGATAAAGTATTCTTATATTTTCTTTTTTAGCACTTATTTGATGATCGGAATGAAAATTAAGAAATCGATTAGGTATGTGTCTTTTTTCTGAACACACTTGTTTCAAAGGGATTAGTGAATTTTTTCATCGAAACATCTGAGAAGTGAAGTATATGTTTCAATGTCATTGTGACTTTTATTGTGGGTTCTTAGTTATTGACATGATCGAAAAATCTCATCAATTTCTCTCTGCCATATTGCCAAATCACAAAATCATCATCGACAGAAAGCCACGAAGTCTTTGTTCTCAGTGAATATCTCCCAATTTAGTTTTCCAATATGTTGCTTATTACTAGTGGTAAGAGAGAACCCATAGTCATACTGAAATGTATTGTTTACGAAAAAATTTCGAATTGATTTTCGTTTCAGAGACTAGGAGAGAATATCCTTAAAAATCTTTCAGAAAAAGGCAAAAATCTCCCATAAATTATATCAAAAGGTACCTATCTACTTTGACTACAATAAATGGTTTTCACTTATTGACTTCATTACGACAATAAACCACCGGATTCATTTCCATTGTTAGAAAATCAACACTATGCTTGAGAATTGAAAGCTATCAGGAGACTGATTTTGTATCGACCTTTTTCACAAGTTTATGGTCGAACTCTTGAGAACCGTTTCGTCTGAAACTGACTTTAGCTATTGAGCTAAATTCAGTTACATTCACTATTGTTAGAAATAGACGTCGGCCTTATTCCTTGTTGATCTTCAAATCCTCAAAATCTTCAAGTATAAAAGTTTTGTGACTGATGAGTATAATCAAAAAACCATTTGCGAATAAGTTGAAAATTTCGAAACGTAACATACTTTTTATCAGCAAGAAATAGTGTCAAAAGTATATTTGGGAAAGTAAGTTGCGACACCTTATGAATTCGAGAAAGAACAAAAAGAACTTGGATGAACTGTTGCATAGACTGTGTAAATTTAAACAAATATTTCCGATATTCTTTTCAAGAATGAAATTTCAAAAATTACATAGCTATTTCCAAACTCACAATATCAAAGTGATGCCAGACGATATCGAGGTCTGTTATCACAACAATGTTCAAGATATAAACTTATTAGTTTAACACTAATCAATTTCACTCTCATCTCCTCATTCATCTTTAATTTTTTATTTATAATATTTTTACTCATCTTACCTGCAATTTGTTCATCCAGACAAGTACCATTAAGGCAAAGCCCCGATAACAACAATTCGTATAGCATTTTTACTGCGAGAATGATGTCCCTTTCACTCCGACATGTGAAGGCTCATACACATATCGTGAAAACGAATATTGTCCTGTGGAAATCGATGCGCATGGACTATTGTGAACGTGGGAAACTTTTCTGTGTGAGTGCCATAAGTTTCACCCCATAAATTATATTCTTCACGTCTATTATGATGAATCGGGTCATTATGCATACTGAGCTTTTTCCGTCGATAAGTAGGTAACCTTGTACGAAATGAAAATCCATTTTCTAACGATTCTCAGTGTACATCATTATCTGGAAACTAATCAGTATTACTGAAGAAGAAAAAACTGCTGAACGAATCGTTCGGAAAGTGATTGGCTTTGTAAATGAAAAAAAGATTGATAATTTAATACTAAAATTCCGAACAACTGAATCTGATGCAATGCAGACTGATGGCGCAAGAAAAAGTTGAGATTTTCGTTAACACGAATTCTGAAAAATGCAGTGAAAATCCGAAATATAATAACGTTTCAAAAAAATCAATTATTGCTCTCAGATATTAATGAATTTGAAAATTGTAATGGGTGATCCAATTAAATTTCCGTGGTATGTACAGGGTAACCAGATTTCGATGTTTGAGTACATCTCCTAAATCAAGCATAATATAGTTATGTCCTCTTTTTTCGAGAAACATGAATTGCTGAAAACCGCGAGTCCTTAAGGTGTCTAGTTTCCACGCTACAGTGTGATTTTAGAATTTGGCCAAATATTATAGTAGGCTATAACTTCCGCAGTATTGCCGCTACGCTCTCGGAATAATCATATTTTGCGCAGTGTTATCAGTGCTTTCTACCAGTGCTATCGCAATTTCAGTGTGACTGCGAATTTTAGAGAAATTAAAAAAATTACTTGTTTTCAAATGGAAACAATAGTGTTTTATGATGTTCTTCAATAGACTTTTCTTTAACCATTTCATAAATATATGATATACTTTCGAAATTGAATATCGAGAATTCCGAAAAAACGCTTTCTGATCAAGATAATTTAAGCTGGTTCTTATTTATTTCTGTGGAAACTGTGTTCAAGATTTAAAATCACTGTTTTCGAATACTGTTGATAGTAATTTTTCTTGTGTTATAAGATGTTTGGTTTATCTATGGGAGATGATTTCTTTTCTTTAGGGTCCCGTAGCGGTCTTCAAATATCTGAAGTTCCGAAAAATCATCACTAGGTCTGGTTAGAAGGAACCCTCACGATCAGAGGGCAAGGCTGAGAATTTAATATGTAATATTGGAGGAATTCGAAGGACAAGAGTGATTCCATTCCGAAGTTAGCCATTGGCTGTTGAGATCTTCTGAGAAACCCACATGGCAACAGGGGAAATTCTTCGTGATGGAGGACAATTGAAAGTTATGTACTCATTGATTTCTCACTTAGTCCAAATTACGGTTTACTTTGTCAAGTTATAAGTTTTTTATGATGAGTAATTCAAAAAGGGGAAATTGAATGGGTTTTTTTATTTGTATTAAACATTGTGACATATATGTCATTACTTACTTATGAAGAAAGAATTTCTACAATGGGTGGTTAATTCAAAAACCATTCAATTGATTGTAAATAACTAGTTTTTCAGATCTAGAATTTCGGGTAGATTGGTGAAGGCTCTGTTTTTCTTTGCTACCCATAGTAGAACTACATGAAGATCTTCTGATCGCGTAGATGTTCTCCAAGATCCTCTGATTTAATATAGGTCAGGATTTTTTTTCTCTGGGGTTTTTTCCCTTTCCTCATTTAATCATACCTTACAGATCTGTATGGTTTTCCTGTGTTGCACTCCAGTTAAGTTCTTTTTTGTTTCAATATGTATTGTCTTATTTTAGCTGTCTACATCAAAATAATATATATGTATATATAGAAAGTATTTAAGAACAGTATTTCACACTATGGTTTACATTTGAAATTTTTTTTTATTGCTCTGAAATTTCAAGCGACACTGCCTTTCCGAAAACACTACCCCGAAGATGTTTTAATTTCGAGAGCGTAGCGGCAAAACTGCGGAACTACAGCCAGTGCCAGATTTACCACTAGGCCGCATACTAGAAATGGCCGCAAACGCAAGGATTCTTCATTTTTTTATTCACACGAACAACAAATGTAGAAGATATTTTACACAACATAATTAACATGGTTTGACATTTTAACTAAAGATGTTGTAACCATCTGTTGTAATGACCTAAAAACTCTTTATGAAGGATTTTATGTAAAGAATAAAATAAATCAAATTTCAAAAAGACCAATGACATTTTGGTTGAAAAACTTCTGTAAAATTAAGTGCTACATTATCTTTAAAATCAAACTCCTGTTACCTAAAAAACCCCCTCCTCATCGCTGGGGAAACCCCCTGTTAGGAAAGGGGCCTAGGGCCTCTTGTTGTGTGAATCCGGCACTGTCCACCATTCATCACTAGAGTAGATATGCCAACCCAATGCGTCGATAGACGATCGAATTCTATTAACGGGACTAGGACCTTTCGAGAAGACTCAATATTAATTATTTACGAAAAAAATTTACTCGTCAACCTTTGTTGTACTTTTTTTTACTTCATTTTTCGCTGCTCTACTTGAACATTATTTTTCACACTCCACATTTTTTTAACATCATAAGATATAAAAAGGACAGGGCTTTTATAGTAAAATATGAGGCTAAAGACGATTTAATTGCAACAAACGGAAATTCGAAAAAAAAATTATAAATTTTGAAAGACTGTATATAAAAAACTATCCGTTCTATAGATACAGTTTTGTTATCATATTGTAGAAACTTTAGTCTTCTTAGAAAACGATTCGAAGAATTTTTTTTCGAAAAGTAGTCCTTCAGGGTGATGATTGCCAAAATTTAGAAAATAAACAACTTGATTTTCGCGGTTTTTTCGATTTTTGACATAAGTTACGTTTTACGCTCGAGGTCACAAACATCATGAACAATTCTGCAAAACTACCAAATTTGACGCATACTATGATGTATGAAGTAACTGGACTACAGCGTTAAAATCAAACTTCTGGTACCTAGTTCTGAAAACTTTCCGAGAAAGTGGCTCCAGACCTTCCCCCCTTACCGTTGGGGGGACTCTCCGGTTGTGAGGTGGCCGTACGAATGAATTGGCCTAGGGCCTCCTCTTTTGTAAATCCGGCAACGGTTATAGTCGACTATAATAATGGGCCAAATTCCAAAATCACCCTGTAGCGTGAAAACTTATCAGTTTTCAGCAATCAATATTTCTCGAAAAAAGAGAACATAACATGTATATTACTTTTTACTTTTTTTCTATGTCGTTGATTTAGGAGATGTGGTACTAAAACATCGATTCTGACCATCCTGTACGTTGTTGGCATTTCACAGTTTCACAGTCGGAATGAAAACAAATTAAGGAAGCTGTAAAATGTGCAGCATCGTAAAAATATACATGGTGTTTCCAACGGTTTTTTGACAGATAAAAACTCATAAAAAAGTCATTTAACCAAAGACAGCAAATATGCATCACAACTAAAGCCAAAGTTACCCGTCAATCTGAAAAATTCTTGCAAGGTTTTAGTCGCCCCCTATCCTCTTTGAATCTATGGTTATTTATGATTAGTTTTTTCTTGAATTTATCAAATGAAAAATACTTGGAAAAAAGTGTTTAATACTCGGTTAAATATAATATACCTTAACACCTACATGAAACAACAGGAAATATCTAAATAAAATAATGTAGATTCCGATATAAAAATAACTAGAAAAAAAATGTGTTATGAAATTTGCAAAATTAGTAGACAAGATTTCTTATTCAATGCTAAGTGGACTCTAGTAATTCTGATGGACGTGTTTGCAACATTGAATTCTTAAGATAATTCGAGATTATATAAAGCTAGGAAAAGGATTTGAAATAGTTGTAGAAAATTTAGAGCTATGAGTGATTCCTGCTGAATTATTGGCTGTGTCTCATCAATTTTCTTATTGAAATATAATAATAAATCCTCCCGTTGCTAAAAAAAAATGGAATTTTTTCTCTGGAGTTTTCTTCTGCGAGCTCTGCACATATTTTATAATATCTGAACTCCTTATGGTATACTATTGGTATTAATGTGTTCTTATAATGTGTATTCCTCTTGGATGATATGATTGTCTTGTGACTGAAAAATAATGTTATATTATAACTACTCTGCGCATTTAATAATTTTGGATTAAAAAAAAAACTAGAGGCGTTTCTCAACGGGAAAATATGCTCTGCAATTAATTAATGATCTTGAATAAGAAGTATAGAAAAATTGGCTTTCATTACTGAACAAACTTCAGAACGTGGTTTCGTATTCGAAACATGTATATTTTACTAGACTGAAAAGGAAAAAGTCTACTCTGTATCGATTATTATCGATCAGCTGTTGTGATGTCATTATCGTACCGAAAACATAAATTATGTGGTGAATGTGCTAAAGAATTGGGTCAACTTATTGAAAATACTTTTGCATCAAACGAAAAACGAATATTTCTAGTAGTTTCGAATAGACTTCTCCCCCAAAATAAATGTATTATTGGTTAAATAGTTTCAGGCTTTCACGACAGGATATATTGACATTAAGAGAGTCATCCAGCTATTTTCAGTGGAAAGGCGAATTCTATGAGCAAATAGACGGATGCGCCATGGGAAACCCTCTAAGTCCTGCAATTGCAAACTTCTTCATGGAGAAATTCGAACAAAGTGCAATTGAAGCGGCAACTAAGAGACCGTCCACATGGCTACGTTATGCGGATGATACTTTTGTCGTCTGGAGTCATGGACTTGAAGAATTGGATGCTTTCCTATCCCATCTTAACAGTAGGCACCCAAATATTCAATTCACTATGGAAATTGAAAAGGATGGTGCTCTACCCTTTCTAGACGTCTTGGATACTAGAAAGCCTAATGGAAAGCTAGGACACAGGGTTTATAGAAAACCAACCCACACTGACAGATATCTACACAAGCAGTCCAATCATCAACCTCAACAGAAACGAGGAGTTATAAAAACACTCGTAGATAGAGCCCGACGATTGTGCGAGCCGGAATTTCTGGAGGATGAACTTGAACATCTACAGCATGCATTCGTCGCTAACGGATATAATGCTAAGGAAATTCAGAGGGCAATAAGACCAAGACTTTCCACACGTGATGATAACACATCACAACTCACCCCCAATGGAAGAGCTATCTTTCCATATATCCCCAAGGTCACCGATAGTATTGGTAGAATACTAAAGGGCCACAATATAGAGACTGTCTATAAGCCAACTCGAAAACTTGGCCAAATGATCAGAACTACCAAAGACAAAGTCGACCCACTCTCTCAACCCGGTATTTACAGGATACCTTGTGACTGCGGCAAAGTCTACATTGGTACAACGAAGAGAAGTATCAATACGAGAATCAAGGAGCATGAACGATGCTGTCGACTCAATCAGACAGAAAAATCCGCACTAGCAGAACATGCTCTGACAGATGGACACAATATTGTTTTCTCAAAGGCAGAAGCTATTTCAAACATCAAAAGTTTCTATCCTAGGATGAACATGGAAGCCATTGAGATATATAAACATAAGAACAATATGAACAGAAGGGAAGAAACTCCTTTGGTACATAGCGCATGGTTGCCGGTGTTGGAAAGGACTAAAATCAAGCCAATACGAAGTGGAAGCGATGGACCAATCAACACCGCGCGCGTAAACCCACTACCTTCTCCCGCCAATGATCAGAGTATAAGTGGAGCCAACGGATCGAATCCAGCATCACTTTCGGAAATTCAGCGGTCGAGTTACAATCTAAGACCAAGAATCCTCTGAAGATGCCTACCGCAGTTGTGGGCGAAACGTTAGGTGAAATAATTCCTAATAGACCACGGCCAATAAGCCCTCTCTCTAAAGACAGTTACTATTATTTTTATTTTTCAAATGCTTTTTGATTGATTTTATTTCAGAAGATGAGAGTGAAGAGTTTCGGAAAATAGAATCGTTCAGTTTGGAAAATAATCCAATTTCATCCTTTTTTCTGATCATTCGATTTGATTATGTACAAATATATCAGAACATCATTCAAATCAAATTTCTTATAATTCATGAAAACGGATGGATTTCAATTTGAATATTGAATTTGCAAAGTTCGCTTATATATTGTACACGATGCAAAACACAACCAGAAGAGAAAATTTGTTTTTATAAAAAAATTTAAATTGCAAGATGTTCCAATTGAAGTCTCTGATGCGTGTTGGGTCTTCGTAGAGTAGAGACCTCCCTTAAGGGGTTTTGTTGATACATTGTGTAAGATAAACCAATGGATCCAATATTTGGGATTTTGGGCGTGATAACCTTCAGACATTAATTTCTTGAGATGGATGACGAGATAAACATATTTCATTTCGTAATTTGCGACATGATGACTTTCAATTTTTGGGATTAATATAATATTTCTGAAAGATTTTCCAAGTTCTTCTCAACCAGTCTCTGTAATGAGATATGATTTGGAAAAAAATCGAAGAATTTGAGTTCAGAAATTTATGTTTCGTTTTTTGAAAAGTCTCCGACAAATTATTGAACAAGTTTCACGCAGGGGGTCATTTTTGAAAAATTTATTTAATCAGGAAGCCCAATTCAAAGATAAAAACATCTTCATAATGAATCTACGACTAAATGCTCGAAAAAAGAAGTGACACTAAACAATATGGCCGCAAAGCCTCAACCAATTTATAATAGCCCGAACATAATGAAAATCTGAAGTATAGACATGCGAGGAACATCGTTAATCATTCGTACGCAATAAGCAATCAGAGCGAAAAATGAAGCCCATCTACAAATTGATTGAATGAATATCTATAAAATTAATGTTTCCGAAATAAAAAAGAAAATCTTGAATCGGGAAATAATATCAAAAATTATTTTCCATATAGCTTCGTTCATGACTATTCTTCTCCTATACAGAAGGTGGAGTTGGCTAAAGCTAGATAATTTAATTGTTTTTAAGGTCCTAAGAATAAAACATATCTGATGGATCTCCTTATTGAGTATATTTGGTTGATATGAAGTGTATTCACGAATGTGTAGGTTGTAGAATGAACTAGGGTGCAACTGTTTATTCGTCAAATATTTATCTTTAAAAGTGTGCTCAATTTGGAAGACACATACGGAGAATATCTGACAGCATACAAACATCGATAAATTATGTATTTCTCTAGTTATTCGTGGAGTTACTTCGATCGATTTTTATGTTAAACGCACATCATTATGTGTCTTTGTATGTACTTAATTTTTTTAAGACTGGAAATTGTTGGTTCAACCAAGGGGTTGGGGGTTAGAGCGCTAAGACGAACGTCTAACATCTGTTTGAAACACTCTCTTGCCCAAAAAAGAGGAGTTTTTTCATTTAAATTGAAGGAATTTTGACGAATAGAAAAAATTCAATTTGAAAATTAACCACCACGTATAGTATAGATGTGATCTGCGATAATCCTGAAGAGATCCATATGGCAACAGAGGCAAATCTTCTTTAATCGAGGTTACTTACTAATTGCTTATTGTGAGCTACGGTCTAGATTAGTTCGAGTGACAATAACTCTTAATTTCGTTCCTTTTCAGTTCTTGATGCCGTTTTTATTTTTAGATATTATTCAAACGGAAACATTATTAGCAACCCAATACCAAATTAGCCCATTAGCGCCGGAATTATTTTTTTTTCGATTTTTGAAATTTTTTTGATAAAAGCTGTTCCGAAACGCTCTGTAGAGACGGAAAAATAATATAAAAATTTTATACGCCCCCTAGTTTTTTTAAAATTGACGGTTGCCATATGGCAACCCTAGGCGCGTGTGATCACTCATCAGGAATATTTTCATTTTTAGAGGAAATACTATTTTACTGATGAGATATATGAAACTTTTGAGATTTTGATGGTTTCAAAACATTTCATTCATTTATAAAATATTTACAATGTCATGATTCAAATATAATGCGGTATGAAACGGAAAAAAAAACAATATATGCAAAGTCCAACATCGCATTTTGAACACATTTTTCTCATGATCGACTTATATCCACGTCCAGCGCACTCTTTTTGTATTCTGTGTATTTCACAAGATGATTGAGTTCATTGAATCTTACGGAACTGGAAATTCGACTATCCCTGGAAAAAGAACAAGAGGATGAGCGGTTTCCTTGTCCTTTCGCTGTTACCCCATACTTTTTCAAATAGCTGTTGACCACTTCTAGTTTGAATTCGAGTTGCGAATTTATTGGTCTTCCTGTTTTATTGTACAGAATCCAGATATTTTCATAGCTTCGTCTAGCAACCATGAAAAAATCGGCCAATACCATTTCTTACTACTCCTATCCGGTCAGCATTATCACTGAGTATAAGCGCCTAGGGTTGCCATATGGCAACCCACGAAATCAACTGAAAATTTTTTCTACAAAATTTTTTTTGTGATTATGTTTAGCCTGTTGGGATCATGAATTGAAGTTTCAAGATTCATATGAAAAAAAATTATGACAAAATCACGACGCAAATAGAAAATATTTCACTTACACGAACTTTGGTTCCATGTTTTTACCGATTCCGTTTTTACCGAGGAACTCAAAGTTTCACAACTTCTGGAGGCGGAACGAGTGAGTTTACAGAAAAAATTCTTGTTACTGGTAAAATGGGGTACATTTGTGTATCAAGTAAACCAACCGCCAACTTTCTGCCTACAAATCTGCGCATCTGAGAACCATTTGAAAAACACCCCGAAAGCGTTGCCATATGGCAACTGTAGGCGCTAATGGGTTAGTAGTTGGCAATGTTACTCTCTTTATCATTCAACAAGCATCGGAATAACACCGGGTACTTCATACTTCCAGTGTTACAACGACGAACGAGTAAATAGATTATGGAAATGATTACATACTTGAAATACTGGGAATATATAGGTCCTGTAGACAATAATTGCTGGAGATGTTAACGTAAGAGATTGGTCATGAAGTGGTGTAACAGTTCGCAAAAATACGAAAGATTGAGAGCTTGGAGAAGAGCAGTGGGTTTACGGCATCAGGCTGTTTCTTGATTATATGTACAGGGTGATTCACTTATCTTGGTAACCTCAGTTTTCTCGAGAACGTCCGAACGTTCATTCTGTGAATGCCGCTTTTAACAAGTCAATGTCAACTTGAGATGCGCATAAAAATCTGCAGAATAAATAAAGACGCCAGGCATCGCGGCGCTATCAAAAATTTTTCCTCCAGGGACATACCTTTTTTATCATTTCATTCTAAACTTTTTTTTCGAATACAATTTTTATCCATTTCTAACCGTCAGCGATCTGCAGCGTGTTTGATGTTAATTCTATTTCATTTATTTTTTTCTGTATTGTGGTAGAATGCCTTTATTTGGAGACATAGATATGATTTTGTGTCTTGAATTCAGGCAGGCTAGTTTTGTAAACAATCTGCCTCCTCAAATGAGATAAAATATGTGGATACAGCCTGATGGGGCTCCATGTCACAACGCTGCCATTGTGAAGAGGTATTGAGATCAAGAATTCTATAATGAATGGACCCCATATTTTGACCAAAGTAACTTATACTGATATGGGGAAATGATATAACTTATGTATTGAAATTAATGGCTAGATGACCTAGATATGATTTTGTTTCGTAAAATGACGGAGGTTCTGTAACAAACTATTTCTTTTTAATTATATTCATTGAATATTATATCTTATGACATTAAAATTTTTTTTAATAACAAACGAAACATTTCGAATCATATGTTCTATATACCGGCCATTATGATCCATACATAAGTTATATCATTCCCCCATTTCATTATAAGTTACTTTGGTCAGAATATAAGGGTCTACTTGGGCACAGGCCTTTCTTATCTTCATTTTCGAATGGTCAAAGTAATTAGAGTCAGTTTGGTATACCATATTTTTGAGGGTACCCCTCAGAAAGTAATCAATGAGCTTCAGATCTTGCGATACCTGATGGGTCCATTGTTTCCTATCCATTTATTTTCGAATTCTTGATATAAATATCTCTTCACAATGGCAGCATTATGATATGGAGCCCCATCTTGCTGTAGTCAATATTTCATCTCATTTGGAGGGGCACATTGACAAGAAGACCATCCTTCTTGATTTCAAGGCACAAAATCATATCTACGTCTCCAAATAAAGGCATACTGCCACAATACAGAAAATAATTAATGGAATAGAATTAACGTAAAACACGCTGCAGATCGCTGACAGTTAGAAATGGATAAAAATTGTATTCGGAAAAAAGTTCAGAATGAAATTATCTTACGAATGACATGATAAAAAAGGTAGATCCCTTGAGAAAAAATTTCTTATAGCGCCGCGACGCCTGGCGTCTGAATTAACTCCGCAGATTTTTATGCGCATCTCAAGTCAACATTGACTTGTTCGAAACGCTTTTCACTGAATGAAAAAATATTGGGACGTTTACGAGAAAATTCGGGTTACCGAGATAAGTGAATCACCCTGTACATTTTGTTAAGCCCCGAATGAATGCTTAATTTTTGGAAACTTTATACAAGACTTTCTGATTTTATTTCTAAAATCTAGATGTCCATCAATCCTACTAATATCATAAATGCGAAAGTTCGTGAGGATGTTTGTTACTCTTTCACGTTAGAACTACCGAACGGATTCAGATGAAACTTCACATCAAGATAGTTTCTATATCCGATTAACATAATTTATGAAAAAATTGTGGTATTTCAGCATGAAACAACCACAAAATATCAAGCGAATCAGAAAAACGCCCAGGTTTGAAAAAAAAATGAACGAGTTTCCTTCCATAAGGAGAAAAAAGGAGATTCACAGCTGATGATACTCTTGCTTGGCTGTCGATTTCCTGTTTCAATGTTTTTTTTCTAAAATGCGAAAGTTATCACGATATCACGCTTTTAATACTTGATTTTTGTTCATACACGGAGTTGATATGAATTAATTCTGCCAAAATTGTTTGAATTGAAAATATACTCACGCTCTGGCATTGCCATGTTTCGTTTCTGTTACAAATAGTCTGAAAAATGTAATTATTACTGTAAAGATTGCAATTCGATTGGTTTATAGAAAATGAACATTAATATTTTCATTACATTATACAGGGTGACACAATATATTTCTGAAATTTGGAACATTGAATATACTTACTATACTTTTTGACATATTAAGAAAAAAATCCCATTTCCGGTTTTTCCGGAAATGACATCAACTTTGGATTAAATTGAGAAGATACTTAAATTAGTCTAAACTCCATTATCGTGTTCGTATTGGTTATACAGAAAAATAGTTGATATGGATGGATACCCCACCGATGGTACTTTCGAATGACGTCAGAGTACCATTATGCTACCATTTGACAAAACGGAGTTTCCTGTGAAAAAAGGTTTTGGTTTACTCTTTCGGCACGTATTTCAAACCACAATACTTTTCAAATCGAAATTACTATAGTGTAACATTAGTTTGATTAATTGGAATAATTTCAGGGAGTTCATGGCTCTCTAGATCGAAAAATAAAATGGGCGTTCTGACTAATGAAATATCAATTATGAGGTATCATTAGATTGAGAAAATTATAAGGATTTCAAAAATGTAATAATATACCGGGTGTCCCATTTGAAAATCGAAAGTTTATGTGATTTCCGGAAAAACCAGAAGTTATATAGCTACAGAAACAAGGGAGTTTCTGGGGGTGTACCATGAGTCTGTGTCACCCGGTAATATCATTGCCATATCACATTGCAGGTTTTCCGCCATTTTGTAATTTTCTTTTCGGAGCTCTACACCATTTCTGAATGAAGCATCCAAAAATACTACTATATGACAAGAAACCATTACTTCCAGTCTTAATACATAACCGACCACACTCAATATAATAACGCTCGAAAATGACATTAAACACCGTGTACCTCTCTTATGCTTCGAAAACGGGAAATATGTCATGAGAAAAAAATGATTCTCCCGATGTTCTCTATACGTCATATGAGTTTGTCCAGTTTATGATGAAACACCCAGTATATGTGAAAGAATTCATGGCAATGCGGACATTTGCAATCGAACAATATATTTCAAAACTTAATTTTTGATATGAATGATTAGTCGAACAGTAAATAGATAGTGAATTGCATTTTCGGCGAGAATTCTTCACCCAAGATCTCATTTCATCAATGATTTCGAAAGACTTTATTCATTCATGAAAAGTCGAGACGGATTTACAATCCCGATTTGCCATGTAATACTCCAGGTCAGCTTATCGATCCTTCAACACTATTTGGAACATTTTATTCCAACAGTTACTGATGAATGAAGCAATAGTCTTCATTTGTTTCCCTAGTATGAGCATTACCTACCCAGAAAGTAGGTCAGGCAACTTATATCTGATTGAAAGGTTAGTTCAAATTTTGTATTAGAAAACTTTTATTTTCGTAAAAAGGTTTTGTGAAATAAGTTTGACAAATACAGTTCTAAATCGGCTAATGCATTTTATCGACTCAGGATCTTTCATTTTCAATTTGATCAGGAAGATAATTGAAAACTGAAACTCTTTTAGATTTTCTTCCCTGGTCTATAAAACTGAGTGAATGTAAAAAAACTTTTTCAATTGGTATACTGCCACGTTAATCCTTGCACTATTATGTTCGGAGCAAAACAGCTCGAGAACATTATCGTTCAACAATGAACGAACAGAAAAACGACAAAAGTTTTGATTGAATTTATATAAATATAATTAACGTATAGTTACTACAGAAAGTACTCGTTTTTTCAAAATTTGATCTCAATATCTCAATAACTGGAAGATCAATAAAAAAAATAGAAACTTAAAAAAATATTCTAGGTATGTCAAATATTTATACAGAACGAAAAATTTTGAGGAATGTTCAAATGCTTTGAATGTATGTTATGGGGATCTCGGATCTCTGCTTCACCTAGCGACCGTGGGTTCAACATTTCAAAAGTAAAATAGTATGGGTCGGTTTCACAAAACTTTGATTACACCGTTAAATTAATTGGAGCCACCTCGATTCGTTGAAATTTCAAAACGAGTTACTTAAGGTTTTTTCATCGCACAATTAAAGTTTTGTAAAACCCACCCTATGACTATTCCACGAAAAAAGATCTCATACACCAATGGATTCAAATTTTTTGTAGCGCGTAGAAGATAAAACTTCTGGGTCGTTGACCGAAAAAGTAGTTTGATAACGAATCAATGCACTTCTGAGATTCGTTATCATTTTTCATTTGTAAAATACCTCACGTAGAAAACAATTGAAAGAATCATTGAATATGATGGCGATAATACAAATCTTTCACCGATCGATAACAGCCTTCGTCATGATATTAAAGTGAGTACTGACCTTTGAAGTGATAAACAATTGGATTATCTCCAAATGAGCGCTACAGGAAGACATTATCATTTCATTGTGGTGGTATAACAGTTATGCTATGAAGATGAAAGCCTCCGCTACTGTTCTGTTAATTCTCAGTTGTTATACTCTGTCGACGAAATGTAATGCACCAAGAACTGTGAATTCTGCTGCTGATAGATATGAGCCAGATTGGAAAAGCTTAGACTCCAGACCTCTTCCGAAATGGTACGATGAGGCGAAGATTGGCATATTCCTACACTGGGGAGTATTCTCTGTTCCCAGCTTTGGATCCGAGTGGTTTTGGGCTGATTGGAAATGTAAGTTTCATGAATAGAAAATAATATAGTCAAATGAAGGGTGCACCAACAAGAATCTGAACGGCACTTTGTTTTGTTCGGATAAAAACCCTGACCTTCATTCGATTCACCCGATAAAATCTCACTTTTTCGTTTCGAAAGTGTTATAATTTAAACTTTATCCATGCCTTTTTTTTCTTTTTTGAACTTAGTCCTGACAATAACGAACACAACAAAAAAAGAAATAAACAATTTCGTGTAGTATCGTTGAAAATCATGAATCCATAATAGATCCTGTTTTGGTTATATTTCATATACTCGTATACAGGCTGTAGCAATAAAAATTTGATCCCACCGAGCACCAATAAAAAAAGAATTTTCAAAGATAAAAAAAAATAGGTCAACTTTTGTTTTGAGGGGGACCTATTTTCATGATGAGTTTATTCCGAAGAGACCAACACTACGACATGAGCTACAAGTAAAGCCAGAGCTGAGATTCCTCCAAAGGATTTGATTTTTCTGAAATACTGGCTGTCCCGTAACTAGTGAATCAAATGACCACCTTAGAGGGGACCAAATACTATGACTTCAATTTTAGTTTAGCGAAAATGTACCGTTTCCAAAATAATTTTTCTGATTCTCGAAAAGGTGTTTTCAATTGCAGGGCCTATATGTGATTGAGGTTAAGGATAGCGATTTTCACCCATATCAATCTTAGATCATTGTATTATCACTCCTAAGTGAAATGAATCTAAATAATTAATCGAAAATCTCAATAAATTTTAATTGAAACAAGTCTTTTTCCTACATAATTTTTATTACTCTGAATAAAACCCTCTCTATTCTGCTTTGTTCTGCAGACAGTTTTGAAAATTTCCCTATTTCTTGGGAATTCAAAATTGTTAATTAAACATTAACTTTATTTCGGTAACTTATCATCTATCTGGGATAGTACGATTTATGTAGACATCTTCTCGGCACGACTATTCGTTACTCCATAATACGGTGTCAGAAAAATTGGTGGTGAGATGGTACCTCACCATAGAGGTAGTATACTATCTCTATGAACCTCACATATATACTCTAGCTACTCCGCTACTGCATACCCAGAGGGGGGCAAGGGGAAGCAATACCCCGCGAGATTCATTTTCTTTAAAGAAAAATTGAGACTTTCTATCAAGAATTCATGTTGATAGAACCTCCCTCCGTAAGCTAATCCTCCGTGCGCCCTTTTAGTCTATACTCTGTTCAAATTTAAGCGAGAGCAATAAAACCAAACAGAATCTTCTGGTTTTCGCATAATGGAGCTAGTATTGACCGGACGGTCATAACAGAAAGATTGCCAGGGTTATACTCGGAGTTATGCTCGAGATTTCAGGAAACACCAGAGTTACAGAGATTTGGGTCGGAATCTTGCAAGATTCCGGGAAACACCCGGGAAGGTCTTCCTACCGCAATCCTACCCAGATTGATGACCATCTTAGACTAAGATGACCACGGTCAACTCCGGGCAACGAGCTCGCAAAGAGTGGTGGGTTTTTAAATCGGCAATATTAGGTATATTCACAAAATTCTATTTATTTTGGAAACAGTACATTTTCGCTAAACTTATATTTGTGTCATTCCATAGTATTTGGTCAACTCTATGGTGATGTGTTGTTTGATTCACTAACTGTCGGACGCCCTGTATAAATCAAATATTTGAGCACTACGAACAAATTTGAATAGAATAAATTGTGTTAATAGTTTTTCATGGCCGAATGATTTTCCTTATGTTGCTCAGAATATAACATCTTGAATTTAACACAGATCATGTACTTTTTCTTTGGAATGAGAATTTAAATTTAGTTTTTAAAACTAAGTAGGTAGAGGAATATAAGATAGGATGAGGGATATAGTTCTAAACTGTTCAACAATTATTGTCTTCTTGGAAGCGTAATCGAGGAATAAAGATTATGTTGTTGGTTGTTGATATCCTAGTGTAACATTTGAGTATTGGAAGATTTAGGTTAGTTCTGAAAAAAACTAATTACTTATGATGTTTCAATGTTTTATATAAAGAACCGAAAACTACTTGAAATTAGTTGTGTTTGTAATAGTTCCTGAGAACACCAGCAATGTATTCTTTATTTGAGTGTTTCCTAAGTTTTGGCTTGGGTCATTGAGTATAAATAATATATTAATACTCAATGCTTAGGTGCAATTTAAAAGGTTAGAATTGATTACCTCATGAGGTGAATAAATCACATATAAATTTGGGTGATGAATACCTTTGTATGTTGAATGTGTTTTCTTGAAAAAGGTCACAATAAGAAATATTCATTATGGATCGGAATTGCGAATCATCTCATCTCAATTATTGTCAACCGCTCTAAAATGGAATTAGTATTTTTCTATTGTGATGAAGAGTAATTTATTTGAAGAAAAATGTGTTTGTGTGTGTGTGTGTGTATACTGTGAAGCTCTACAATTCCAAATTGATTTACTTTAACAAAATAACGTTTACTTTTGCTTCTTCAATCTCCAAGTTTATGATACCTCTATTTCGACCTCTATCCGAAAAGTCTTAGATGATGTTGGCCGAAACATATAATTCTAAAAGAAACGTTAATTTCAGCTAATGCTACGAAATATGTCAAGTATGTGAATGACAATTTCGCAAAAGGATTCAGTTATCAGGAATTCGCACGAGATTTCAAAGCAGAATTTTTCGATCCAAAACAATGGGCACAACTGTTCAAGAAATCTGGAGCAAAGCAAGTACACCGCATTTTCAATGCTCAGTTAGATAGAATAACCTCAGTTCAGATATTGTGTAGCTGTAGATCACTCACACTGACGTAGAGAAAACCTGTTGATAACTGAGTATCGGCAATGCGACACTGTATCTTATCTTCTTTTTTTTCTGACAAATCCTAGAGCTTCATTCCTACGCTTCCTTCTAGATATGTTGTCCTGACAAGCAAACATCATGAAGGGTTCACACTATGGCCTTCGAAATACTCCTTCAGTTGGAATGCTATGGACATTGGACCCCATAGAGACTTAGTTGGTATGTATCTTGAAATGGTAGCTGGATTAACGTGTAGAAATGTGTGAATTTTGATGAGGTTCCTCCATCGGAGGTCAGTCAATGGTAAAATTCAGTTGGTTAGGGGTTATCATCGAATTTTTCTCCTAGGATTAATTTCATGAACTGAAATAATCTTCACATGCCCTTTTGCATTATTGTTCCATATTAAGTTTTTCACTTCTCTTATCACAGGTGATCTTTCGAAAGCAGTAAGAGATGCAGGCCTCACCTTCGGCCTCTACCACTCCCTTTACGAATGGTTCAACCCGATGTATCAATCAGATAAAAACAAAAAGTTTACGTCAAGTGAATTCGTCGAAAAGAAAATCATACCTGAAATGAAAGAAATAGTGGAAAATTACAAACCCGATGTCCTCTGGTCGGATGGCGATTGGGAAGCGAAAGATTCTTATTGGCGATCTAAAGAATTTCTAGCTTGGTTGTACAATGACAGTCCGGTTAGAGATACCATCGTTGTGAACGATAGATGGGGTATCGATATACCGTGCAAACATGGAGATTTTTATACCTGCACTGACCGGTACAATCCAGGTAAAATCATAATGAAATATCTTGATTCTGTAAGGGACACCACTTTATGAACCTTTTTGTATGTGAAGTGACTTTGTTCATACAAAGTTGTCGAGATGTTGAGGGGGTTGACAACTGAGAGCGGCTTCACTTCATCTAAAAGATGATGGGTACGGTCTTCTGCAGAAATGGAAATGTCTTAGTGTTATTTCTCTCGTAGAGAGTTCTCAGTTTTAGGGATAATTGAAACCGGTGAGGTAACTTATATGAAAATCTATCTTTACAAAAACTTACTTCTTAGATTTCTCACTCCTCGAAGCTACCTAGTATTCCGACAACTACGAAATAAAACTATTTACTTTTCCCTCAACGGACTTTAACCGTTTTCCGTTTCGCTCTTCGAAACGACTTAATATTTTCCAAATGCCAAAATTAGAACTTTACCGTTTCCCAACAGTCTTCAACCGTCTGCCAAGTTATCTAAGGATGTCTTTCCCGCCCGAGATCCCCAGATGCACTCTTTCCGACCATCCTCGGAGCAACCTCACGAAACCGTCGTCTCCAGGTCTACTGAATGCTCCCCTAGGAAATCAATTTTCTTTCCACCTTTGGTGGGTGGTCCCCCTTACTTTACATTTTTCGGTAGTACCAATCAGGTTGAAATAAAAAAATTTTTTCTCCTTCTTTAAGTCATGCGTGCCAGGACCATTACTTACTTTAGCATTTCAGCAAAGATTCACGTCACACCGTCTTTCTGCTGAGATCCCAAATTGAAGTCGTCTCCGTTGGAATATTTATAATAACTGATAAAAAGGTTTGGGGAATATTTTATTTCACACTTCTGTTGGAATGTAGGGCATCTCTAAGAGTGGGCATTATTATTATTATCCTTCGTTCAGCCTTCCGGGAACTGAGAGTGAGCGTTAACTATTTAATACTTCATTCGTTAGTATGTATGTATGTATGTATTTCCATGCATTCTGGGTTTCTGTGAAACTCCTCATAAGCTACTTAAAGCTTGTGCGAATCAAAATCATGGGTGTGTTCTGTGTTTATTTATTCGTGTTAGAAGCATCACAGGTTGATGAAGAAAATAATACAACTACAACCTACGAAGATGACATGTGAAATTTCACCTGACGTAGATCTTTCTTTTATATATTTTCTGGTGTCAGAATCATCACAAGGTTATCAGGTAAAAGAATATGCCTATAATCTAAAAAACCAAACATTGTTTGCTAGAATCGGGTGACTCTATGGTACATACATAAAATCCTCTATGGTAAAACTAGCGGTACACAGCAGGCAAGTGTGCATATGTTGATTGGTTTGCAATTCTCAACAATCGCAGAAATTGGATGTCGCAGTGACCGCTGCTCTGGATCATTTCTTGAATTCAGCTGCTTCCCTTCAGATGGGAAGAGAAGCGATGCCAGCTATAGGGTGGATTTTGTTCAATGGTGTTGGTTTCAAACATCCAGTAATGATTCTGCTTGTCTCATTGAAGGCGAGATCAATTTGTTTTACATGTGCTGAGCTATTTATACCAAACCAGGAATGCATACTCGAGAGCGGAGTGACACAGAGCGAGTGCTGAGGCATTGAGAACCCTATGTTGGTCTTGTCAGCTTGCGGATTATATTTTTCTTACGGTAACTTTCAGTTTGGTGTTGAGGCACTAACGTTTGAATGTTTTTCTGTATCCGCCAGTGGTACTATGTAAGCTTTGTTACCGTCCATAAGCCACCTCAGACACCACTGCAAATTTCGACCCAACAGTAGATAATAGTCCATTGACTACAAAATTTCGCCTCTAACCCTGAATTGAATCCGAAACATCAAGATCCCAAGAGGAAGCTCTAAGCCTCAATAATGTTGCTCTAAGTAAGGTCAAGACAATAAAGTTTCTTGGAATTCATTTAGATGAAAATTTGAATTCGAGAGTATATTGTGAAAGTGTATGCGCTAAAATGAGCTCAGTATGTTACCTACTGAGAACTTTAAAGAGTCCTTACAGCTGACCAATTGCTCTTCCTATACAATTCGCAAGTTTCTTCAAGGCTGCGATATGGTATTGTTTTTTGGGGGGCGTGGGGGGATATGTTCTTTGCTCAGAAGAGAGTGATTAGGTTTCTAGCAGGTGTTTCACAAAGAACATCCTTTAGGACTTACTTCCCGTCTTATGGACTGTTGACTTTGCCGTCGATGTTCATTCTAGATGTAGCATCTCTATTGTTTATGAGAATAGGGATATGTTCACGAAATTTCAAGATGTACATCATCACAATACTCGCAATCAAGGAAATTTTATATTTATTACCCAAACTAAACTTTAGGATAGGAGGAAATTCTCTTTTATTTTTAGGGATTCAAGTTTTTAATAAGCTACCTGAAGAAATAAAGATTTCCCCAAATGTAATAACATTCAAGCGTGCTTAAAAAAAGTTTTATTGGAAAAATGCTGTTATAGTCTGGAGGAATATCTCCAATAACTATACGATGGCTTGATGTATGTGATTGTTACATTTATTTTTACTTTTCATGAAATGATGGTAAATTTCATTTTCTCTCGTTTGTTTTCTGTTTTCTCGGTTTCTTGTTATTTGTTGCCTGTTATTCTTTGATTTTTTCTATAATCGTGTAATGATAGAATTAAAGGAAATATTATTATTATTTTTATCACTGAGCTGTGGACGCTCAATGAATCATGAATATTAAATTTCAAGTAACTTTTCTTATGCTTCAGAATTTTATTTTTTTTTTATTTCTCCTCCCTGAGGGACACTCACGTTGAAAAAACTTTAGTGGGAGCGTCCACCGATGTAGCGTGGCACATACATGGCACATACATGACACATACATGGCAAACACTTCGCATAATTTTCAAATGGCGCACACCAAAGTAGCGTAGCACATGTTGCATTCACTTCCTTCGTAGTTTCTTCCCACTCCAAGTCTTGTTTGTGTCTGTTGGAATAATAGTTTGATGTATAGTCGTATATACATTGTTTGGCCTCTTTTAGTGAAAGAAAATTTATATTTAAATTTGAATCTCTTATTTTCATACAATTTGCGAAACGTCTATCATAAATTTCAAAAAATGACTAATTTCAAATGTTGAAACATTCAGTTGACGTGACTGTAGCACGCATCTGGCTGCACTATTTTAGTGTGCGCTTCTTCATTGTTTGTCATTGGTTCTAATCGAAGTATTCTGCATATCGCAAGTTGTTTGCCAGATTACGCGTTGCGCCAGTGCTATGCTACTTTGGTTTTTCTAATTTTTTACTTCTGAACGAAGGTACTCTCCAGAAACATAAGTGGGAGAATGCAATGACATTGGACAAGGAATCGTGGGGCTTTAGGAGGAATGCACCCTTGGAAGACTATCTAACTATTCACGAGCTTTTAGAAACTTTAGCACAAACGATCAGTTGTGGAGGTAAATATTCGAGCTATATATCTGAACTACTTTTCAGTTGACGTTAATTTTCCCGCCTCTATATAGGTAACTTATTGGTGAATGTCGGTCCAACGAAGGAAGGCACCATCGCCCCAATATTCGAAGAAAGACTGAAAGATTTAGGTTACTGGTTGCGAATTAATGGAGAGGCAATTTACGGAAGCCATCCATGGACATATCAGAATGACTCTTTGACTACAGGAGTTTGGTTTACTCAAAACTCAGGATCAGTTTTCGCGATTGTTCTGAACTGGCCGGAACAGAATTTACTCAAACTCAAATCTGTGAGAGAAATATTTGACGCATCATCTACTACTGAAGTTCTCATGCTTGGAAATAGTGGCCATTTGAAGGTGATTTTAAGGAAAAAATAATTCATTTTTATATATTTTTTTCTTTACAGTGGACGACCTCGGAAGCTAGTGTCGATATTTCATTTCCTGATAAAGCAACTACTAAAAGTAGGCATGCTTGGGTTCTAAAAATAAAGTATCAATGAAAGCCTCTGTGTTTTTATCAGCACATAGGATGCAAACCAGCTTCATAACTCTATCCAAAACGCATGAACAATAGTACAAGATCAAGATCAATTGTGGATCGAGTGCCGTTATCTATTAGAGCAGTGCTAATAACCTAAAATCTTCTATCAAATCTGCAACGCAATTATTGCGATAGCGGATCAGTCATTTCGAGCGATTCGAAACTGTTCTACAAATGGTAGCAGTCTTATTGTCCCGTGTGTATTTGCAATATCTTAATGAAATGATCCAAATAACAATGAGAGAAACTAAGAGATTTTTAGTTATCTATCTTGTCTACGATATGTTATCAAAATGTAGAAATGTGTAAGGTAGGTACCTGAAATAATTGAGGCAACCTTGAGGAATTTGGTTTAGTTTTCGGAAGCAACCAAGCCAAATGAATGAGAATGTCATGAATAATCATCTATTCATAGGTATAGATATATGTGTGTAGGTAAGAATATTTTTATTTTGAACTTTTTATTCAGTAGATAGGAACTACAATTACAAATATATATCCTATGAATGGCCTTATTTGGCTCATGGTGAACATAATGTGACCATTTCTCGAGAAAAAAAAAAGTATGAACAAGTAGAAAAACATGTTTTTTTTTATCGGATTATTATTTTTATAACACCAGAGAAATTTGCTCTATACCAAGACACATTATGACTGCAAAAATTTCAACCTTCAGAAACAATGAAAAATATTACGGAAATATAAGATGGAAATACAAAAAAAAGTTTCCAATAACGCTAGTGAGCATATTAAAGCCACCTGTGAATCAGTTACGCGACATTAATAGGAACATCTATGAATGAGAGAAAATCAAATTTTTCTGCGAATAATATTCACTTTGAAAATTCAGCGTTACACAGGGTGTCCCACCGGGAGTGCCCATTAGAAGTTTATGGAGAAATGACAAAAGGCGATCAGTTTTCAATTTCGTGTGGAGATATGAGCCAATTTGACCTTCATTTATGATATACTAGCTGAGTCCATGTGTTATCACACCTTTCTTTCTTCCGAACACTACGGAAAATTTTATGACGAAAAAACTAAAAATGTGGTTCATTATAAGGTACGACAATGAGACAATTTTTAAATAATAATAAGTTACCGCTTAAATAAAGTGAAGTCTGTTCATGTAAATAACAATGTACATACCTACCTATTTCAATGTAATTAAATTTTTCGAATATTTTGTACTTTAATCATAACCGATTTCAAGCGACTTCGGTTATTGTAGGTTATAATCATGTCACGTCATCGTTTTCGACCGCAGATAACCGTACGTAACCGCTGTCATGAAAAAGTAAAGTTAGGTACGTTTTAAATTCTTATGTATGTTTAATTTTTTGTTCCGTTTAGAGCTCTTGGAACCACATTGCGAAATACGATTCGAATATATTTTGTTATGTATTTGTTTTGTTTACAACGCTAACGTCAACTATGGACCTGAACCGTATTCAAGCAATATTTGGTTATTCGTGGTTATCCCTGAAGGCTATAACCGTAGATAACCGCATGGCAGGACCGTAGATAACCGCGGTCATTACTGGATATTCGCTTGAAATCGGTTTTTGTCTTATTTACCCCCTACTTGAATAAGTACTAGTTTTGTTGATACAACTTGATGAATCTCTGAAGCGAAACGAAGTTCGCCGGGCCAGCTAGTTATTATTAAATGTAGTTGACCGAATTTATTTCAAATATAATACTTACACGAAAACCCTATCAACCTCAGCGACATCTACTGGCGTTATCCGCAAGAAGGAAAATAATTTCCTACTTTCTTTCCATTTCATCAAATTTTTCATTGTGTATTTGTGTATTTTACATTAACCCCACCGTAGAAAAATCAAACAAAAAAACTTTCATAACAAACAGTTCATCTAATCTTGAGTTATAAATGGTGTAACAAACAATATGGCCGACTGAGTTTTATATATTAAGAAGACAAGCAGATTAGAATTCCAAGGTTAAGACGTTTTGGCAACTCAAAATACCATGGAGGTAGAAGAAGGGGAGGTAGCATATCCTATGTTTCCCTTGCTATGAAAGTGTCACCAAAAATCCGCCATGTTGCAGAGCCAAATTTGTGGCGGGAATTTTGTATATTTGAATTTTTACAATTCGAAGTTTGTTCGATTCTCTTTTAATGACCAAAAGATGAATAAATAATGATCGAAACAAATCAAGGAGTCAAAATATCATAAACAATTGCTTCTAATGAATTGATGAGTTGAATTACATACGGAATGAATGATTTGTTCCTGTTACTAATCATACATCCTATTTTTTCAATTTAGGTACATACAAATTCAGATAATATGCAATGAAACAAATGGGTAAATTATCTCGTGTACCCCTATCAATTAAAATTGTATGCAACAATAATTAAACCATGTAGGTATTTACAAACGTCAAAAAACTCAACTTTTCACCATTAATTGGCGAGTAAGATTAGCATATGCTGTACAAGAAACCATTTCTTATATGTTTTTCCACTACATTCAACTGCCAAAACCAACGAACGAATATTAAATAAGGCCAAAATTGCAGAACCTACAGTTTAAAATACCCCGAAGTCGGCCATCTTGGGGTGCCAAATTCGGATTTGTTTTGGTGACACTTTTCGAACGTTATGCCCCCTCCACTTTCTTTACCTCCATGCAAAATACACAGTTTAAATTGCAGTGATATCTAGTGGCATTGCAGAGAAATTAAAATCAGATATAATACCTACACGAAAACGCTATCAACCATAGCGACAGCGGCATCTACTGGCATTATTCGCAAGAAGGAAAAATCATTTCCTACTTTTTTTCCATTTCATCTAATTTTTCATAGTTTTAATGTATTTTATGTTAACCCCACCGTAGAAGAATCCAACAAAAAAACTTTCATAACGAACGGTTGATCCAATCTTGAGTTATAAAGGGTGTAACCAACAATATGGCCGACTGATTTTTATATATTAAGATTTTCTAATATTAATGACTTCCGCTTTCACCGGAAATGGTATCAACTTTCTTATTTCAAATGGGACACCCTGTATATTGATAGGTTAAGGATTTCACGACCAGATATACTGGTATTGAAAGTGTCTTACGGGCTTATTGGCCGTGATTCATTAGCAATAATTTCACCATAAACCGGGGTGTAGATGACGCTTCCGATTCGACCACGTCAGTGTGAGAAATTCAGCGTTCAGGGTATAACCTTAGACCGAGAATCCTCTGAAGATGCCTACCGAAGTTGTTGGCGAAACGTCAGATGAAATTATTTCTAATGGACGGCCAATAAGCCAATAAGTGTGTCAAAGTTGAAATTCAAAAAAAAAAAGCCGAAGATTCGATTTTTTCAAATGGAAACCGTATTTTATTCACTCATATATAAATTTGTGTTTTTTCAAGATTCCCTTTATCTAAAATGTACCATTTGCACATTAGCCATCAGAAATCTTTATAATATCGTCGGAAATACAACATTAGACATACACAGACACCCTTGACCATGTGGGAATCGAACCCACTACCTCCGCGCAGGGTTGCCAATTCAGCATTTTTAATGCTAAATTTGGCATATTTGATTCATGTTCAGCATATATTTTCAACGTATAGCATAAAGCATATTATTGAGCATATTTTCGAAAGGGAAAAGTTCTCTTTTCCCTTTGTTTCTACAAATTATTGACTTTTCTAATATTTCGAAATCAACAGATGCACGAGAACCCACTTCTTTTAACTATTACTCTCTTCAATGAAACCAACAAAGGAAGCGCGCAGAATTTTATGGCCCCAATAAACTTTTATGACCTTGCAACAACCGATATATTCACAGGAAATATGTAAACAAACTTGGACAATTCTAATCGATCCGGCCGGACATCTGTCTCCTTTTCTTGGGAATTCCTATCTCTGAATAAACGCGAGGCTGTCGAAAATATTCGAAATATTTTCAAATCCAATGTCCCACCTATAACATATTCAAGCACCCTTGGTCTTCGAGATTCAAAATTTCAAATGCTTTGGAAAAACCCGGTACCGTAACTTTTTTATCGTATAATTTTTTGGGAGCTGAGAAAACATAATATGAAGAATGACAAACATTGGTTTTTGTATCATGATTCAAATTCAAGTTAGAATTTAAACGAACAGTTCTCCCGCATTCAAAAGTTTCCAGTCATTTGCATATCCATTTGAGAATATTAAGATATAACGTATATCTATGCCACAACAACCATATTTCAATTCATTCAAGTTTGAGAAACAGTTGTGACAATAAAAAATGAAAATTTAACCCAGGTTATAGGAATAATCTGAAATCTGATAATTTAGAACCCCAATATTCATTCACATTCAAGTGTTGTGAGTAGAAGAAAATTAATATTTCAGAAATAACTAAAAAATATCAATGAAAAACTAGCATTTTTTTGGCACTTTCCCAAATGAAAAAGCATATTTCTGAACGCAAAACTAGCATATTTTGCTTCCCCTGAAATGACAACACTGCCTCCGCGTACGAAGCCGACTGCCTATCGGTTCCGCCACGGGGGCGGTCTAAAATGTACCATTTTCGAGATATCCAAAAATAACTGCTAATACGAGCATAATATAATATATATAATCATCCTTTCATAAAAATCTCTGACTTCAATCAAAATATTTTTCCATGCTTCTGTTGTTGATATTTCTCAAAAATTTGTTAATTGCTCAAATTGAACGACTGCACTACACCATTTTCAATTGTGATTCAGAAATCGTCAATTGACACTCAGAAATCATCACTTGTATTTCATATTAGTCAGTTGTATTTCAGAAAACATAAAATGTTATTCGGATTTGTCGATTGCATTTCAGAAAATATCAAACGAAATTTAATTAAGTCATCCGAAATACATTTGATGTTTTCTGAAATTCAATAGACTATTCATAAAACCAATTGACATTTCTGAAATTCAAGTGGTACTTTCTGAAATTGAAGACTAAACTGAAATATACTTGACGGTTTCTGAATTACACTTGAAAATGGTGTAGTTTTTTACTGCTCATAATGGAAATAACAAGTTTTTCAGGAAATATGACATGCATATCGAAAGCTGTGATCTACAAGTCCTAATTCGTCGTTTTTTAACTCCAAATATCTAGAAAACGGTTCTAAATTGCCATAACACAATGAATGCGGCATTCGAGGATCTATCCGAAAAATTCAGAATATACAGGGAGTTTCATTTGAAATAAGAAAGTTGCTATCACTTCCGGTGTAAGCGGAAGTCATTGGAAATTAAAAATATATCATATATGAAGATCAACTAGGCTCATGTCCTCACACTAAATTTTATAGTAATTTAATTATTATTTCTTATGAACTAATGTTCACTCCCGATGGGACACCCTACCCTGTTTTCTGAGGTGAAGACACTCGACGTAAAGGTAGGTTCGGACAAATTTTTGAACTCACTGATTTTTAGAGAAATGTTGGTGAAACTGCTTATGATGGACGTGGATATTTTTAATTATATTAATTATATCATTTTTAATTATTTTTGTTTTTCAGACTACTCAATTCAATTGTTTTTCAGAAAACATCAAATGTTATTGAGATAAGTCAACTGAATTTCAGAGAATATCAAATGAAGTTCAATTGAGTAATCCGAAATACATTTGATGTTTTCTGGAATACAATTGACTTATCTGAAATTCGATTGACGCTTTCTGAAATTGAAGTGACTAATCTGAAATACACTTGACGGCTTCTAAATAACACTTGGAAATGGTGTAGAAATTAAGCAGCGACTGAACTTTCAATGCATGCTGAGATGAAAATAATTCTAGAACCGAGTATACCAATACATATTTGATTCTCAAAAGGACGCGGAGCATGAAACTTCTTGCAACCTGAGAAAGTATCTATCCAATGCATAATTAAGAAGACATAATCATTGATTAATGAAAAGTATTAAGGCTCATGGTGTTCACACAAATGAATAATCGATATATGTAATCCTTTTGAATGTAATCATAATAAATATTTCTCAGAATAAACTATTGGAGCAATAAATTTATTTCAGCGTTCGATTTCATAAGTAACAACTTCTTGAATTGTACACGTAACAAGGAACTGAAATATAAATGTGGCAATCCATGCATTCAATGGTATTTTTGTTGATCATTAGATTTTATCTCTCGTTTTGAATCAACTCTGATATGTTTCCGAGATTTACATAGCACCGAAAAACAACATGAAACTACTCCTTTACGTATAACATATCGAATACAAAACAAATAAAATCAGATGTTTGTCTTTTTAGCTATGATACAGGATTTCATGTAATTTACACATGTGCTCTGATGGCATGGTTGATGAAGGGACCCTAGTGCGAATGATAAATCAACCCGTTCCCAAATCTGAACATTCACAATTTACAATCATGAACTTCAGTATCTCCGATTTGTACCGAAACATATCTCTTACTCAGTGTTTGAATATGATCGTTCAAAATTACACCAACCACAACGACCTCGTCAGCGTTTACAGCGAGTATGGTGGATTTGAATTCGCCCATAAACAGATGGACTATTCGAAAAAAATAATTTCGGAGTTCAAACCGAGGAAGCCCCAGATGTACTTATTTGAAAATCTCAAAGAGGATAAAATGAGAAATTTCCTGAAGGGGTTGAAACATCGCAATATATCCTTCAACGCAAGAGCGAAATATATTTTTGTCCAGGATGAATTTGATGAGAAATTCTTGAGACTAGCCATGAGGTATTTTTTAGTCAATGCTTTGTTCTTGAGTTCTTATTCTGGAGAAATACGAACTTATTTTCCTTACAAAAGCAGGAGTCTCAACAACGTTCTGACGGGATTGGTTCCAATTGCGTCATGCATAGATGGTAATCTTCACCTGAGAAACAACTACACCCACCTTTTCCCAACAAAAATTCCCAGTACTTGGAGAAACTCTACAATTCGTGTAATGCATCACCATCACAAGGTGTATAGTATGTGTGGCAAATGCAACCACCAAGGAATAGAAATAGAAATTTTCGACACTATTTCGAAAAGAATCGGAGTCACTGCCGTGTTTTATAGGGTGGACACCCCACAATTGGCCTGGAGATTGTTTCACGAAGGCGTTTTCGATCTGTTCCTCATAAATTACATTCCTATACCTTTTACTGACTTCACAATGTCCTACATAAGGGAAATTTACTACTGGTTTGTACCATTTCCAGGTATAACTCCAAGATGGTCGAATATTCTGACAGTATTTTCCTTAGATGTGTGGTTGTGTGTGATTTCGACAGCAGCCTTAATATCTGTGGTGTGGGTGAAAGTCTCCCTCATTATTGGAAAGAGGTTCATTCCTCAACTTCTGAGGATAGTGGGATTCATAGTCAGTCTATTTTTGGAACAGAGCAGAAATGTAACCCCTCCCAAATGGATACATGAAGTCTTGTTGTTTATGGCACTCTTTCTGGCGTTTTTCATTAATACATTCTTCAAAAGCAGACTCACATATCTGTTGAACGGTTTGAATTACGAGAAACCCCTAAGCTCCCTCGAAGAAGCGGTCGAATTAGGAATGTTTATTGGCAGTATCAGAGATTACGTCAAAATGTTCAATACTTCTGAAAAAATGGCAACATACCTGAATGACAAATTGGTTCTATGCGACTTTGATAGCCTGGAATGTGCCAATAGGACAGCTTTCGTAAAAGATTTCATAACAATGCAATCAGCGACAAAAATAATAGATGCAAAGACAATATTTTTCAATGAGAAAGCTGGTCATTGGTTGCTCAAGCCCTTGAGTCCACCAATGCACATAAAACCTATAGTTGCGTCTTTCCCCTTAGGATTTCCTATGTTTCCTCTGTATAACAAGCATCTTTATCGTTTGGTCGAATGCGGTATAGTGGATAAAATTTCCAGACAATACTATGATGAGAAGGTTCTCAAAACAACAGAGCCTGCCCTAGCTGCGACGCAAAGCTTGAATTTAGACCACGTGGTAGCGCCTGGTTTTATATGGATAACTGGGGTATTTCTCAGTCTTTTGTTGTTCATTCTGGAGAAAAAAAGATTGCTTGATGTAGTTTATCGCAAGAAAAATCGGAAATCCTATTAAGTAGCCCAGGAAAGCACATATATTCACCATCAACTATCAATATCAAATATAAAGGTACTGTGAGTTTCTCAATATTAACCGATATTTACGAACCGAAATCCTGAAACATCCGCTTCAATCATTCCAAAAGGGCGATTTTCACAGTTAACCAAGACTTTTGAAAAAGACAATGACACAACAAACCGAAGCGTTCCATGAACCCATAACTATCAACCATAAGGAGAATAGAGGGAAGAAGAACCATCTCTTATGGCAGATCTGGTCAACAAGTTTCTGGTTTGGAGGAATGGAACAAATAATAGATGACGAATGTTCAGAATGGCTGTTTTGAGGCAAGAGTGTAATACTTCAAGAGGCTAGAAATGAAATCATTTCCGGTTATTCGGTTTATACGGAGACTTCTCTTATTACTGTAGCACCCTAGTGTTGTATGTCTGTTTTTTCTGCACTAGTGCCATTGGGCACAATAAGGGTAACACTTTCTAATATACGGAGTAACTTCTTCTTCCCTTCACCCTCAATCTGTCCCACGTTTTCAGGCAGAGAGTTGTCTCCCTCTCTAGGCAAACCACAGTGGTGGACACATTTCTTAAACTGCTGTCAACCAAAACCCATGGTTAACTAAACCTCCTGGTTAACCTATGGAGTTATAGACCACAGAACACAAATAATATGGACCATACATACCCACGGTTCCTGCTTGTCAGTTATGATCTAACATTACATAACCTCACAATTATTACTGAATAAATGAATGTTATTTTGGTATTCTTTGTATGAAAGTTTCCAACATTATTCAACGATGAATAAATGACGAATTCAAAGAAACATGAGAAAACTCATCTGGAAATTTGCAACTTCCACCGGCCTTGTCATACAATATAGTTGTGTAATTCACTGCATTTTCCAATATGTAGGCGAAATTGTTCTAGTTAGTATTAGTTTCCACCCATTAACGCCCTTAGTAAAAGAACTTTTTCAGTGTTCCGGACCATCAATGGAACCTACAATATTTACTGATGACATAATTATTACTGAACATATAACACCTAAGCTTCGACAAATACAAAAGGGTGATATTGTTATTGCAAAATGTCCTCATAACCCTCAACAAAATATATGCAAAAGAGTTAAAGGACTCCCTGGTGACAAAGTTTATTCAACATATGGAAGAACGGAAATCGTGCCAATTGGCCACATTTGGTTAGAAGGTGACAACTCCACAAATTCAACCGATTCTAGGAATTATGGGGCAGTTCCACAAGGGTTAATAAAAAGCAGAGTTTTGTTAAGAGTTTATCCCTTTTCAAATGTTAAAACTTTTTAAGTCTTATTTTACTCCAAAACATATTGGCAAAGTTTCAGAAAATAGTCACGATTTTCTACAACAATTATCTTTTCAATGTGAGATTGATGATACTCAATAAAATTTAAACTCAACAGGTTACTTCTGCTAGAAGCAACATAATTCAAAATTCAATTTTTCATTTTAATTTTGAGTTTTTCGTTTTCCCTGCTAGCTGCTTCATAAAAGGAATCTTTTTCTTTGTTGGGAAGGTTTTTCCACATTCTGCTGAGCCTTAATGATATTTCCTTGATGCTTTCACCTACAAAATAAATTGAGGAGATAATTAATAAGTAGCAATAATTTGGGGATATTTTTTCGTTTTTCATTTGGCAAAAAGTCTTGAAATAATTTTGTTCTGTTTGGTTGTTCCTAGATGTGAACTTGTTTTGAATTGATGAAGGATATGCAATTAAAGATCCAACAAAGTTCAAAGAAACAGGATAAAAGTGAACCACATCTTCTAACAAGACATGAATTACTATTCAACAGAATCTGTATTACTATTAAGATATAATCATAATTGAATGAGGCGAATTTTACAGCTCTCATTCTGTTTTCTTATGGTTGAGAATTATTTATTCGAGTCAGTTATGAACTACAATAAGCATCAAAATGCTTTGGAAGTCAACGAGTTGTGAATTGGTCCTCAACAATCGTAGAACTCTGGGTAAGAACCTAATAAAGCTGCTGTATATTAGTGTTCACTATCTTTGGATAGTAAATAGTTTTTTATCTATGTTCAATCATCATCTCACCTGGATACTCTAATGATACTTTGGGCCTATGTTCTTCTGTAAATAACATGAATGCACTTATTTGTTTTATTGCTAAAGGTTTAGTTACACTTTCATCCATGGAGTTTTCAGTATTTGATGTTGCCTGCTCACATGTCAAATGTGGATTTGTCACTTTCTGAAAAGCAAAGATTTGAATAAAATAATTCAATAATTTCTCAGAAATAAAAACCGTTATGAAAGATAATTTTATACCATTCTTACTTGATTAGAACCATTTCGAATATGGGTTGAATTTGTCCCATGCTGTAACTATGAGAAAGAATAATCAAATACTTTTTCTAGAAATGATTCTGATTTTTTTGATAATTGTAGTAGGTACTAAAATTCTCTAATGCATTAAAACAATATCAGGTAATATTATCACTTTATGCAACATGCAAGGGAATCAGCAATTCAGACATATTCTTCAACACTGAATCAAATAGTGATGCCCCTGCAGATGTGGAGTATCTGCATTATCATTAGATATTTGGTAACACAACTCAATAAGAAACATAGTGTTCTGCAAGAGTTACACTGAACAGACTGACTGATTCCATGAAATTTATTGTAAATGATGCGAGAATCTTTTAGTTGAACAACCTGATCCAATTTTAATGTTCGAGTATACACTAATCACAAAAATTGAAGAAACAGAAACATTTTTGGTGATTTCAGTTAAAAATGGTCATATAAAAAATCAAAATTTTCAGGTTGGGGTTATTATTGTTACAAAAAAGTAAGGTTGAATATCGAATGGCTATTCAAGCTCGAGTTGGTTAGTTGGTTATTCACAGGCTATAACCAAGGGCAAGACCAAGAATAACAGCGGTCATAACTATGGTTATTCGCTTGAAATCGGTAATAATAGGTCACATGGGTAACCAATGTAATCAAATTACAAGGAATCACTGGATTTGAGTATTAACAAGCGAACAAGGGTTTGGCAGGCCAGCTAGTACTTTATATTATTTGTTGAGAAGATCCTTAACTTACTTGGGAAATGGTAGGTTCACTGTTTCCTGTCTAAAAATAAAATACAATATCAATTTAAATTGCTCTATACTGAGTTGTATGACTCACATTTGGAGAGGCAGTTTGATTATCAGCTGGATTGGCTGCTTCCTATGAAAAGAAATGAATATGAGATGTATGTTGCAATGTGGATTGTGAAAAGTTTGTTTTCATATGTTAACTCAGAAATTATAAAAGACTTAAAAGGAGAGATATATATTCCTTTCATTCAGAGATCTAAATTAATACAATACATATTGAAAAAACAAGGTACCAAGCTGATTTAGTAGAGATATCATTACTCATTGGAATATGGTAGTCGTAAAGTTTGCTTTGGAAAAATAGGTGAAGGATCTTGCTTTTATTATTTATCTGCTCCTATAGTCAGTGGGTCAACAAACCAAAAGATAGCAAAACTTTGGATGTTTGTATAGAAATATCGAAATTTGCATACCTATACAAGCATAGATCTATTATAAATGTAATTGCTGAGTGTATTGGAAGTTTATGAATTCTATTATAATTGAATGCATTGTTTTACTCACATGAGGGCTTTTCAGAGTATCTTTGGGCTTAGTCAAGTCCTGTCAATAAAAAAGATTAAATATTATTAAAGTTGGAATCATTGCTTGATATTCAAGACAAGTTGAGTTTAAATATTATTCTTTTACCCTAGAAAACTATACCTAATTTCTTACCATGACTTTATCAGGCCTAGGCAGAACTGGTCTCAAAATTATGGGTATGTGTTTTTCCTGAAAACAAAAGAAAAGCCAAAATTGAAACTTCAAGTTATTACCATAGATAGAAACATATAAACTAGCCTTCCATGAACATTATGTTGAATGCATTGAACTAATAGTATTAGGCAGGACATGTTTTAAAGTAGAAAGGCATTCAGTGTTATGATTTCAACATAGCCAAAACTTCAACTGTGGCTTGAAATAATTTCACGATATCAATTGCCATTGTGGAGCCCATCATAAGATTGTTACTAGGTTATTCATTACAAGATTGAAATTGAATACAATTTCTTCTTAGATGTGACCAAAATACCAACTAAAAAGTAGGTAATTATTGATATCCAAAAAAGGAAGCATGACTTTACTATTGGATTTCACAACAAGAAACCTTCAATTATTTGAAGAGTCTCAATAAAATTTTTATGAAACCCAATGAAGATATTTAAATTTGAAAATTTTACTTTTGGTGTACTTTGAGGCTCTGCAATTTTTCTCCTCTTTGATGTTATTGCGCTGTCAGCGATCTGTTTTTTATTAACTTCAATATCTCGTTTGTTTCCTAAGATATTTGATTTATCTTGGGTTGTTTCAAAGGTTTGTTTTTCCTCCTTGATTACAATATTGAGGGGAGGTGGACTGGTTGAAATGCATGACTGAGATTCATGAACGTTTGGGTTTTTTTCATGAGAACTTGGATTTCTGTGGAGATTGTCACTTTTCTCCTCTGTCGGTTTCTGAATATTCTTAGTGATATGCTGAATATTCTTTTTCAAAACTCCATACAATCCTTTAATTTGTAGATCATTTGCTAACTTCAGAATACTTTCTATCTCAGAGGATAGGAGTTTCACTTCTCCTTTATAGATATAATCAATAATATATTGTATATATTCAAATCTTGTGTTTGTCATGATGATAACTGGATTCCGTTCTTTATGTAGTTGGAAAATTAGCTGAAAAATGATAAATTAATTCAACAATAACTTATTATTCCCTCGAATTCACAAACCTTAAAGTACCTACTGGCAGCAGATAAAATTAACTTGTGTGCTCTAATGAATTTTCCATCGCAACTCAAGGTAACGTCGCATAATTCTTCGGTACCTAAATGTTCTATAACATTATTTGCTATAATACTATCGTGACTGTTCCATTTTAAGATATATTTCTCTTCATCGACTAGTTTTTCCATTTTAAATTCGAACTGATCTAAACGTTTAGGACAATGAACAAATGTTCCCTGAAATATTATTATTATGAGCTGAAATTTTTTTGTTCACTGGATTAATTAATCCACAGAGTATAAACAAACAAAAATTCAGAGTGGAGGAGCGTGACTGTGACAGTTTCTAATCACAGATCACAGATACTTTACACTTTCTAAAATATATGTGTAATTCCCCCGTTTTATATTTTCAAGTTCTGTGCCTGTTCACCGTTGATGCTTTTCTATGGTTGTTTGATACAAAACATAGAGATAGTATACTATCTCTATGATACAAAACAAATGGCCCACTGAGTTATATAACTCAGTGCAAATGGCCACAGATAAAAAATCAAATGGCCATATACCATAGATATAGATTATATCTATATTTATTTATTTATTTATTTATACATGTATACACAGGCAAGTAGAAAAATAATGTATCATAAATGTAAGAGTGTCACATGATAAATTGTTGTCGTCAAATAACTACACGACTTGTCAAATACATCTATGCCATATACGTATAAACTCCTATATCGCTAGCATTGGCCCGTTTACCTTTATTTTATGTTCTGTGGTTTACCTGTACTGTGTTCATTTGAGGCAGCGGTCACGTGGTACAATTGTCCCCAGCTCTGCACTGCGCATGCGCGAAAACCTAACCTCAAATATTTACAAATAGTTATATTCACTTGTCAAAATGTGATGTCAGATGTAAAAAACGTAACCTCACTTTTTCTTTATTTGTCAAATACTGAGTTTGCGCATGCGCAGATTGTTGTGTGGGTCAACGGACATGGCAACTAGATTGCATCAATTTTATTTTCACGTTAGCAGTATAGGGTTTAATAGGTATATGCAAATGGCATTGAGTTCTTCAAACACAAGAACTGAACCATAAAACAACAAAACGTAGATGAATGAGTTCTACACAGACACAAAATGATCGTCAGATATTTGAGAATTCACACGAATTAGCGCGTTTCACAAACACACTATTTTTTCAATTAAGGTACATACAAATTCAGATAATATGCAATGAAACAAATAGGTAAATTATCACGTGTACCCCTATCAATTAAAATTGTATGCAACAATTATTAAACCATGTATTTACAAACGTCAAAAAAATTAGCTTTTCACCATTAATTGGCGAGTAAGATCAGCATATGCTGTACAAGAAACCATTCTTTATATGTTTTTCCACTAGAGAAAAAAAGCCTCTGGCGGAGATATCTGGGAAGCGGTAGACATGAAGATTATATGATTCATCGAAGGTTCTCCAATAAGCTTCGTACTACTATTTCTAATGCCAAGAGACAACATGAATTAAATATTGCGACTTCTAAAGTCCCGAAGAAGTTCTATAAGTACGTTCGAACATATTTTGATATAAAAGTTTCTATTCCTGTCATTAAAAATTCTGCAGGCATTGTTTGTCAGAATCATCGGAAGAGTGCTGATATTTTTGCGGATGTTTTCACAAAAGCTTTCACACTAGAACCCGTGGGAGCTCTACCTAGAGTATCAACAATCAGACAGCCCCTTTCCCTCAACAGCATTGCATTTTCTGCAGATGCTGTTAAGAACACCATAAAGCAGATGAATAACAACTCCGCTCCAGGTTTGGACGCCCTGACCACAAGGCTCCTGAAAGCGTACGTTGCCTCTCTATCCACCCCACTGTGCATGATCTACACACGTTCTTTCGAATTGCGAATATTACCTGCAGCATGGAAGAAAGCAATTATAACTCTCTTTTTCAAAAAGGGGGATAAGCTTTCAGCTAATAATTATCGTCCTATCAGTCTGACTTCTGTTGCCTCGAAGGTGTGTGAGAAAATTGTGGTTGATCAGTTGAGGGACTTTCTCCTTGCTAACAGAATTCTGCCACCCTGCCAGCATGGCTTTTTGCCGGGAAGATCTGTGTTAACGTGCTTATTGAAGTGTTTCGATGATGAGTAAAGCTGTCGATTCTGGTAAACCAGTAGATATAGTCTATCTTGATTTTTCCAAGGCCTTTGACCGGGTTCCACTTCGTCGACTCTCTCACAAGATTGAGCACTTAGGTATAAAAGGTGATTTGCTTCATTGGGTCATATCCTTTCTTGGTAACAGGGAATTCCAGGTCCGCGTTCAAGATCAGTTGTCATCTCTCAGACCTGTCAATAGTGGTGTGCCCCAGGGATCTGTCCTGGGACCTATGCTTTTTCTCTTGTACGTCTCTGATTTGCCTTCGCTGCTGAAATCCAATTGTTCACAATATGCTGACGATCTCAAATTATATGCCGATCCACTTCTACAGCACGACATCCTCCAGAATGATATCGAGACGATTTCACATTGGTGTAGCGAGTGGCTGCCCCCTTTGAATATAGAGAAATGCACAGTATTGCATGTCGGCAAAAATGATCCCAGACGTGGCTATTCAGTAGAAAACTCTATTTTGAAAGCAACAGACAGCCACAACGACTTGGGAGTAATAGTCACTGAAGAATTGTCGTGGTCAAAGCATGTTAAGCATGTTGTATCTAAGGCGAGGCGTACCACCTACCTCATGAGTAAGGCTTTTCATGGGTGCCACACCGAGGTATGTTCCAGGATCTATGTGTCGTATGTCCGCCAATACTAGAGTTCTGCAGTCCATTATGAAGCCCCCACCTGGTTAGGGATATTGAAGCACTTGAGAGGGTGCAGAGATGGGCGACTCGAATACCATTTGGTCGCTCCAGACCCACCTATGAGGAACGACTGAGACTGTTGCATCTACCATCTTTTGCAGAGCGACGCCTGAGGGGAGATCTAATCATTACATACAGAGCCACTCATCAAATGCTGTATGGACTGGACCATCACAACATCTTTTTCCTCAATGCGAGTAGACTACGTGGTCATGCATACAATATTCTAAAGCAAACCTTCCGATCAACTGCAAGACAGCAATTTTTGCCCAATAGAAAGTTTAGAATCTGGAACAACCTACCAGCAGATGTTGTTGGAGCCCCTTCTGTGAACGCGTTCAAGTCGAGATACGATTCATGGTGTACTCGGCAGTAACTTTTTGTTTTGTTTTTTTTTATTTAGGAGCCATCTTAAGTTTTGAATATACTATGACTAAGTTTATTTTTCAAATGTACTTCTTTTATAATTATTGTCTGAGCTTCTATAGGTTTATAACTCAGCTCTTATTCATTGTAATAATAAAAATAATAATAATAATAATAATACAACTGCCAAACCAACGAACGAATAATAAATGAGGCCAAAATTACAGAACCTACAGTTTAAAATACCTCGAAGTCGGCCATCTTGGAGTGCCAAAGCCGGATTTGTTTTGGTGACACTTTTCAAACTTTGTGCCCCCTCCACTTTCTTTACCTCCATGCTTATACCAATATTTATGGTTAGATGTTAAGTTGAATCTAGTTGTCATGTCCAATGGTTGATTCAACGATCTACGCATGTCCAAAACCAAAATTTGACAAATGGAGAGAAGTGAATAAAATGGATACAAATCAATTCAGCAGGCTATGTTTCAGCATCTGCCTGCGTAATTAGTGTTTTTCTTTCAGATTCCATTATTCTACAGGGTGATTCAGAAAAAAGCTATGGGATGGATAGAAAACTCAAAAATATCTAGGGTTTGTTCAATAAAAAGTTTTCGTACCTAATGCCATCCGTATAAGATACAATCAGTGACAGATTAATCAATTTATAAATACTTTCCAGGATTGTGAACTAAATCTCGCCCTGTGATATATATGTTTTTTTGTTGTAGTGATGTATATCAATGAATACCTTCATTATCATAATTACTTAAAGAGGTATTTCTGTTTTTTATTCATATTATGAGATGATGTATGCCTGATTACGTTTCGAATGATGAAATATTTTCAGTAAATTATGTATTTCTGTTGCATATTGTTTTGAGAAAACAAAAAGATTTTTCATTTTTGAGGTGTTCATATAAACTTTATCAGGGCCGGTGGTTTGATTCAAATCGCGTGGTGTCATCATAGTCGTTCAAAGTAGCCCCGATTGTGGGTAACTTCGAAAACCGATAAATTAATTTAGAAAAATTGTTACTCATCATTTCAAAATCGAGTTTTTGTCAGTAGGAAGCTCGAACTTACGCCGATTTACTTTCGGAAATTTTTCATTCACTGTCTCACCTGAGATTTATAGGTTTGAATCAAGAAACCGTTCAAATGAACCTCGTCTAACCGGTACTTGAAATGTACAGGTTGTGGAAAATAGTTGATACATGAACTATAACCTTTCAACCCGACGAGATAAAAGAAAATGAATGGCTCATTACGGTCATCTTTTTCACAGAAAATGATAATGACATGATCGACTGCATTCCTCTAACATCTTTTGTTTTCTAGTTTTGAGACACAATAAAAATTTCGGCGATTTCAACTTTGGTAATTATCCCCGTTACTGTTTATGATAGAATGTTGAAATTAAAACCTTATACAGACAGACACTAATTTTCATAGCAATCCAGTTTCGTCCATTTTTTTTAAAAAGGCTTTCTTGCTGAGCTATAAAAAAAAGTTGTGTTTTTCTTTTTGGAAACAATGGATTGCTATGAAAAAATAAAGGTTTTCATTTCAAACATTCTAGCACAAACAGAAACGGAGATAATAGTCAAGTTGGCCTATAACTCGAACGCAAAAGAAGATAGGGGAATGCAGTTGATGTCATTATTAGTTTCTCTTAAAAAGAGGTCCGTAATATGCCAACATCTTCTCCTGTCTCGTTGGGTTGAAAAGTTGTAGTTTGTATCATATGACAACACAGGTTATATCTGCGTGAAACTATATCAACATAAAAGAAAACACCAAATATGAAAATAGTGTGAATGGAATCCTTCTTACTGAAATCTGAGTTTCTTAGAAATCAATACGGCTTCTCATAGTATACAGTTACTCTGCAAATTTTTTGACAATAATAGTGATAATTTCGTTTAGATAGTGCTCTACTCTATCCGGATGACGGTTCTACATCTTAGCAACAACTGCACTATGGAAACTCCCTGTTCGATGCTGTAGTATACTGATAAGTATGATAGCAAATTAAACGTCTCAGATATATTAGTACTAGAGCTAGTGAACCTTTTGAGTAACGGTTTGTCTGTAAGGCGAGAAATTTTTACAGCGATGGCTCCTAGCATGCGGAGGACGAAAACCATGACCTCACCCCTGCACATCATCAACCGCTGTAACTTTGAAAGTGTCAAAAAAATTAAAGAAAAAAATCTTGTCGCTGTAAGGTTGAAACTTTCATACGATTTTTGTTTATCTAATGTTAAGTTAAAAAAAATTGACAGGCAATTTCGACGAGCACAAGTACCTGCCGGACGACTCGAAAAGGGTGTAAAATACGAACAAAATGGACTTTTTCCTGTAAGGCTGAAATTTATGTATGTTTCCGTCTGAGGGAATGAAGAAATAAGTTTTATTTTTAATCTTCATCATCATCTGATATGTTATCATTAAATTCTTCATCATATAGTACAGTAATTAAAATTTTCCAACTGGACATAGAATTAACAGGAAACCGTTATACATATTATGGTATGATATTCGTTTCGGTAAAAAAAAATTCGAAACCATATAAATTTCAACAAAGTGAGGAGTAATTAACTTTTTTTTCATCTACCGAACATTCAATTAAGTGAATTTTATGGAGTTTGTTTTCTTCATGAGGAGTATCTTGATGTTACTTGAAACTTTGAGAAACACTACTTGTTTGTTCCTTCATTTTTGTAGCTTTTCTTTTTTCATGAGGGCATGGTTCATTTTCATCAGAGAAAATATTTTTTGTGAAAAATCTATTCTTTTAATTCCGTGAAAGGAATCAAAGAAATTATAAGTAGTTCTCCAATCACCCAATATTCAATAATGTGAATTTCTTTATTTTATGGAATCGTTTTTTTTTGTGAGGAATAACTTGAAGTATGTTTGAAACTTTGAGACACACTTTTTGTTTCATTATTTAATTTAGTTCAGTTTCATTCTTTGGTGTATCTCAAAATTTCAAGCATCATAAAACAAGATATTTTTCACGAAAAAAGCATATTCCATAAAATAAAGAAATATACATGATTGAATGTTGGGTAGATGAAAAATCAAAGTTAATACTGTCCACTTTGATGAGATTCATAATATTGAAAGTATTGAAACTACTCATGCCTAACATGGGTCCATTTCACACAATAAAAGGAAACAAATTTTCAGAAAATAGATTGCGGTAGATAAAAAATGGGCCTCACTTTTGCTTACAGATTTCATTAAATAAAGAAAAGCAACATAACTGGGGAATAAAAAACACAAATTTAAATTTATCGAGGGAAACGATTTTGACCTAAATCAGTCATATTGAAGAAACAATTTTGAACAAAATTTCCTTATTTGAGTTGGCGATTTCGAACTCTTTATAGCGTTTATTGCAATTATGGCCAGTTGCACCGTTCAGCTAAACGATGATTAGAATTTTAAACGATGTTTATTTTGCGGTACCTCTTGCACCGTCTGCTAAACGTCGTTTTATGTGGACTAATCGTCAATTACACTAAACAGCCAAATTTCGTCGTTTACCCACCCGATTGAGGTTAAACAGGGATCCGCGCAAACTCAACGTATTTATATTTATAAATATTTCTAACGAAAACCTAATATTCAAAAAGAAACAATCGAACAGTGTTTTGTGTTATTTTTTTTTGAGTACTTGTATTTGAGTTGGTCTCCATAAAATATGGATTCAGGTGACGAATTATTAATTGATGATGATCTTGAAATTGTTGAAATGATTGAATTCGGGTTTCCACGAAAAGTCCACCAGAGGATACAACACTTCAACCAGATGGATAATTATAATTTCTTCAGACGTTTTCGCCTCATTAAAGATACTGTTCTGTATTTACTGGAATTGATTGAACATTAATTGGAATTCGATAATAACTTGTATGTAGGTCATTATTTAATATGTGTAATATTTGTATTTAATGATTTCCTTGTGCTGCACAAACTTCAGCTACGTAACTTTTTGTTCCGATATGTATTGTATTAATTGTGTTATTTTAGCTCCCTGAATCATAAAAATATAAAATATATGTATATTTGTATTAATATTGTATATGATTATTTTCTAGGAGCATCTCTAATGTCGATTCTTGTACGTTAAAAAAATTATAACACTACACACTACTCAGTCACTTAATTTCAGAAAAAACGTGGAGTGAATGCAGAGACAACTCTGAGTGGAAGTAAACATACAAAACTTGTAACCATGGCAACCGAATACTGAAACTGACAGAAATTCTCGATACTGTTGAAATTTTGCAATGTTGCCAAATATATCTCCCGATTAACTAAACGCCGCTCATTCGTAAACGGTGCAACCAGAGAGAATTATAAACACTGATTAATAGTAAACGTTGATTAGTTAAACAATGATTATTCTGTGAACGGTGCAACTGGCCGTTAGTGTTTGGAATCGAGTATGTATTTAGTATTTTTGTTGTGACCTCCGATATTCTGGTCTTCTTCTTCTTCTTCATCCGCCTGTAGAATGTAGAACAGTAGAGACTCATGTCTCTTATTGTTCTACAGGGACTGCAGTCCCTTAGATACGTCAACAAAAATGTCACGAGTCGACAGGGAAATATTGGGTGTAGGGTTTCCTAGGTGTGTTGACCTTAACTCATTAAGGTTGCTGCAGTTGAACAGAATTCTGTGGTCACTATACCCATAATTTTTCTCTCACACTTGATGTCCTGAGTGCATTTTCTGTTCGTAATTTTTTGTATTTTTTATAGGGCACCACATAACTCAAACTTCACTTTGAATATTTTCTGGTTCATTATTCAAATTTATTCACACACACGGCCTATTACGCGTTTCTGGAGAAATGGACCTATTTGAAATCTGAAAATTGGGATTATGTTATTGTTTGCCATTATCTACCGAGCTAAAATATTATTGGAGCTTGACCACTTTCAGTTGTACAGAGAGTGAAAAAAAATTTCAAGAAATTTTTTTTGTGTTTTTTGTTTTCGAATTGGATAGAGTATGCAATCCTGAATACATTCGTATTCGTATAGTTGCATTCGCTGAAATACTTTCCAAAATATCAAAATTCGTCGTCACAGTGTTCCAAATGTTGCGTCAAAAATTGGGATCAAGATTGACCCATAACTTTCTTTTTTCAAATTGGAACCCTATTTTTTTATGATTGCGTTGGAGTGTGCGAAGAAAAATTATGATAACGTTCTATCATGTTGATGCACCTAAATTCAATAATTCTTGAGTTACTAAGGAATTCTGATATTTTAAATCTGTTTCATATCGACAATGATAAAAGAATTCAAAAAATATGTGAGTCACCAGTGAGTTATTGGAATAATTTATCTTGTATGACCAAGATCATTGTTGATATGAAACAGATTCTATGAATTTGACGCTACATACGTACCATTTGAAATCAGGAAATCTTGAATACCTCAAGAATTATTAGTTTTAGGAGCATTAACATGTTGGAACATTATCTTAATGTTTCTTCGCACAATCCAAAGCAATCATAAAAAAATAGGGTTCTAATTTGAAAAACGAAAGTTATGGGCCAATCTTGATCCCAATTTTTGACCCAACATTTGGAACACCCTGTGACGAGTTTTTCAAAATTTTGAAACTGTACAATATTTCCACAGTTTTCGATTTCAAAAATGTAAACACGGTTTGTGCTTGAGATATATATTAGGTTATCTCCCTTTTTTCTTCAGTTTTTTCTCAATATTTTGGAAATTATTATGACAAATGCAACGATTTGAATACGAATGTATTCACAATAATACCCTATCGAAATGGAAAACAAAAAAATAGAAAAAAATTTTGAAATTTTTTTTTCCCCTGAATAAACTGAAAGATGTCAGGCTGCAAGAATATTCCAGCTCGGTAGGTCATGTCGAACAATATCATAATCCCCATTTTCAGATTAAAAAGGTTCAGTTCTCCAGAAACTCCTAATAGGCCATCGCACTTGGTACATCTGAAAGTAACAGCTTAAATTTATGATATCAGATAGTTTTTTTATGACACAATCCATGCGATGTAACTGAAAAATTTACAACTACTTCTTGAGGCCGCATCTCTCCCAACACTTGATGGTAAAAACATTGGGTTAAATATCATTTATAACCGGCTATACATATATTGCCAAGTACCTACCGATTGCAAACTTATTTTTTCTAATTCAGATTCCTTCTTATTTCATAACTCTCTCGGAATTATGTTTTTCAACTATTTTGAAATTTTACCAACTGCTTTGAACTTTTTCCAACTGCTTTGAAATTTTTTCCAACTGCTTCGAAATTTTTCCAACCGCTTTGAAATTTTTCCAAGTACCATGAAAATTTGCTAACTTCGTTCAACCCCATCAGAAAAGGACTTTCAACTAGCCACAATTATCAACCTCTTATTGCCAATACCAGAATTAGTTTATTCTAAAACACGTTGCAGAATGAGTGTTGCATGAGTGTTGGAATTGCCTTCTGCAACGAGTATTAGAGGATATTTTCTCTGTTTCAGTAAAGTTTTGTGGAAAACTCTCGAAATTCAAATAAAAATTCATATTAGTGCATGGCCTTCTAAATCTAACAGGCCGGAAGGTTAGACGTTGCCGTTGTTACTATCGGAGTGTCAGGTAGCACGCGTAGATAGAGAAAGTAAACGGTTTTCTTGTGTAATTCACTCTGTTTTCGAAATAATTTAGAATTTATTTCAATTCACAATGAAATAAAGAACTATGGGGAGGAAGACAAAACAACATTTCGTTTATCTGCTAATAATTTCTCAATATTTTTATCGCAAATAATCCAGAACTCACCACGAGGAGGTAGCTGTTGTATTGAGTTGTACAAGATTATAATCAAAATGGAAATTCTACTTTTTGATGCGAATAAAATGGGCGAATGAACATAAAAAGAGGAAAAAAATATTATTGCGCTATCGAAAACGATTACATTCTGACTGCTGATCTTCATAAACTCAAAATAAATCCTATAAAACAGAAATTCAACAAGTATATGCTTTGAATCGATGAAAACTATGAATTTAATCCTGAAAGAAGTTATATAAAACTAAAAATAAACTCTGAATAAATAAAAACAATTTCAATAACTAACGGCTAAAAGTCTGTAATTTCTTGGGATTCACTTACCATTATAGAACAATTGAGGAAGATATTACCCAAAATTTGGGAAAATTTGCTCGAGATAATTTCAGAAGGTTGCTGACATAGTGAAAATTTGTCGTAATAAACATCTCACGTACGCTGCAAATATAAATATTTCAAAAACGTTAAATTGTAGAATTGAACAGAGTCATTTTCTTAAACGTTGGAAAAGAAGTGAGAGATTGTCTTGGAAACGACTACAAAAGTTTGAAAATGAATCGATCTGATCTTGTTTGTCCCAATCGGTGTGAAAATTATCATAATGGACAACTAATTTTTGTCTCCGTTCCTCAGGATCAGTTCTTTTTGAAGTAATTGAAGACGTCATGTAAATCGGATGATTTGGAAAGATTGAAGGAAATGCATCATCAGTTAATTTAGGAATTTTTCGCTTTATATTTATAACTGAACTTTAGATAAGAGTTGTTTCTCATAAAATGGGAATCTATAAAATGTTTAATACAAACCACACGGTCTTCGTGGATTTCAAAACTACTTTCTCTATGAATTGCGTTAAGTCATTTTCTTCTCCTCGCAGAATCTTTCGGAAATCTAAATAACTACCCTTTCTTTTCTCATTAATAGATTTATAGTTGCTTTTGCACCCGGGCACTGCAAAAGTACGAGGCATCTTACTCAAATCGAAGATTTCCAAATGAAATTTAATAAATATCAAAATGAAAAACCTTCCTGTTGATAATTCTTCCAGATATGAACACTCAAAGTCGAAATATTCAATAACAAATCCGATACACACTGATATTGCAACTGCAACACTTATTTTCACTTTATTTATTGATTAAAAAAACCAATTATACGCTCACAGCAAAAAAAACACAAACCTTTTTACATGCTTTCCGATCGAATTTTCGATGCGAACACACTTACGCTTCCACGCAGAATTGCAACTTGCAACTGCAAGGTCGTACCACCCGTAGTCAGGACCCCAACCCGCTGTGAACACTCCGGCAACGTCGAATTTTAAAGGAACATTCTGGCCTGTTAAATATCGTAGGCCGCGATTAGTGACTTTCGTTTTGTATCTTGGCAGTTGTTGTCACTAACGAAATTTGACAGATTGCGGAATTTGAATTGATTTGATTCGAAAATTGAGTGGATCGGAGGTCAGTACTGACAACCACAAAACAAAAAATATAACTGAATGCGATACTGAAATAGAAAAAGGTTTTGTATTCAGTTCATACATGAAACCGATTATAACCGGACAACGCATGCCCAGTCACCTACTGATCCAATTATATCTACATTTTCATCGCATCCGTATTATCCAGCAATGCAAACTCTCGCATTTTGAAAGCTGAAGTTTTTCAAATCCAATTGAATGATGAAACGTGGTGAGTTGAATAGAGTTAAAAGGGCACTCATTCGGCTTATCTCTTCAAGATATCGATAAGTGCCCTTTCTATATCAATTGAAGCTCCACACCTTAATTTTCAACTGATGGCAGAAATATTTGTTAATAAATGGTAGGTAACAAATGAGGCATGTGAATTTATTGTGTTTCGAATTAATAAATAAATACATTAAAGCATATAGTGGAACATATGATCAGTATTCACAAAGGTTCTTGTACATATCGTTTCGAAGAAGTAATATTGCTAACATTCGACGAGCCCATGTTTTAGCACTGACTGAGTAATATCCACACTATCTTCAAAATTTTCTAATTATTGAAAGGAAGGCTATAATTTCATCAATCACTATATTGTATTTTAAAATATCAGGACAGGAGCATAATTCACATTTAAAAATCGAAAGTTATTATAAAAACAACAAAATTATGAATGAGATAATAAGAAAATAATTCTTAAATTAATTTTTCTATATATTCAACAAAAACATGCTTCAAAATATACATAATTTGGCATTAAGTTCATTCAGATAATAACAAACTAACTTTATCCATATGAGTTTTGAGTATTTCTTCTTTGAAATAAGGAAATATCAATCAGATCTGATGAGTTTTGGATTCAGTTAAAAAGTAGCATTAATTCAAATCGAAGTACATACTTCAAAAAGACCCAACAGGTAATATTCAGCCGATTGGGAAATAAATACATATTTGATTATATGCAAAAGTTTTGGTCTTTGCTCCTTAAAAATCAGCAATATTAAATAAAAGGTTATATCATCTTTGTCAAGTAACAGATGTAAGAGCAGCAGCAATCGATAGTTATGCGTTATTTAAAAAGTTACTGATTTAATTCTGAAAGGTTGCGCATTTTGAGTGACAAAAACTTGAACTTCAGAGCAGAATGAATGCTTGAACTTCATGTTGTAACATAGACCTGACAGCTGCTATCTCTGAGTCTACCACATGAACACAGTTCTCCTTCAAATATCAGTTTTCACAATAAATAATATACAGGTAGTACACATCTAAAAGTTCCGGGTTTTCTGTAAATTTCTTCTAAATCACTACAGTTGGTTTAAGGTTCTTGTTCACTACATAGAACGCGTGCTTTCTACCAAAAACGCCCCAAATGACGGCAATATTCTCAATGACCATGTTGAAAGGTATGACGAAGAGCGCCGCAACCAAGCAGAGCATGTACCGAGCCAGGCCTATTCTGTAGATGGTGAATGACTTGATGACGCCGAAGATGAACATGTACATGTTGACTGCTCCGATGAAAGCGCAGAGAAAATCGACTAGAGGGTTACACGGAATTGGATACCTGAAAATATAAATATTCTCGTTATAATTTTATATATTATGAAGAAAGCTTTCACGTTGATCAACTTATTGCTTGAATGTATAGCCACTGTAAGTTCGAAAAGAAAATTTGAAGTATACCACATAAGCAAATGTTATTATATGTATTTCGTGATATTGATAACTCCGGTACTGAAATGTTACATTGATATATTTCTGAATACTTCACCCCAAATTTCAATGATTTATGAAATTTAAAGATCGTTTGTAAGAGAACTCATCACTAATTGCACATTAAATTTCTCTTGTTCCCTGAAAACCGTTTTGATGACCAAAGAGCAGTTGATTTGTACGATAAAACAGGTTATGGTAAATTAGATTTCTCGACAATAACATAATATAGCAGAATAGAGGTATCCAAATACAAAAATGAATAAAAAGTTATAACTTGTAAGGGTTTTTGAAACATAGATGAATTCAAAAATCATCTGAATGAATACCATTTTCAATTTCAAGGCTCAGAGATCTTTCATCATGAGGTTGGAGAAATGATATTCACTCGAATAAGTTCTCTACACTAGTAAAATTCCCATCCAAATCGGACGGTTCCGTAGTTATGTAAAGAAAACAAACAATACGGACTCTCAAACAGGAAATTTTAGTAAGGATGTTATTGAAAAGAGACACCAGTAATTGAAAAATTCTGACAATTCCTTATTTTCTTCTATTACCACGTCTCGAAGTAGAGGCACGTGAAACGGGACCACGTGAAAATGCGATCACGGTTATAGGTTTTTTCTTACCGGAATTCTTATTTCTTCCTATCTCGCGAAATATTCTTTCAAAAACTATGCTGTAAGGAGCATTTTTCATATGTTTCATCAGGAACACATTATTTCTAATATTAATGCATTTTCCATGCCATTCAAAAATACTCGTGAAAGGAAACTTATTAAATTGAAACTGTTGAATTGGTTATCGTGGATATCCTCGGAATTTGGATATTATGTCATCGCGACTTCTTAATGTAACTTTTCGAGCACTACAAAATTGACCCGGACCTTTCCATCTTTTATAGTTTATCCAGCGTTAGCCCTAGAAGCCTGGCATAAACTGCTTCATTCAAGACTCATCCTACTCGAATGAATTCTCTACACAATAATGAAACTGATTCCGGAGATCTGAAAAGGGGAACAAACAAACTCACGGATATTTCATAGCACCCGTATATGCGGGTGTATTATAATAATTGATTATAATAGCAGTCATTGAACTTCTACATATATGTACATGTGCAACTGTAATCCAATGACATTATAGTTCAATGATTCTTCGATTATGAGAGGAAACGGCCTCCAAAAAGCAGTATCTTTGCATAACTTTATAATGCGGGGGTTTTAGTCTTAGACGAGCTACATCATTATGTCATAACCCCGCTTATCTACGTCAAGTCCATCCATTCTTATAGAAGCAGTCCGTTGATCTTTATTTTAAATTCTGACATATTCCAAATTTCAAAGGATGATCAATAAATTGTTCCAATCACAAAGGGATGTAATATACACCTAACTACAGGTTATTCCATAGGTAGAAAGACAAATTCCAAGTGGGACAGTTTCGATCAAAATCATATACTTAATTAGTTAATTAATAGAATGTTTAATGAGGTGTAGCTTTCATAAACTTATTGAAATCAAGTGGAAAAAATTGTTATTTCACCTACATCATGATTCTCAAATAACGAGCATTGAGTAAGTGTTAGAGCCTTTTAGAAACGTTATTAAATCTGCTAATTTTTGAAGAATTTCTCCGAACTGACGTTGGAGAATTCTTTTTCAGTACAATCAGTTGAAGTTGGTTGAAATATTGATTTTACATATTTGGTTCGGCAAATAGTGACATTATTTTTCAAGCTGCAACAATTGAAAATTACAGGTTACAGAAGCACTATTCGGGAAAACATTAGAAAAATTATATTTGTCAAAAGTAGGAAATTGTTGCAACGTGTAGTTTCTCAAATAATATAAAATGCAATAAAACTTTAAAAATACACGACTTAGATTTTTTAAATATTTTTCTGATATTTACTATGACTCAGCCTGTTACCCGATTCCGTCGACTTCTGGGACACCCTGTATACAGATATTCGACAACACACACTCACAACAACATAATGCTCGACGTGAAGACATTCAACTCAATTTGTGGCCTTTTTCTGAAATATTGATCAACGACGTACGTATCTTACCATAAGAAACATGTAGATACACAATAGTAATTAATAATTGAGCGTTTAAATGGGGTTACAGTCCATTGCGACCTGATGGTCTATTGTGTCCCTTGACAAAGCTTTACAGCTCGCCTTCCAGTCTCTGAGATCTTATGAAATCCAATATCTCGGAAGGCCCAGTGATTCTAATTCCTCACTCCTACAGGTCTCTTGACCAAAGCATTGTTTCCTTCGGCTCACAATGCCAAAGCATTCTGTGAATAGGTGAATAGAAGTTTCTTCCTCCTCCCCACAGAATCTACACTCGTCAGTTTCCGATACGCTTATTCTCAGCAAGTGCTTCCTGATGCGACAATACCCTGTAAGAAAACCAGTGAGGAGGTGTAGTTGGTTCTCACCATCCAAATATTTTTTGGATCTTGCAGTTTTGAAATTCCGAAGGAACTTTTTGAACTGATCCAACCCTGGGAGGTTTTGCCAAAGCATTCAGTATTCTCCTTCTCCAGAAACTTCTTCTTATATGTACATTTTCCACAGAAAATTTCTGGGCCAGTGAGTGGTTTCCGAGCACCCCCTCTGGCAAGTTAATTGGCCTCTTCGTTACCTGTGATTCCCGAATGACCAGGAACTCTCAGTACTTACTTACTTACTTTCTTGACCATAACATCACTAGGAAGTTTTGCAGATGAGATGTAGTTACTCAGATTACGCATTACCTACGCCTTCTCTAGATATTCTGAGGATGGCTTCATAAGCCATCCTGTCAATTACCAGATGTAGGTGTGTGAGATCTGTTATGATCTCAAGTACTCTGGTTTGCACGTTCTCATGGCCCCCGTGATGCACACATAGACAAGCTGCTGTGCTTTAACGAGCATTCTCCTTGACTTGTCTGATTTGCTTTGGCAACCCAGAATACTGGTTTCAGAATCATGACGTACATCCATCGCAGTATTTTTGGGTTGCAACATCAATTCCTGCATCATAGGCGCCTGCACCCAATTGAGCCTTAGTAGCTCTAATAGAAGAATTACATAAAAAGTTACTATCTTCCCAGATATTCAACTTCAGACTTTCACTCCAGGATATTTCCGTTCAATGATAACGATTTCATGGATGGAAGTTTTCTTTTCCGAGTGAACAGAATCACTGTGGTCTTGATTGGGTTAATATTCAGCCCCACTGACAAGCACCATTGCTCAATGATTCCTAGGCCATTCTGCAGTAAATCGCAGATGGCGCCTTCGAATTTGCCTCTTACTTTAAGTACTATGTCACCAGTATAGAACACACATTCGAAGCCTAACTGCTTGAGCCTGTGTAGTAGTTCATCCACCACAAAGCACCCTGAGGTGTACCCCGAGTAGCTTTAACACCGACGGATTAATCGCCTATCGATGCTTCAGCAATTCTCGTAGTTAATACCTCAAACATTCATTTAACAATGCTTTCATTCATTCCTCGCCTTTCGATTGCATCTCTCACAGACAAGTGTGTATGTATTTACACAGGAAATTTTCGTAATTTCGAGATGAATACTTTTGTGCTGGATGATTTTTTTCTGTCTCTCACACTGAGTTGCAGCAACGTTCGTTAAAATTTAATGCTGCCTTAATTCCGTTAACGAAATAGCCATAGACTTTAGTCATGGGTACTCCGTTTGAAGGAGGACTAAGGGAGCCTTAAATTCAATGAATGTTGCTGCAACTCAGGGTCAGTGAGTCAAAAACGAACCCTTCCTTGTTATATGGAAGAAAAAACATAGAAGTCAGTTAGATAAGTAGTACTAGGTTGAGTACTGAACATGGCATTTGACTATACCAGCGATACCAATATGAAATAAATGTTTCCCTCACGTACCTAGAAGCTAATACGAGATTCGACAGTGAAAGCGGCATCGTCATCCACGAGTAGCAAGAGATGGCGAGCAAAATCTTGTTCTTGAACGGAATCTGATTGGAATGTACTACAAGGAATATGCCCTGCAGCCACCTCTTCCTTTGCTGTATGAAATCCCATAAGGTGAAGGGCGATTTTTCCCACATCTCCCCTTCGATGAAGTTGAAGCTGTAACCTTTCTCGTAGGCCCTCATGGCGAAGAAACAGTCCTCCGCTATAGAACCATCGATGCCATTGTCGAAGGACACAGCTCTTTCTGCTCCCACCTGAAAGGATTTTTGAGATTATAAATATCTATATTAAAGTGTAGTATGACTTTAAAATCATATAGAAGTTCATGCTCAGACATAAAAAATAGTTTGCAAGGTGATCTCGTCATTTAAGCAACTACGAAATTTTCATTTTGGTAATATGATTTTCTACAAGAGCACGCTTTGAACCTTTGTCCCGCACACTTTTCAATTCGTCACATTTCCAAATAGTGCGGGAAAAACCCGTGCTAACCCATTCCCGCACAATTTCTGTGGGGAAAATGGGGGTTTCCTGCACACTTTCATTTAGAATAAACAGAACTATGATATGCTCGATGTTATGTCTCTAGGCACCGAATGTCAACGATGACAATACCATGGTAATGACATGTAGAATTACGTTCGACATTCATTTATATTAGGAATTAATATGAGTAATCGGAATTGAGCTGTGTGTTGAATTGAAATCGATCTCTTATAAGCGCTTATAGAAGAATTATTGTTCCTAACTCGTGCGGAAAGTGCTTTCCCGCACTCAACAGCAATGTTTCAGTTAAATTTCTCATTTTATGATTGTCAGAACTGACCTCAGATACTCTCAGTTTTCAAATTGAAGTAATTTAAATTACGTAATTTGTTGAATTTCGTAAATCACACCAACTGCTCAAATACAATACAAAAGTCACTAATCCGAATTTATATTTGCATTTCGGGAGTATTTCACAAAACCTGACTGAAATAGAAAAAATATCGTCTGGTTCTCGTTGTAGGCAATCCTAACACTCATGATTTCGCATTCGTGTTGGAATAGGAGCTCTTTTTTCGACTTGTTTTTGAATATACTTATATTACATATTATGTCCCTTTTTTGAATCACTTAAGAATTTTCCAGGTTTATAAACAAATGAATCTTGTTATGTAGCTTTTCAACTTTCTAGAAAAAGAGTTCTCGTTTACAAGAGCTTAAATCACCAAGATGAAATTCCTCTCTTATCCGAATTGAAAGGTGTCCTTTTATGTATGAAGTTTTCAAACTATTTTTGCACTATCAAAATTGTGCAACCTTACATTGGAAGGAAGTTTGCTATAGAAACAACTGAATTATTTCTAGTAAATTGTACTGACTACTACCATCAGGGAAGTTCTATATTCTACAAAACTTTTTGTTGTAGATATTGTACTCATTTTTCATTGCGATGAAATTGAGCATTTCTTGAGATATTTCATGTTGAATTACATTTGGACCCTTTATATGGTTTTCACTGACAGAAAATAGGCTAAACTTTCAATGAAAACGTCAGTCGGATCAACAGTTGTATCGGATAAAATTTGTAGAGAACTTTGTCCTCAACAACTTATATTCTGAAAGTGAATCGGGTTCAAGGCCGAGGAAACATGATATTAAAAAAAATGATTTATGAGACCATTGACATTGAATATCTGAGGGACCCCCCATGTTATACCGAGTGTTATACACTGTAACGTTTGTCCTAGCTAAAGAAACAATTGGAATATCTAGAATTTTTGATATCTGCTAGTGCCGAGTACGTTCTTTTGGTCACGTTAACTACGTTTGTCGCATGGCTTAAATTTCTTTTATATCCATGACAGCATAATATTGCAACTCCTTTCAACTTCATAATATGGCGTTAGATTCCGTTATCAAAGCACATTTTTAGTTGAATGAAACCACAGTAAGAAACGACCACGAGGTCTCAGTGGATCATGTTCTAAAAAGACGGTCAAACATCAAAGAACTACTATCGCAAAGAGTTCCATGCGGATTAATCGATACAGGACGGTTCAGTCTCGGGTTCAGTTATTTAAAACGGCAACCTTCGACTTCGTTTTTGTCAATTGCCGATTGCGTGGCGATAAATTATTTATATTTATTATTAGTTCGCGTTACAGGCGATATCATGTGACCAGAAAGGAACACATATTTCCGAGTAGGATAAGGAGCGCTTATATTGTATGTAAATCATTAACAACATTTTCGCATTTCCTCACTACCAATTTGAAGCGTTTGATATGTCGGGCGATATGTTGAAATTTTCATCCGTTTCTAAAAATCAGATTAACGAAACAAATATTTTCAATATCGACTGCATACTTCGACGAATTGTACCTATTAAAGTGTTCAACTGGTTCCTCACATACTTTTTGGCACCACTTTTTCTGATTTGGTACGATTGAAAAGAAAAAGGATGTTGAATCTCCATAAAAAAAATTAATTTCGAAATAAAAATTTTTGGGGGGGTTAACTTCGAGGGGAACTTTCAGATCTTCAAAAGGCTGAAGGCACTGGTATTCTGAGCGATGGTAATGTAGTAGCTCCTAATCCAAACATCATTTGCAAAAATATTTTTGCAATTATTTTAGCCTCAGTTTATCAAATTCTTGGGTGTGAAGCAAAATTTCATAGGTGAACAGGATAATTTGGGGGATCCGCGCCAGGATTGAACCCGAATTGTAATCATAAGTCATAAGATATATCAACGCTCCGATGTACACTGTGTCCCAAATTGTTGAGATTGCACTGTATCTCAGCCATTATTGAAGATAGAGACATGCGTCACTTTTTTTCAAACTTTTAAATCCACAAACAGAAACCACTTTTGTATCAGAGATACAAAATTTTCGCTTTTTTGAGATATAATTTTTTGACAGGCACTGAATACAGTCGGACACAAACTTGGTATATTTCAAATGGAACAGCCTGTATATTTTGACGTCAAATATTTTTTTCTGAATACATGGATATACCACAATCTAATCTTCAATAAATTTCCGAAAAATCCATATTTATGATTTTTTTTCATAAAAGGCCATGAATTGTCCCATACCTGCATGAAATAATGCATGAATAATTTATATATCAATAATAATATTAATCAATAATATGGACTAGTGATTATGAACGTCATTAAACTCTTTTCAATAATATTAATACTTTTTTGTTTCAACATTTTCAAGTATGTTCGGGAATGATATTGCGAGTTTATGTTCAAATTGTGTTTTACAAGTGATAATTATATGCAGTGGCGTAGCAGAGGGCCTTGCAGATTCCGCAGCGCCCCCGCTCGAGAGAAACGAAAAGCTCCAAATGGGACTCCAATAATTAATGTGTGTGAAATTGACCCAGCACTTTTGGATTTTCGGAATTTTTGTTGTTGTGCTGAATTGTGCTAGGTTTGTGCTGCTTTGTGCCGTTTGAATTTTTTCTTAATTCCATGTGGTTTTCGAGATGAAGGTCCAACCAAGCCAAACGATTAGCTTCAAATTGGGGCTACATAATTTCAGTCTATTGAACTGGCCCATTCGCTATATTTTTCTGTAGTAACATGAACAAATCTAAAACAATTAAGTAATCTTAGAGGATTATTCCTGGATGGTATGAAAAAAATCAATTCATTGAAAAAATTGTTTGCAAATAAGTTGAAATATACAGGATGTTCCGTTTGAAAATACCAAGTTTGTACTCAATCTCAAAAATCTGAAAAAAATTTTATATAGGCACTTTTATAGGCAGTATTCATTTCTTTCCTAATCTTATACAGGACCCGAGACATAATAACATCTCCAAAATGCACATTTTCGTGTTCGCCCTGTATTCCAGAAACAAAAGTAGTTTGAACATTTTTGCTTGAGGATTCGAAAGATTTTCAAAAAATTGACACAGGATTGCAAAAACTGACAGAGGCTGAGACACAGTCCAGTCTCAACCAATTTGGGACACAGTGTAGACGAATTGACGAGATTTTCGATAACTACTCATCAGATCAAAATTATTTTCTCTCAAATAATCTCTCTTAGAGAAAATAAATACAAAAAATTTGAATTGTTTACACATCTTATCCAGAAGGTATTTGAACCCACATTTGGTTAACTAGGTTGTGTATTTTCGGTATAAGTTTCATGGGATAACTAGGTACACTTATCAGTTCAATTTACAGACGGTATGTCTGAAGAGCATCTTACTTCTTTATGCTCCCTTCGCTGCAAACTCACAAAGGAAGATGGTTTTTGCCTTGTGACAGTGATAATTCAACTGGAGTAAGGTCATGAATGGTACTTGATTACATAATAACAGCAAGCATTGTTTGTGTGCTACGTTTTCATAAGATTGATAACACTTTCTTAATGGTGTATCATGCATCCTCCTTTGTTAACATGTTATAGGCAAAGAAAACGAATGTAAACATGTTTTGATAAATATGTTCGTAGTAGGCACTACTATCGATAGAAGTTTACATACAGGGTGTCTGGTGACCAATGCTACAAAGTGCAGTTGTGAGAAAAAAAAATCGTACATGTTCTAGTTCTGATAGACTGCTTCATGAAGACGTCAAACTTCTGACGTAACTGTTCAACCGATGCGGATTTTTCGCTACTGTAATAGGGAACCTTTATTTATTTGGTCAACTTTGGAAGGACAAGGAGACATCTTCCTCAGTATGCATTTAGTAGAATATCAAACTATACTTATTTCTATTGTTCTATGTGTTATCTCCCTAGAAAGCTCGGTACACATTTTTGACTGATCCTGTATATTGCTTGAGCGAAAAACAAATACAGATATAGAGAGAGCAACTTTCGGAATGAATCAATTTGAATTTCAAAATAAGGCAACGAACATAATTCTAGAGGTGATTATTAGGAGCTGCTTCATTTTTCATTCAGTCAAATGCTCGGTTAAATCTTTTCTTTTACTCACCACAGGTTTTACCTTTGTGAGTTTTTTTATTATTTCTCCGGTAAAGATGAAAAGGTGTATTTTGTCTGATTTGAAATACTTTCCATGTCATAGACTGTATACTTTTTTGGGGAAATAAATTATTATTAATAAATAGTTTCAAGCTTTCACGACCGGATATATTGACATTAAAAGAGTCTTCCGGGCTTATTGGCCGTGGTCTATTAGGAATTATTTCACCTAACGTTTCGCCCACAACTGCAGTAGGCATGTTCAGAGGATTCTTGGTCTTAGATTGTAACTTGACCGCTGAATTTCCGAAATTTCGGAAATTATTGTATTGTATTATAGTGTCCAGAAAACCAACTATATGAATTCGAACCGATATACGTTAAAGATTCCTTCACATTTATAGGATCATTTACTTCATCATTCTTACTATTATTTGAAATTAATTCACACACTTAGCTAGACTCAATCTGAGTAATCATATCAAACATTTTTAAGTACAGTGAAATCTCCCAAGAGCGGACACCATTGGTTCCAGCTTCTTTGTCCGGACGTGGGGGGTGTACGCTTGTGGGAAGGTTCAAAATAAATACAAAGAGAAATGAAACGAAATATTTGATGAAATATATGTATAAATTTATAAAAAAAAATTGATTTGCAAGATATGAAGCTCTTACAGAAATAGTTTACATTATAAATTGTATTCAGAAAAAATTAGTAATCTTAGGTTGTGTCATTTTTTTTCTCTTTCAGTGAGTTGACGTGTTTGAAAGTGGGTTTCCAGATTTTTAACCAGTCGAAAAGCCACGAAATCTTCTTGGGCAAATATTTTCGATTCGCTAATCAATTTAAGTGCTTCGGTATTAGATTTTATTTTGGTGCTTTCAGAAATAATGCTATCTTCAATTTGCTCTTCGTCATCTTTCTCTTCATTTTCATTGACAAAATTGGAATAATCTTCAGTGGTAATTTCTTCGTCCAAATTAACAAATGCTGCATCATCCACTGTGTTGCACACTGCTTTACAGATTTTGAAGAAAGTAGCTAGTACTGACAAGGGTACGGAGTCCTCTGCGTCATATGCCTACTCGGAGATATTCGAAGAAGATCCATTTTTTTTAATCCTGCTTTAGTAAAACGATTTTGGATAGTTCGCTGGGAAACTTTATCCCAAGCTGTTTTAATGAAGTACAGTGGTTCCAGAATATTTATTGATTTGGATAATTCTGAAGCTGATGAAGCACTATCCATTTTTGATAGAACATGTTTCAGAATCGAGTCTCGGTAGAAAAATTTCACATTTTTGATTATGCCTTGGGTTTACGCGGTTGGATGAGGTTGATCTCCTCAAGTGGGTACCATAGAGGACTCAAGTGGGTATCTACATATTGATATTTGGCCGCTCTCCAGAATTCCGCGTCCGTTACTTGGAGGTTTTTCGGCAACGCTGGGAAATTTATAGTGTCCGTGTCCGTCCGATAGAGGTGTCCGCTCATGAGAATTCGTATAACAAGAAAATTGTCCCGAATTTCTCCGTTCCAGAGAAATTGTCCGTTTGTGGGGAGCGTCCGTTTATGGGAAGTGTCCGCCAAGAGAGGTTTCACTGTATTTGCTGTCTAATAGGCCTACCTTAACAATTTCTCTAATGATTTTAAAGGTAGTTTTAACTATCAATTGGTAGGTAAATTGGTTACAATATACCCAACAGGGTGGCTGGGAGGGTGTTCGTTACGCCACTGATGAGAATGCTAATAAACCAAGACGATTGTGTTGACATTAATTAATCCCCACTTTCAATTGTATCAAGCTCGATTTTGAACGAGTTCAAGAGGCATATTAACAGGCATCCTAATGTAGCTCAGAGGTCTTATGTTAATGCACACATTTTCTGCGATATTCAGCTTATAAGATATGCACTAAAACCGTTCTAGATTCTACGCATCTCAATTCAGATATTCGCCATAAAAGAAGAGGTTTCGAAACGAAGGTAAACGAGACAAGAATTGCAAATATATAATTAGTGTTTGTAGACATGTTGGATTAGATGGAACAATGAAACATCGTATCAAGGAGCAAACATTGGGAGTTATTTCGTCATTATTAACTGTTGGATTATAATCATTGGCACTGGCAACATCAATCCAGAGATAACTGAAAATTCTGACGGTTAAAGGCTTAGAACTGTTTCACAAATATCAAGGATGTGGCTGTAAATTTTTAAAACGAACCAACACAATGTGTTTGCACAAATAAACTGCGCCTCATTGAAAGAGTATGCTGTCTCTTAAAAAATTCCAATTTCCTTCTGAAACATGTATAACTATGTGAACACAAGATGAAGAGGTTTCAGGGTAGAATAATGAGAATTCAAAGAAACTTTATATTCACAACATTTACGAAAACGGTCTTCTTTTGGCATTGTAGATAGTACATTGCTACTTCTGAGTCTCGGAGTTCCAGTGACAAAATATGCCTGTTGCGTTATATCACACTTTATAGCCAACATCGAAGAAATAAGACAGTATCCTCTTGCACTGGGTTTGACGATGATATCTCGCGAAGATTCAATAATCTCAAATTCACGTTTGTTCAACCTGCAGTAACTTCTGCAGTATCCTTTATAAAACTATACTGTGAAAAGCATTTTCCATGGGGAATAAATGCCGCAGGTAACAACCACAATCATTTTCATATGAATATGAATTCAATCCATGACAGTCAGGGGACGGACTTCTTCAAATTGAACCTAATTTTCAATTGAAGTAAAAATGTTGAATATAGATTTTTTTATAATTGCATGATGAAAATAAAATGATGTCAGATGTCCTGAGAGTTTGAATGAAGAAAAATAATTTCCGGACTTATGCCGAACCTTGTAGGTGTATTTATATTTACAACTGATTATCTAGGTGTGTAAAAGTTCTAGATGGAAAAGGTAGTGTTAAATGTTCCAGTAAACAATGATCCTCGCCCATATTGAACAACAAAATCACTGTAATCCTCGTTATTATCTACGTGTTTTATGGTGAACATTTGAAAACGAAACAGACGAGATTACAGACGAAATAAATTTTTTCGATAGAAATGCTCGGACAGGTCGATTTTTGTTTCGAGAGGGGCCAACTTAAGATGTAAGTTACGGACGCATAACGCTTCAACCCTTGTTACTACAACCCTCACCCCCAATTTTTGAATAGGGAAGATGGGGTGAGTGATACCTCATTTAAAAGGTATTTTCATACTGATTTCAGCACAGTAATTGTTTTTTCATTTTATGCATTAGTTCTCGAAATATTGACTTCCGAAACACCAAAATTTCCGTACTTGTATTTGAAATTGCAAAACATCTACTACTGGGCAAATGAAGTCATACCGTACTTGTTAATGCTATACTAGGGTCAGATGTTCGACTAGCTGTTTTATTCACTGAAATAATTCTCCAACTGTACGGTATCAGAACGATTTGAAGTATTGATCTAAGAAATAAGTCTTTTCAAAGGAAAGTAAATAATTTATCAAAAACTCACATCAATTAATTAAATATTCAAATTGTTCTTCACCATTAGCTTCCATACAATGAAATAAGTTTTGTTCGAAACGATGGCGCACATTTTGCAGCATTTCTGGAGTGATTTGACGACATTCGTTCACTATACGTCTTCTTAAAGACGTAGAGTAAATTTTACTCTTCAAGTGGCCCCAAAGAAAGAAATCTTGTGGTGACAGATCTGGCGATCTGGCTGGCCATTCAGTGGGACCGCTTCTTCCAATCCACCGATTTGGAAATCTTTGATTTTGGTGTTTCGGAAGCACGAAAGGTCAATTATTCGCAAAAAATTTATTTAAGTGATAAAATTAACTAACGCATGAATATTTCGAGAACTAATGCATAAATTGAAAAAACAATTACTGTGCTGAAATCAGTATAAAAATACCTTTCAAATGAGGTATCACTCACCCCATCTTCCCTATTCAAAAATTGGGGGTGAGGGTTGTAGTAGCAAGGGTTGAAGCGCTATGCGTCCGTAACCTACATCTTAAGTTGTACCGGTGTGAACTTGGCAGACTGTTTCCAGCGGCCTCCAGCGGCCAGTTTGGCGAAAGCACTCGAACGGCGGGATCAGTGGCGTGCAGGTCGATCGAAAATTATTAACTGAAATCTGTTAAAATTCGATATCTCGGAGAATATATGTTGGAGCATATTGGTATTTCGTGTGCTAGATTATATTTCCAATATCGATATTACCAGAAGGCGATCGACTTCCCGTGGGAGCACGGGCTTGTTTTTACAACCTTTAACTTTGAAAAATTCATATCTCGAAACTATTCTTCGGAACACATACAGATTTTGCATGTGGGTTAATCATATCGATACTAATCACCAATGAAAAAATGATCGACTTCCCGTGGGACGGAGGGGTTGTTTTTTCAACCCTTAACTTTGAAAAATTCATATCTCGGAAACTATTCTTCGGAACACATACAGATTTTGCATGTGGGTTAATCATATCGATACTAATCACCACTGAAAAAATGATCGACTTCCCGTGGGACGGAGGGGTTGCTTTTTCAACCCTTAACATTAAAAAATTCATATCTCGGAAACTATTCTTCGGAACACATACAGATTTTGCATGTGGGTTAATCATATGGATACTAATCACCACTGAAAAAATTATCGACTTCCCGTGGGACGGAGGGGTTGTTTTTTCAACCCTTAACTTTGAAAAATTCATATCTCGGAAACTATTCTTCGGAACACATACAGATTTTGCATGTGGGTTAATCATATCGATACTAATCACTACTGAAAAAATGATCGACTTCCCGTGGGACGGAGGGGTTGTTTTTTCAACCCTTAACTTTGAAAAATTCATATCTCGGAAACTATTCTTCGGAACACATACAGATTTTGCATGTGGGTTAATCATATCGATACTAATCACCACTGAAAAAATGATAGACTTCCCGTGGGACATAGGGGTTGTTTTTTCAACCCTTAACATTAAAAAACTCATATCTCGGAAACTATTCTTCGGAACACATACAGATTTTGCATGTGGGTTAATCATATCGATACTAATCACCACTGAAAAAATGATCGACTTCACGTGGGACGGAGGGGTTGTTTTTTCAACCCTTAACTTTGAAAAATTCATATCTCGGAAACTATTCTTCGGAACACATACAGATTTGCATGTGGGTTAATCATATCGATACTAATCACCACTGAAAAAATGATCGACTTCCCGTGGGACGGAGGGGTTGTTTTTTCAACCCTTAACTTTGAAAAATTCATATCTCGGAAACTATTCTTCGGAACACATACAGATTTTGCATGTGGGTTAATCATATCGATACTAATCACCACTGAAAAAATGATAGACTTCCCGTGGGACGGAGGGGTTGTTTTTTCAACCCTTAACATTAAAAAATTCATATCTCGGAAACTATTCTTCGGAACACATACAGATTTTGCATGTGGGTTAATCATATCGATACTAATCACCACTGAAAAAATGATCGACTTCCCGTGGGACGGAGGGGTTGTTTTTTCAACCCCCAACTTTGAAAAATTCATATCTCGGAAACTATTCTTCGGAACACATACAGATTTTGCATGTGGGTTAATCATATCGATACTAATCACCACTGAAAAAATTATCGACTTCACGTGGGACGGAGGGGTTGTTTTTTCAACCCTTAACTTTGAAAAATTCATATCTCGGAAACTATTCTTCGGAACACATACAGATTTTGCATGTGGGTTAATCATATCGATACTAATCACCACTGAAAAAATGATCGACTTCCCGTGGGACGGAGGGGTTGTTTTTTCAACCCTTAACTTTGAAAAATTCATATCTCGGAAACTATTCTTCGGAACACATACAGATTTTGCATGTGGGTTAATCATATCGATACTAATCACCAATGAAAAAATTATCGACTTCCCGTGGGACGGAGGGGTTGTTTTTTCAACCCTTAACTTTGAAAAATTCATATCTCGGAAACAATTCTTCGGAACATATACAGATTTTGCATGTGGGTTAATCATATCGATACTAATCACCACTGAAAAAATGATCGACTTCCCGTGGGACGGAGGGGTTGTTTTTTCAACCCTTAACTTTGAAAAATTCATATCTCGGAAACTATTCTTCGGAACACATACAGATTTTGCATGTGGGTTAATCATATCGATACTAATCACCACTGAAAAACTGATCGACTTCCCGTGGGACGGAGGGGTTGTTTTTTCAACCCTTAACATTAAAAAATTCATATCTCGGAAACTATTCTTCGGAACACATACAGATTTTGCATGTGGGTTAATCATATCGATACTAATCACCATTGAAAAAATGATCGACTTCCCGTGGGACGGAGGGGTTGTTTTTTCAACCCTTAACTTTGAAAAATTCATATCTCGGAAACTATTCTTCGGAACACATACAGATTTTGCATGTGGGTTAATCATATCGATACTAATCACCACTGAAAAAATGATCGACTTCCCGTGGGACGGAGGGGTTGTTTTTTCAACCCTTAACTTTGAAAAATTCATATCTCGGAAACTATTCTTCGGAACACATACAGATTTTGCCGTGGGACGGAGGGGAAGTCGATAATTTTTTCAGTGGTGATTAGTATCGATATGATTAACCCACATGCAAAATCTGTATGTGTTCCGAAGAATAGTTTCCGAGATATGAATTTTTCAAAGTTGAGGGTTGAAAAAACAACCCCTCCGTCCCATGGGAAGTCGATCATTTTTTCAGTGGTGATTAGTATCGATATGATTAACCCACATGCAAAATCTGTATGTGTTCCGAAGAATAGTTTCCGAGATATGAATTTTTCAAAGTTGAGGGTTGAAAAAACAACCCCTCCGTCCCACGGGAAGTCGATCATTTTTTCAGTGGTGATTAGTATCGATATGATTAACCCACATGCAAAATCTGTATGTGTTCCGAAGAATAGTTTCCGAGATATGAATTTTTTAATGTTAAGGGTTGAAAAAACAACCCCTCCGTCCCACGGGAAGTCTATCATTTTTTCAGTGGTGATTAGTATCGATATGATTAACCCACATGCAAAATCTGTATGTGTTCCGAAGAATAGTTTCCGAAATATGAATTTTTTAATGTTAAGGGTTGAAAAAACAACCCCTCCGTCCCAAGGGAAGTCGATCATTTTTTCAGTGGTGATTAGTATCGATATGATTAACCCACATGCAAAATCTGTATGTGTTCCGAAGAATAGTTTCCGAGATATGAATTTTTCAAAGTTGAGGGTTGAAAAAACAACCCCTCCGTCCCATGGGAAGTCGATCATTTTTTCAGTGGTGATTAGTATCGATATGATTAACCCACATGCAAAATCTGTATGTGTTCCGAAGAATAGTTTCCGAGATATGAATTTTTCAAAGTTGAGGGTTGAAAAAACAACCCCTCCGTCCCACGGGAAGTCGATCATTTTTTCAGTGGTGATTAGTATCGATATGATTAACCCACATGCAAAATCTGTATGTGTTCCGAAGAATAGTTTCCGAGATATGAATTTTTTAATGTTAAGGGTTGAAAAAACAACCCCTCCGTCCCACGGGAAGTCTATCATTTTTTCAGTGGTGATTAGTATCGATATGATTAACCCACATGCAAAATCTGTATGTGTTCCGAAGAATAGTTTCCGAAATATGAATTTTTTAATGTTAAGGGTTGAAAAAACAACCCCTCCGTCCCAAGGGAAGTCGATCATTTTTTCAGTGGTGATTAGTATCGATATGATTAACCGACATGCAAAATCTGTATGTGTTCCGAAGAATAGTTTCCGAGATATGAATTTTTCAAAGTTGAGGGTTGAAAAAACAACCCCTCCGTCCCATGGGAAGTCGATCATTTTTTCAGTGGTGATTAGTATCGATATGATTAACCCACATGCAAAATCTGTATGTGTTCCGAAGAATAGTTTCCGAGATATTAATTTTTTAATGTTAAGGGTTGAAAAAACAACCCCTCCGTCCCACGGGAAGTCGATCATTTTTTCAGTGGTGATTAGTATCGATATGATTAACCCACATGCAAAATCTGTATGTGTTCCGAAGAATAGTTTCCGGGATATGAATTTTTCAAAGTTAAGGGTTGAAAAAACAACCCCTCCGTCCCACGGGAAGTCGATCATTTTTTCAGTGGTGATTAGTATCGATATGATTAACCCACATGCAAAATCTGTATGTGTTCCGAAGAATAGTTTCCGAGATATGAATTTTTTAATGTTAAGGGTTGAAAAAACAACCCCTCCGTCCCACGGGAAGTCTATCATTTATTAAGTGGTGATTAGTATCGATATGATTAACCCACATGCAAAATCTGTATGTGTTCCGAAGAATAGTTTCCGAGATATGAATTTTTTAATGTTAAGGGTTGAAAAAACAACCCCTCCGTCCCACGGGAAGTCGATCATTTTTTCAGTGGTGATTAGTATCGATATGATTAACCCACATGCAAAATCTGTATGTGTTCCGAAGAATAGTTTCCGAGATATGAATTTTTTAATGTTAAGGGTTGAAAAAACAACCCCTCCGTCCCACGGGAAGTCGATCATTTTTTCAGTGGTGATTAGTATCGATATGATTAACCCACATGCAAAATCTGTATGTGTTCCGAAGAATAGTTTCCGAGATATGAATTTTTCAAAGTTAAGGGTTGAAAAAACAACCCCTCCGTCCCACGGGAAGTCGATCATTTTTTCAGTGGTGATTAGTATCGATATGATTAACCCACATGCAAAATCTGTATGTGTTCCGAAGAATAGTTTCCGAGATATTAATTTTTTAATGTTAAGGGTTGAAAAAACAACCCCTCCGTCCCACGGGAAGTCGATCATTTTTTCAGTGGTGATTAGTATCGATATGATTAACCCACATGCAAAATCTGTATGTGTTCCGAAGAATAGTTTCGGAGATATGAATTTTTCAAAGTTAAGGGTTGAAAAAACAACCCCTCCGTCCCACGGGAAGTCGATCATTTCTTCAGTGGTGATTAGTATCGATATGATTAACCCACATGCAAAATCTGTATGTGTTCCGAAGAATAGTTTCCGAGATATGAATTTTTTAATGTTAAGGGTTGAAAAAACAACCCCTCCGTCCCACGGGAAGTTTATCATTTTTTCAGTGGTGATTAGTATCGATATGATTAACCCACATGCAAAATCTGTATGTGTTCCGAAGAATAGTTTCCGAGATATGAATTTTTTAATGTTAAGGGTTGAAAAAACAACCCCTCCGTCCCACGGGAAGTCGATCATTTTTTCAGTGGTGATTAGTATCGATATGATTAACCCACATGCAAAATCTGTATATGTTCCGAAGAATTGTTTCCGAGATATGAATTTTTCAAAGTTGAGGGTTGAAAAAACAACCCCTCCGTCCCACGGGAAGTCGATCATTTTTTCATTGGTGATTAGTATCGATATGATTAACCCACATGCAAAATCTGTATGTGTTCCGAAGAATAGTTTCCGAGATATGAATTTTTCAAAGTTAAGGGTTGAAAAAACAACCCCTCCGTCCCACGGGAAGTCGATCATTTTTTCAGTGGTGATTAGTATCGATATGATTAACCCACATGCAAAATCTGTATGTGTTCCGAAGAATAGTTTCCGAGATATGAATTTTTCAAAGTTAAGGGTTGAAAAAACAACCCCTCCGTCCCACGGGAAGTCGATCATTTTTTCATTGGTGATTAGTATCGATATGATTAACCCACATGCAAAATCTGTATGTGTTCCGAAGAATAGTTTCCGAGATATGAATTTTTCAAAGTTAATGGTTGTAAAAACAAGCCCGTGCTCCCACGGGAAGTCGATCGCCTTCTGGTAATATCGATATTGGAAATATAATCTAGCACACGAAATACCAATATGCTCCAACATATATTCTCCGAGATATCGAATTTTAACAGATTTCAGTTAATAATTTTCGATCGACCTGCACGCCACTGATCCCGCCGTTCGGGTGCTTTCGCCAAACTGGCCGCTGGAGGCCGCTGGAAACAGTCTGCCAAGTTCACACCGGTTTAAGTTGTCCCCCTCGAAACAGAAATCGACCTGTCCGAGCATTTCTATCGAAAAAATTTATTTCGTCTGTAATCTCGTCTGTTTCGTTTTCAAATGGCCACCCTGTATTTAGTTAATTTATTTTCAGTATGACATAATCTCAGAGATCCGAAAATACTATATTTTTCAAATGCAAAAAGATCTAATTTTTCAAATTAAGGGTTTCATCACAACACAGCGTATTCAATCTAATAAAATGGCTGAGTCACTTATTTAACTAAGGTGTAGTGAATGGTAAGAAGTGAGTTGTGGTTAAGCTCAGATAGTATAAGGAGAAGTAAATAATTAGAAGAGGTTTCTTTTTATGAACATTCTTTGTAACTTAAATATTGTAGTTGCTTCTTGCAACTTTTTTAATTTTTACAACAAACCAGCTGTTCGAGGAAATTAAAAGTCAATATTTTGTAGTTGTTGTTAAAATGCCTAGTGCACGTGTACAAGGAATTCATCGTTAGCTAAGTGAATTTGAAAGACATCGAATTGGTCTTCTGAAGGCGGGGTTGTCATTTAGAGAAATCGCTGCTATGAGATGTTGTCAAGCGGAGTTTGGTTATCCCCGAAATCGAAGATGAGTAGGTACCGGGCGTCTAAGGAAAACAAATGAAATTCAAGATCGAAGTTTAACATTTTTGGCCATTAGACACAGATTTGGGACATCTAGATCTTAGACTATAAGTGGTTATGAGATCCTGTACCTGTCCAAACGATTTACCACCGTATGAAGTCTATTGGAACACAGCATTATCACTTACGATTGAGCATCGCCGGCGACGATAAAAAAGGTGAGAAAAACAACAACATTGGAATACGGAATTCGTGTTTTCTAATGAATCTCGATCATCTTTGGGTGCACATGAAGGCCGAAAAAACGGTTAGACAACGTTGGGAAAAAGGACGTGAACCTTATTTTGATGTTGAGCGTCATGTACGCAGGATAGTAGACGTTATGGTATGGGGTGATATCAGACATGCAAGTAGGTAGTTTTTGTCTTTATTCAAGTGGAGCTATATGAATACCGGCTCAAGAATTTTTCAGCACTTCATGTTGCCAGAGTTTGTTTAAACTTTTTTGAAGCGACCCATGTGAACCTTTTGCCATGTCCGCCCAGATTTCCCGATCTTTCGCCATAATGGTACAGGTAGCTTGGATAGATCATCTTCTTGCATCAATGCCAGGACGTGTTGAAAAGTGTTTTGATAACAGCGGTCGACAAACACCTTCAATATTAATTGAATGAAAAAAATTTTAAACATTTTTTCTCCAAATTTTTTACAAAAAAAAAATCTGAATCGAAACAGCTCCTTCTGAATGTGGCAGTTTCCTAGCCAGTAGCCAGTTACTATATTTTTGGTTAGAATTTGAAGTTTAGTCCTTACATGCGTGCTCTTCTGGATTTTTTTCTCGAACTTCTTTCTTCCTAATAATTTATTATATAAATCGCCATTTCTATCTCCATATTTCTTCTTCCGTCGTGGCGTAAACGCTTCAGGTAGTTATATTGATTTCGGTGAGATCATTATCGCTGACCGAGTCATTCTACTCATTATTTGTGGCTGAATTGAGTCTGGTTTTTGTAGGGGTTTTGCGGTTGATGGGCATAACAGTGGTTCTTATAATATCAGTTGCGTCATCAGTTTGAAATAGGGGACGAGTTCATATCTGAAAAAAAAATGTATATCCGGCCGATTCACCGGAAATTGAAATTTTCAATGTGGATATGGATGCGGGATGTATTCAGCGGAAAAAATTACTTCATTCCGAAACACCGTGACCTCGTAAATGTACAAAGGAATTTTCACCGGATGCAATACAATCGCAACGTATCTTTAACTTGATTCATGTCCTACTGACCATACTCAATTGCAGGACCGAAGGAATGACTAATGCTGTAATCGTATTGATAAGTCTATTTTTCAGGGAAAATAACTGGCTCATTAGTTACTCGAATTATTTTACACATTCTCATAGATAATGTTTGCAAAATGAAGATATAAGCCCAACACTCCCCAGTTTCCAAGTTTTCGGCTTTAATATAAATTAAAGGCAGAAATAGAAGAAGGTATATTTCTCAAAATATACATATGAAAATAGTTCGAGCATATTTAAAATTTAAAGTTTATTTCAACTCAATGAAATGGGCAATGAAGCATCCAAAAAGTTGTATTATCTTTCCAAATCACGTCTTTGAAAAATATATTAATTTTTTCCGAACAGTTTGTCGGGCGATTTGAGAGATAGGATCAAGCTTAGTATATAACTCAATGTTTATATGAACTGAGTCTACGGCTGTAAAATTTCAAATGAGGATACATTTCTGGAAGACAATATGTACTAAAAAATAAATGACTGACGACCTCGCTGAGGAAATGTGAAAAAATCGAGAAAGCGGTCTGTGACGATCGAAGATTGACCCTGGATAAACTTTCTGCAACGCAAGTGCAACTTAACGAAACAATCACTGACACACAAGGATTTCATAAAATGTGCACATGATGCGTCCCAATATAAATCACTGAAGAACACCCATGTTGAATTGGGAGCAAACGTATTACTCTAAGGCCTTCAAGCTGAGGTTGAGTCTCAATTCTCTATTGACAACGTTTATAATACCTGCTCTAAAATCCGAACCTTAATCGATCTACGGTCATCTACGAGCTGATAAAGGATTGAAACCTATATTATAATAAACTATCTGAGCCGGCAAATTCGTATTGCCTCAATCGATAAATGAAAAGGCAACTTTAATATTATAAGGAACAACTATGGTATAATACCTTGAAAGGGGACATAAAATTATCCTGTTATAGGTGGTCTTTTAGAGAAACTGATAATGCCATGAACTGCATTCCTCTATGTTTTTTGTTTTCCAGTTATAAGCCAAAATTGAAATTTAGGCGATTTCATTTTTCGATAGTATTTCTACTCTTAGTAAAGAGGTGACTTTTTACAATTCCTTCATTGTAGTACTTCGTGATGAACAACATTTTTAGTTTATTTTCCGGGTGCCAGAATAAATGGGGCAGATTGTCCATTATGAACAGGGCCGGCGCCAGACATTTTGCCGCCCCGGCAAAAAAAAAATTTGCCGCCCCGGGAAAATTATATTTAGCCAACTTGCTGTGATGTATTGAGTTTGGCATTCATAACAAACTCTTTCACAATTCGATCAAGGGGCAAAAAAATTCAGAAACGAAGAAAATATAACTATAAATATGTATTATACAAAAAATAGATTGAATAAAAAATAACAAAAAGAAACATATTTATACCGGCCATCGCATGTATAAAAGTGAACTAGAGCCATCAGACTAGAATGTTTGAACTCAAATAAATTTCTTCCTTCTCTCCTTCATCTCGCAAAAGTCATGAATTGTTTGAGATATATCGAGATTAATGACTATCTCATGTTCAATGGATATAATGGCTAGATCAGATATTCTATCTTAGGCCATTGTTGATCGTAGAAAATTTTTCATTTTCAACTTTGAAAAAGCCTCTCTCGCCAAAAGTATCCCAAAAGTATTTTCCATATTAAAATCATTATACGACAGTTTCTACGATACACGATACTGATAAATATAAATGCGTATGTAAAAATTATCAATCAGTCGATACGGTATCATAATAATAATGAAATAAATTAATTGATTGATTCAAGTACAAATGCATTTGTATAAGATATGTTAAATAAAAATGCGGAATTCTAAAATGCATTCACATAGAAAATCTCGAGAAACAATGAAAACGCTCTCTGCTTTTAGTGTACGAAACTAAATGAACTCATGTTAAAGGAAAAAAATTTGGGCGCATTGGATTTTGATTATTACTAGTTCTTCATTCCAAGGCAACACAGCTCTCGTGTGTAAGGAGAATTCTAGATAATGATATCCGGATCAGAATAAGGTACATGTTATTCTTACTGTTTTTGTTCTGCGATTTGACCATATGACATCTATTACCTGTTGTCATGTTCTTAAACTCTAATATCCGATTAAGTAAATGAAAAGAGGTCAATATAAATCTTAAGTATTCACCTGTATCTAATAATGATTTTTATAATAATATTGATATATACTTTTACTATGACCATTATCCAATAAATTAAGAATAATAATCTGCCTCAAATTTCGGCGAGGCATATTTCCAACTCATTTAAAGGCGCCTTTTCGAATTATTGAAACGACGCTGTATGGCTTTATGAATAATATGCGTATCTGAGGCGATCGATGAAAGACTCAAAAAAAATTACCTACATCACTGTTAATAAGCAGAGAGCGCTTTATACTTATTCTCGTTTGAATGTGAAATCCGACGGTAAAAAAATACCGAATTATAGAACTCACCTTCAAGGGTAATTCAGTTCGAAAATCCCAACTGCGAAGATAGATAAAAGATTTCTATATAGTTTTGCAAAAATATTGAATATTGTGACGACACACGACACTTAGGAGTTGATACCCTTATTTCTCGAGTATTATAAACCCCTCCCGAATATCAAAATTTAGATTTCCGATTGGCAAACTGAAAATAAGAATCATTACTGAATTATCCTAGAAACCCTCCCAAAAACTTTAGAGTCCCAAACGTTCATCATCAAAGGGACCGACCGTCTAGATAATAAACTCGTAAACAAGCTAGTGTAACTAGGATGAGAGACCGCTGAGGCGTTGGCGAAATTTACAACCTGACAGGGATTTTTATTTATGAGTAGAATGCTGCATTTTCGATCATTTTCGTTCTGCCAGTATTACTCTTGTATTGGTTTAATTGCATTTTTATCTGGTTATTTGTGTACACGTGTGATATATTTGGTTGACCAGGCTCAAAAAGCCGCCCCTGAGTTTGGTCGTGTCTCGCTTTCACTTTCAATAACAGGCGAATTTTCGATTTCGAAGGAAAAAAAATCTAGTACGACGAAACTGATTTTGCCGCCCCTAGAATTTTCCGCCCCGGCAGACCGCCCGGTTTGCCGGCCCTGGCGGCGGCCCTGATTATGAATCGGCACCTTCTACTCCAATGCTGAGACGTTTTTCCAACAAATACATACTTACACAGAGTGTCCCACCGTGAGTGCCCATTAAAAGATTATGTAGAAATAATCATTCGATCACTTTAAATTTTTGTGTGAAAGAGTGTGTGAAGATAAAAGAGTCTTCATTCATGATATATTTTCAAATATCAATGACTGCTTTCACCGAAAATGGTTTCAAGTTTTTTATTTGTGATGGAACACCCTGTATATTATGACTTTCTCGGATATATCGTTGAATGCCACATTCATTTTATGTTTCATTTCCTATGGCCATCTAGAGCCGTTTTAGAGTTATCTACTGTTTTTGGAAAAAAAAATTGAAGTTTGTGAAAGACTGGGGATTCAACGAATGCGCAATGCATTTTCCCAGATATGTTTTTGAAATCGGTTACCCCAAGTGGAGGCGTTTAAGGGTTCCCTTTTTCTGAAATGTACCATTTTCGAGATATTCAGTAATAACTGTTAGCTTCGAGCATAATAGTCACAACAACCTAGGGAACTTTTGAAAAAAATTCTGTTTTCATTTGAAAAATATCGAATTTTTGGCTATTTTCGAATTCCAACTTCGAGACACTCATTTTACCTTCCAATAAACCTATCAAAAATGTGTATTCTTTACAATGTTATGTTGAATATCTTTTCGGATACCCATTTCAAAAATCAGATCTGAGATAATGCATTTCGCTTTCATTGGATCTTCAGTGATCTAATACAAGCCTCAATTTGAATTTTTTTTTTTCAAAAAACAGTGAGAGTAGGAAGCAACATAAAATGAATGTGGCATTCGGAGATATATCCAAGAATACTTTAAGAGTTACCGTAGGTTAAACGACTGCGAATTTGAGCGAGAAATTATGGAATCTACTCGAATTTCCTCTGTCACGTAGTCACGTACCTGTCTCTCCTCCGATACGAGATTATGAATGTTGGGGTTGCAGGCCCAATCAGTACCGTTTTGAATTGAAATATTACGCGAGCGGAATTCGGGTTTGAACTAGTATATCATGAATGAATGTCAACTTGGCTTATACCATCACACAAAATTTGGAAGTGATCGAAATATTATTTTTCTCCATAAACTTCTAATGGGCAATCCCGGTAGGACACCATGTATATTTCAATATTATCGCGCAAATTTGATGTATACCTTTTTAGATAAAGAAAGGTAAAAAATTGCCACTAAAAATACCCATTGCCCCCAAAATGATGTGCTTGAGTTTGACATGAAAAAAAGCACTCAAACCATTCGGTCAGTATTCTTGATATTGGCCAATGTGTGAAATTTTCAACATTTTGGCGATATGTGACAAAAAGTCACTTGTTGAAAATATTTTATTGATTTTTATTAAATTTTTTTGTTAATCCTTAAATTCTAATATAGCAGATACGATAGTAAATGTAATAAGCATTTTAATAAATTAATAGGATGGCACACATATATCTTTAAAAAATGTACCTAAAATCCGAGTTCGAATCAATTATTTTATAGATGATACAACACAAAATTTGGCAACCGTTGATCGGCCCGCTGTTGTAGAACTTATCGCATTGAACGTAACGCAACTTTCGTTAATTTATCCAGAATTTAACTCAGTATACCGATCGGTTTCTTATGAAGTGTCCAAAAAAAGGGAAGGGCCACTCTAAAATTATCGTTTTATGTTAAAAGCAGGTATTTTTCAATTATCTGTCACCTCGTCTGTTACAGTTCAAACACTGATGAACTTTGAAGATTGTGGATTTCACTCAACTACTTTCTTCAAAAATATGCAATTTGTTTTGTTCTTGCTCAAAGGGTGGCTAAGATATCAGCACTAGACTCACCCTGTACATTGTCTGTAGGCATTGAGAATGTCTATCATATGATGAACCTACACAATTTACCTATTAAGTTCCTCCAGTGGCCTTGGAACTGAGCTCGGAACATTTAAAGTTCTGAAAAGTCATCTCTTGAATTACCAAAGCTCTATTGAAAAACCTTTCAAGGTCGAGAAGCATCAAATTAGAATTTATATTAGGGGAATTCCGAAGGACAGGACACTCAATTATGTAGCGATGAGGGTAGCGAGTAGCGAACATGAGGGGTATTCTTCCTCAAGGGACTTATAAATAGAATTAACTCGAAACAAAGCTGTGTACTGATTGCTTGGTCAAGTATATGTTACAAGCTTTTCTGATTCATTTTGATGTGAATATGCCAATTCTTAAAATAGACATGAAATGGTTTGAACCCTTTGTGTTGGAAAACTAATTTTTATCGTATTACTTCCATATCATGTATAAAACAACCTGTGTGTTCTAAAAAAATGATATGTCCCAAAAAACTTTTATGCTATAGACTTATATTTAATAAGAATTTGTCGGAAATAATAAATCTCCTGGAAAGTTATTAGTGCTGAAAAGACATATTTCGTTAGTTAGGGAATTACGACACGAGGATACGCTTATTTATACTCAACTGGTCCATTAGACGCATCCTACGGAAATTCAATTTTTTTGCTCTTCCGGTAGTCAGTAAATTAGTTCTAATGTTTCCAATTTGTTGCTTTCCGAAAACTTGAAATTTAGCGCCACAATCTAGCTATAACCTAAATTTTCGATACGATTTCTCAAAATAACTATAAAGGATTCAGAACCACCACTAGATTTTTTATGGTACCCCAACAATCTGCCAGAAATGAAGCTTTCAGCAATGATTGAGTTAGGCATTTCACGCCCTTCTTGTAAATAATTGAACTAGTTTAACAGGGTGATAGGACTTATTGTGATTGAAATACTATTGATGACTTTGCCGATGTTTCGTGGTTATATTTCCACTTCCTCAGGGTTGAAAATTACATTTAATAAATAAAAAAAATTTGGTGCTAATAAAAAAATTAAAATAAAGCAATTCCCTGTAATTTGTATTTTTCAATCGACATTTTGACTGAACTTTTTATTTATCAAATGTAATTTTCAGCCCTGAAGAAGTGAAAATATAACCACGAAACGTCGGCAAAGTGTTTCGATTACAATTAGTCTCATCAACCCTGTTAAACTAGTTCAATTCAACTATAATCTGATAATAGATAACATTTACTGTATTTTTTTTTACTCACTTGTGAATTTTTTATAACATCATATATACTTCTGTAATTTCGATATTTCATGGACTCCTTGAAAAATATAACCCTTGATATAACCTCAGATTCGATCTAAGAGCCACCAACTACTTAAAGCAGTGCTGTAATGAACTCAATACAGCATTGTGTTCTCAGTTATATTTCTCGTTTTGTGCTTGTTAATACAGACTTCCGATGCTATGAATTTTCAAATCAAATTAATTCAAATTCTATAATCTGTCAAATTTCGTAAGTCACATCAACTGCCAGGTTACAGTTCAAAAGTCACTAGGATGTAGAATTATGAATTCTTATTTGTATTTCGAGAGTACTCAACTGCAATAGAAGAATCACGATGTCCACAATGACATCCAAAAGTGTAATGCAAACCAAAAATGACATGTGAAGAATTTGCTGGCGGTTTCAAGACAATAACTTTCAAATTCTGGAATTTTCTCTCTTCAATTTCTATACTTCAAACGCCAAGTACGAGGGGCTTATCACAATGAAACAAAATTATCCGAGACGATAATGATATCACCAGGGCACATGTTCGGCGAGGACGTCTAGTTATAATTAAATTGATTTTAGAGGTCGCTTCGGCAATGACAAACGTTGCGGTCGTCCATTGAACTCGAAAATGACGGATTCTCTACAGTATGAAAAGATCGATGAAGAACCTGCGATGCCTTCGAACCGTCATCTTCTATGAGAAAAATTCTCGAAAAATTTGGAGAAAAAACTACAATCAATTCATTATTTTACATTAATATCCGATCATTTTCTCAATTCACCAACTCGCCAATTATCTTGACCCGAGATTATTTATTTATTTTATAGAAAGTTGCTGAATTAAATAGATAGAATAGGAGTTGTTCATAGAATTTGTATCGCAATACATACTTTGGTTTCTGTATCAGATAACACATAAATTCTTAAACGATTTCTTGATGGAGCAGAAAGGAATATTGAGTGCTCTGAGAGATAAAATGCAAAAAGACAAGATTTTTTTCAAATTGAAGTTGAACGACGTCCCAATTTTACTATGCCCTGCAAGGTGATCATTCTTTAATTGAAAATAGCGCCCTGCATTGTTGATTAAGATATTCCGAATTATTTTCAATATATTTTCAATTTGAACATTTTCACGAAAATCTTCATGAAATTTGTTGGATGAGTACATATTATAGAAAATTGAATAGCTGATACTTTGTTTACACTTATCACGAATCACTCGGAATGTTTTATTTCAATTTTGACGTCTCTTTTTGGACTTCGGCATGATGTTAAAATCTCGTTTTTCAAATCGAAATTACATAAATGATCAAATCTCAAGAACGACAAAGCTACACTAAGAGAGATACTCGATATAAGGTTTTTGAATTTTCCATCAAAAACGTGAATCTTTTAAAGTGCCCGATTTATTCATTTTTTTAGGAACTAACTTCTGATTCATTTGCCACCCAATCTCGCTTATTTTATCACCAAAAATATCTTAAGTGACCTCTGATTTTGCACGAGTTGGTAATTATTTACAGATATAGATTGTTATGTCTATTTTATGCGCTTTCTCATCAGTGGCGTAGCGAGCTCAACTCGCGCCCAGGGCACAAAACCTTTTTAGCGCCCCCCCCCCCCCTTCTAAATCCATAAAGACATAAAATATTATATTAATGTCAAATATACTCGCGAATTACCAAATGAATGAAGTAAGATAAAAAAAAGTCATAGGCTCAAGCAAGGCTTTAATTTTTGGACCAAAAATGTAGTAGAGAAAACAAGAATAGATATATGATGTACGTGATCATCTAGAATTACTTCAAGATATACTTTTCATTCATTTTATATATTTATGAAGAAATATCAAAAGGAACACAGTTTCAGTACTATAAAAAAATTAATATTCATTATCTTTAAGGAGATAGAAATTTAATAATAATAAGAATATACGAGTAGTACCTACATTAATATAACATTAATATTACTTTGTTTAAATTTCCTTGCTTTTGATGAATCAAATTCATTAATAATCTCATCTAAGTTTATCATTTCAAAATTTTCTTCTTCCACACTTGATCTTGTCCCATCGTTGATCGTAGATATGTCAGAAGTAATTTGTATTAATCGTGCAGCTAGCAATTGAAACTGAGAGAGTCAGGAGTATTCGAAGTGGAACTCTCAGGTTTGGAAAAACATCTTCTTCATACGAGATTATAAAATTCAGAAATTCCAAGGGAGTTCAAGGTTCAATTTCTTTTCTAGTGCAAAGTTACATTTTGCAATCACCTAATTCGTTGAAGAATTATATTCTGTTGAAATCAGTATTATAAAATTCACCCAAACTTTTACAATTTTCTTCAAGGTCCTTGTCAACATTATCCTTGTTATGAATTTTCAATATCTAGTAAAAATCCAAATTTGATATAAGAGTCACTTTTAATCGTGAATATATCTTGTTGGAGACGATCAAGAATGCTCTTCATAACGCGAGAAATCTCATGCTCGGATAAAAACAACAGCTCTAACTAATTATTAATTTTCTGGGTATTTTGCAGAGTTTTATCACACGTTATATCAATATCCCATTTTTCACAGAGTGACCTCTTTACAGGGATTGTCCCAAATTTCGGCTAGTTCAGTCGCTAAGATCATGAAACGCTTTTCTAAAATTGAATCTAAGACCTTGCAACCTGAGCATTACATGATCAATCCTCCTGAAGATTTCAAATCAGAAATGAACAAAAGTTATGAAATTAAAAGTAAGTATAATTTGTAATAGATTTCTAGCTTCACTTCTGTAATCACTTGTAGTAGTATCTTCTGCTAGTTTTTCTAAAAGTTCTTCTTTATTCTCTAGCTCATCGACAATAACCCTAACCGCTTATATTCTGGAGCTCCATTGTGTCTCAGATTCACGTTTGACAATTTTTTCAAGCATTTTCAAAATTTTTCCATCGTAACGTTGAATGTGAGGAAAACAAATATGTATATGTTTTCAATCATTCCAAAATTTGTCACAACGATTGAATCTTGTTTAGCTGCAGTAGCTCCTACTTAATCCAGCAATTTTTTTGGTGTGCCAACCATTTGGCGCCCCTATATGAGTAGCGCCCGGGGCATGATGCCCCCCCTTGCACCCCCTCACTACGCCACTGTTTCTCATTTTCATTAAAAATATGAATCACAACATTCAAAGTACCAATTTGAATATGAACTCAAGATTTACTCATCACTTTCAGTTATCACAGTCGAGTAGTAAATTTCCATTGAATTAACCGATATTTCAGGATCCTACGACTGCGAGTACGACCGCCTGCGATCCTTAACAATAATAGGAATTGAGATAGATAGGAAATTTTTCATTCGAAATTATTGGTGTAGGTGAGAAATTTTTTATGGTTCTTCGTAGCTCACCTACGACGTCTATGTCGATATAATGAAATTGAAACCTCGATTAGATCTAGATTTGCATATATTGGAGATCATTGAAAAATCGTGCACAAATTATTAGGCTTTGATGTTGAAAGTTTTGAAATTGAAAATTTTTATGGTTCATGATTCCACCAATCGGTCGAATAGTGGCATTCTAGGTTCAGACTTGTGTTAATCGGGCTTGCGGTCTTCGATTGGTTCGTCTCGTCAGGGGTACTATCGTGCCTCCAGATCTCATTCCAGATTAAATGGCAACCCTGTATAAAAAAACAAAACAAAAAAGCAAAAGACAAACAGGATTATGATTGTAACATAACAGTTTGCCGTCACAAAAGGAACACGCGATCCTGGTAAAATCGTTAGAATTTATCTCTATCCACCATCATATTCTTCTTAATCTGAGTTGGCACCAGATGAGCTTTAAACAATTTATATGGTTCCTATGTAAAAAAAAAATGAGATTTCATAGTTGTATTGAGGTTCACTCTGGAGCCGTGTTTCACACTCAATGTATGAAGTTTTTCATATGTTATCAGAATCAGTATCATTGTACTTTAATTTATTCCACTGTTGCAAGAAACCAATGAGGGACTGACACTAGTTCGTGACAATCTTTCAGACAAGAAATTGACAATTAGGCAACAATATCTGGAATTTGAATATGTTCAAATATGCAGGGTGTTACATTTGAAATAAAGAAGTTCACATTCGTTTTCGGTAGAACCGGAAGTAGACTCTGCTTAAAAATGTTTTACAATTCAAGTTCAAGTACAAACAAACAAAAAAGTCTTTAATTCGTATTAGAATTTATTCCTCGGAAAGTTCTAATGAAACACATAAAAAAATCACCCTGTATGTACGTTATCATATCTGAACTGGAGTCACTATTATTGCGAAATGACAATCGAGATTCAGTGTTTGGCGCATCCATTTTGGTACTAGCTTCGGTAAGAATATTTATACCTCGATTTATAACCTTCTCATAAAATATTCCCATTGTTCGACTTGTTGGTCAAACACCTCATTTATTCGTAATGCATTGCTATACACTGAATAGGCAACAAATTTTCGTCGTTTGACTGAGGAAATGATGCGATGAATTTTTTACCACTCTATAATCACTTACTGTAACATACAGTTACAGCCATATCGAAAATAATAGGATCTGGTTCCTTCATTTGACAAACGATCGTTCGTTTCTAGAAATTTTTGTATATGAATAAAAAATACATACACCTTATGAGAAAAATTCCAGAGAGTTTTATATCATTTGATAATTAGAAGTGTCACTTTTCATGGGGGGTCTGTATAGTAGTGAGGCATATAATTAAAGTTTTGCTTAGGTAATGTTGTCACTTTTCCTTAACTGTCGGAGTTTCGGTAATAAGTAGAAATACGAGTAGAAATATGATGTATTATTATCCTACGTTTGAAACTCGTGAAACAATATCAATGGCTCATGCACTTGTCCCATAAATAAGATTTATTATTCAATAGAAATTCAATGAAATCCGAGATCCCAATATTCATTATTCATGTGAATCTGCCTTATTACAGCATAAATTTTACTACAGCTCCGTGCGCCACTGTTCGATTGTTTCCGACAAACGGTCTGCCAAGTTCACACCGGTCAAATTTTCAAGGTTTTCGAAGGTTAAAAATGCGATCGGAATTGCGATCTAGCCTAATAAGATGCCCTTATTCTTCAAATATTCAGTAGTAGATGTTTTTATTCGGCCGCACAATGCCGAAAATTGTCAATGTCAATCTCGATGTCAACGTCCGCGTGAATCACAAAATCTTCTGATTATTTCCTGTATTCCTAGTTATATACTGATTAATATAATGAATCATACTTTTAAGTAATTAAACAATTCGTGTTTCCTGGAAACCAATATGTGGGAGCTTTTTTCTGGATAAGCAGACATGAGTAACACTTTCACAAATACTTAACCAGGAGGCAATAAGCGACAATACTGGAGCTTGATTTATTCTGTTAACAACTTTGACTCAGAATGCAAAATGCCATCCCAAAAAAAAACAAAAATTGTTAAAAATTGGACTTTTTCAAGTAGATATCATATATTCTTCATTTCAGTATTCATTGGATTATCGCATTCCGAATCTAGTTTAGAAAACGGAGATACGAATGTAGGAATCCATACTAACACTAATATATAAATTACTTACTCATATACTTATTACGTTTATTACTCATATCACTAATATTTAGATTATAAATGTGAATGTCCGTGAGTTTGTTTGTCCTCTATGGACTCAGGAACCAGATGACCGATTTTGATTAAACTTTCACTATATTGTAGAGAATTTTATTTGGGATGTTTTATGTAGAATTCATTCCTATATAACGAAGAAATAAGAAAAATATCGATTTATTATGAAAAATCCGGGTACTTTCTGGCTGAAAGATAGAGAAACATGGTCAAAGGCAATTTTGTAGGCTCAAAGATATTCCTAAGATTATTCTTGATTATCCCAAGCCCAATAAAAGGATCATTTGGCAAGTTTGAAGAGAGTGCCGAGAAGCTTGAAGGTATATTAAAAAACTGTTGCATAAGGAGCAATTGAGAGAAAATTCGAATTTCGAATCGAATTATTGGACACCTATAAACCTTAGATCATTTAGAAATATTTCTCTATTTTGTGTGCATTAATTACTGTATCTTCATTGTTTCAGTTTTGTTCATTATATCATCAGAATAATATAACGAATCAGCAAGTTCAATAGACTGGAAAAATTGGGAACCCATTTAAAGCTTTTCGTTTGTCTTATGCCCTTTTAGTGCCGGGGCCCTCTGATACGCCACTGTGCTGAATTGATTGTCACTCAGACACTGGTTTATGAAATATTGAAACACCTTTCATTGCTTAGAAAATACGGTTTGTTTTCCTCTCTGAAGTGTTCTTTTGCAAGTTTCACTCAAATAATTTCTTTCCAGCTCTGTAATTGTTTCTAAGATCTGAAAAATTATGAGCAATTAAAACTGCCTTTTCTTTTTTATATTGAAAAATGAAAAAAAGCAGAAAAATACTAGAACTAACCTTCAATGAAATTGTATATCTTGAAAGGGGAGGCTCTCAAAAAGTCAGATTATTCAAAACTTTTTCCTAGATTGTAAACAAACTCACAACGTGATTTTCTCTTGTATGTTTTCTAGATGTATTTTCCATGCATTCTAGGTTTCAGTGAAACCCCTCAGAAGCTACTTAAAGCTTGTGCGAGTTAGAATGATGGGTGTGTTCTGTGTAGGCTTTGTTACTGTGTCCCGACGCCACCTTAGGCACAGCACTGTTAATTGTTTACCCAACAGTGAATGGTTCGGCGCGTTCTCCATACCAGAAAATGTCTTCCCTGGCGGAGACTCGAACCCCGACTTGCTAAAATTCGTAAAATTAAACAAAAAGATTCCATAAAATTTTCCCTTCCTTCATAAAAATATCCTGATTGGAGAATTGGCAATAATTTTTGGAATAACAAATAAGCCGCAAGCCTCCTGAGGAACAACACGTCGAATTAGCCGCCGAGCCCCCAATAAAACGATCATGTGGAACCGAGTGTGGAACGTTCAAAGAGAAATACCGAAAAGCTTGAAGCTAAGTGAAAAACTCTTAAAAATAGCTCAGCAAAGGGTGTGATTGAGGGATATTTCGAATCGAATCACTGTTATGTTATGTTTTTTGAATATAATTCAGGAATATTGTTCTATTTTTTGAAATTAATAACTGTACGTTCATTGTTGAGGTTTTGTTCGTTATTTCATCAGAAAAATATCGCGAATCGGCAAGTACAATAGTTAATGAGGGCCCATTCCTTAGGCTCGGTGGCCCCCTTGGTGCCTGCCCCCCCTCACTGCGTGGCCATTCGGAATAAAAGTTAAAATAATCGTTAAGTCTGAACGATTTGGTGAGAGATGCGAACTGAAAGATTTTATGAACAAGACTTGTCATCATTCATCGAGTTATTTGGGTAATGAGGTAAAAACAGTAATTGGTTCCGTTTTGAACAACACCTCTCTTACATGCACATTTTAATGAGTTCATTTTTTATGTTTCACGATGGGAAATTTTCAGTGTGACCTTGGAACCAGCAAGGAACTAACCCATCATGATATTTTAACCAGTCTGGTTTCATATCGGATTTATTTCGTCGGCTGAAATACTTGTTGGCGCTTGATATCTGGAGCGAGAATCCGAACAGATGGAAATGAACGAAGTCGCATTAAACCTTCAGGTTGTGTCCTCTGATTCGTGATCAGATTTTAAATTTTTCTTCGGTTTTTTCATTTCCTCAAAAACCTTGGAACCTATCAACTCGCCTCTCCCAGCTGAAATTTTAGATCTACCTTCATAAATATATTCCGCGAAATTCTCTGATTCCTAGAAGTGTCGATTAAATATAAAATGACATATTTTTGCATAAGACCGTTCTAAAAATAAAAACGCAAAAGCGTCTGACCACATGTCAGTCCTCCCCAAGGATTTTCATTCAATTCTTTCAACGTTAACTGAAAGGAGAATGGTCCTCAAATATTTAAGTGAACACTTCGATCCTCAAACCTAACCTCGAATTCAAGTAAGGGTAACAACCTAGAATAATTCGTCAAACTGACTGAACATTTGTTGTTTTCTATGAAAAAATTTGAATATCAACTAGCATGAAATCGTCAAAATGACAGTAAAGCTAGGTCAAGGAAATAACAACTATCATCTGTAGCCTAACAGCCAATGATATGCCTTTATTGAACTAGGATGAAGTTCAACAACATGATAAACTGAAATATCACTAAGGATCTCTTAGGTAAAAATTCTGTTTGAGTGACATTTTACTTAAAGGAATGTTGGTGTAAACGGGTATACAGTAGTATACTGTATTGTTTCCAAACTTTCCACATCCGCAACTTGAGTTCATGTTTTGCAAAAGGTTAAATAGTGAATGATGAGGTGGAAGATATGTAGTAATCTATAGTCACCTCGATAGACACCTCTTTACCAGGAGTTCCAAAATGGTCGTCACGGTGAGATGACTACTTTTCCTCACGTCCCGGTTTGGAACTCCCTGATTTGAAAGAGTCTTTTTGAAATTAATTAAATTGTGTGTAGTGGTGAAAATATATTGTTGTTTGACTTATACGTGATAAATAGTTTGTGATACAGCGTGTTTGATGTGTCGATGGCGAACAGCCAAGCACATGTTAAAAGATTGATCAATCAATCAATCAACCTCTTTACCATGCCGGACACTGTGTCTCGAATTGGGCGAGAACTCGAGCGAGAATGAGGGTGAGGCGGCACTGTAACTCAGCTACGAGCTCAGCTATCATTGAAGAGGAAGATATGCGGATTCCCTGACCCTGTGTCATTTTTGTTTCTGAAATATAGGGCAGAAACAAATATTCACTTTTTCGAGATGTAATTTTTTCTTAGGCACTAGAGAATAATTAAAACTGCTTTTAATAGATATTTTTAGGTAGAAGAAATTTTTTGAGAGCACTGTTTTTGAGTTTGAGCACAAACATGCTATTTTTCAAATGGAATGCCCCGTATATGTCAACGTCAAATTTCTGAATTTTTTCTGGATACATGTAGATGTAGATGTATGATAACTTAACCTACAGAGAATTTCAGCTTCAAAAATCGGAGGAATCCTTATTTACCAATTTTTGTTTTTTGATCATTTCTTTTCATAAACGGAATGTGACTCAAATCTATTTATTTCATTAGATTCTAACAAAAACTCAAAATATCACCCTTCAACAACCAATCTTAATATTAATATTGAAATTTTATGATGCATGCTTGGATGTATGTTCAACTTTCAAGCATGTGTGGAAGAATTCATGTCCAACTTTAACAAAAAATACAAACAAACATGAATTTTCCTGATTTTTGAAATTCATTGAAGGTAAAGCCGTCTGTGATACTGCCGAGGATACATCAATGTATTCAGAAAAAAACACCAAAAATTTGACGTTGAAATATATACGATGTTCCAAGTTTGTGCTCACCTCGGTGCTCACTGTCAAAAACAGAGTTCTGAAAATAATATATCTATAATAAACAGTTTTTAATTTTTTTCTATCCCATACAGGGTCCGAGAAATAATTACATATCCAAAAGTGCACAATTCAGTTTTCCCCCGGTATTTCAGAAACAGAAGAAATTGGAATATTTCTGTTTGTGGATTTCAAAGTTACAACAAAAGGTTTCATCATCATGTATGTATACTAGACCAAAATTCTAAACAAAAAGTATAGGCCGAGCATCTGAATTAAGGGTACTGGATTGAAAGTACCAAAATAAAGGAAAGTTATTATAATTATTGGCTCGATTATTCGTTGTCAAAACAAAAGGTGTATTCGAGGGTGTATTGACAATTTCACCATGTTTTTATGCAGAATATTTCAGAATTCAGGCTAACAGAAATTCTGCCAGTTATAGAACGTTTTAGTTTCATGATTCTTCAATAATTACTCCGTCAGTTTTCAAGATATTGAAATTCAACTTGAAACATAGTTCATCTAATACAGTCCAGTGATTGTATGATTTTAATGCGATATATTTCTGTTTCCATCACCCCATCTTAAGCTGCTAATGGATTTTTAATAACGGAATTAATTTTTCGTTTTGTTAAGAAATTTCTCGATAATACTTCTTACAAATGATATTTTTTTTAGTCATCAGAGTCGCACCATAAAAATGTTCATGTGTGGATAAGGATTTGATCAGAAATATCTCCCTGAAATTTTTAAAATCATTCGGCAACTAGTTAGTGTACCTAATCGGAGGTGTAATCTGTAACTTGAGTTATGAATTTGTTCTTAATATCTTAAAAGATATTAAAGATAAGAGACATAAAGAAAAAAATTGAATCCTCAATGTGATATAAATCATTAATGTTGCGTTTTCATAGAAAAAAATCTCTCTCGAAATGAAAAACATGCCTTTGAAATATTTTTACTGAATATCGAAGCAGCAGGTACCATAAAATTTCTCAAACATGTGTTTTTGTTTTATTCATATGCACACACAAAAGAATAAAGTAGGTATTCACAATATCCATTCTTCTCGATCCATCTGTATGAATTATTTTGCGGGTGAGGTCACTGACTAGTTCTCCAAAAAATCCTTGAATAAACTCGATTATTCCGGAATTCCTAACACCCCATACAACAATGAACACTGTAGAAGACTGGAATTTTTGGAGTGAGAACACAAGCGCAAATGATTGGAACTGACGTTAACAAACTAGTTTGGGTTCTTTTATCTTCGATAAGTATTTGTTGATGACTGCAATCTGTTTTTTAATTGAGAAGTCTACATTTACGTCAACTTCTTTCTAAGCTTGATTGTCGAAATCTTGAGCTACATCAAATCATAAAAAAAACATTCATTCTCCCAATAACTACAATTAATTAGATAGATATACACACAACGGGACAGAGGTACAACCGAGGGTACAACATACAATTTTGATGTAACTTTTAATAACCTGCAGTAGTTACTTCGAGTTACTCATTTCTAGTGATTATTCATATCGCAAATTAAATTCTTAGAAATCAACATATCCACTAAGAATCATTGCATCAAAATTCTCCAAAATTAAACATTGAAGTTCAGTAGGATTCGATTGCGGATACAAAATTCCGAACAAAATTTAATCCTACATTCGGGAATATTCCATATTATGAATTGTTTGAGAAGAAATTTGGATATGAAAATCTAATAGAAAAAGGTATATATCACCGGTAAGGAATTGTAGTGTTCGATTCTTTCTTTTCTTAAGACTCGGAACGTGGAACACTCGATAGAACCTTCCTTTATTTTAAAATTACATTTTAACCTGAATTTTTTCCGAGATTATTTCTACCATTCCTAATTTCATTGCTGATTGCTGCAATGATTCTCAGAATAAAATTTGTATATTCAAAATCAAATACAAGCCTTACTTTATTGAAAGATTCCTCAGAGTTGGTCGGATATTTGAGCTATCGAAACGACACATTTCTGGTCAACCTTATTATGACATTTCTTATTATTTGACACTTGTGAAAAGCGGTTCAATACAGAAGATTGTGAGAAATGTCATAATAAGGGACCTTTTATTTAAATATGGATGTCGTTTATTTAAGTTCAGAGTACGGGTGGCCTGTATTTTATAACAGGTCACCTTAAGATCTGTTGTGAAAGCGCATGACTCGGGGCATGAGTAAATGTCATAATGAGGGAAACTTAATTTAAGTAATGTCTCTATTTGCCTCGCTATTCGCGTTCCGATACGATAACTCTCTAGAGTCTCTAGTATATACTTGAAATGCAGCAGTGCAATTGACAGCTAGTTGCTATTATTAGCTGTCAGCTACTCATGAGCAGTTAGAAAAAGTTCACGTCGGCCAGACTAAACGTTAACGTCAAAACGTAAGTTGACGTGCTGGTCAAGCGTGAGAAAATGATGTAAAAACCACAAAAAATTCTTTTTTTTCAAGAGGGGATTACACTTTGAATGTATCTTCGTTTATTTTCATATGATCTTTTTCTGGTATGGGTCTTTTGAATTCGTATACATTATACAAACAACATGCGAATCACTTTAAAGTGCAGTGATTGAGTTATAATGATGGAAACATAAACAAATATTTAAATTATTAGTAAGAGATTTCAAAAACTAATAATCGTAATTCACCATCAGTCTCTACCGAGGTCTCTACTCACTATTATATTTTCATTTCCTTCTTATTAAGGTTGCTCACAGTCATAAAAACCTATCCATTTAATCAATTTATTTTCAAAATTCTATGAAAGCGTCCTACCTTCACAATCTTACTGCATTTCAACTCCGTTTTCCTGAGTTTACGTTGATGTTATTTTTTTAAGTTCACTTCAAAGATTTACGTCTCACGAACACATCAAGTATCTATTGTTGTGGCTTTGTCCAGAGCATTTCATTGATTTCATTTAACCTGTATAGAATGGGCGAACCCGAAGGCGAACTTTTTAAAGGTTATTAGATTTAACGGAGCTATATGGACCAGTCCTTCTTTCGGACATATCATTCAACTTTAACATCGACTGAAAAGTAACATAGAGGTATCAAATTCTCTCAATAAAATGTAATTTCTACGAACTGCGACAATTTGCGAGAAAAATTGCATAAGAAAATAAGTAAGTAATGCCTGCAAAAACGGTTGTTTTCCTTTCGACAGAAATCGTTGTAAAAGTAGTTGAATATTCGCATCGAATAGAGCACATTCAGATACACCGAAAATAAATTTGCGTCAAGCTCTCGGCCCTGCTCTACGCCCTTTCATAAGGGCAAATTTATGGTGATCGGAAACTCAACTTTATTATGCTGTAGACGTCTTGACAACAGACAAGTTTGTATTTCTGTTTCAATTCTTAGGGTTAGAGTTCAAATGCTACCTAACCGGCCTGCACACCATACACTCGCCCTTATAGAATGTACAGGAGGAGCGAGGATAGGAGATGGAAGTTTAACCCTCGGTCTAACCCGAGGTTATTCAATTCTGATGGCTTGAGGTGCCACTCTATGCGAAATTTCAGTATTCCAATGTGCGAACCTTTCGGATATTTATATCCAGAACTCCTGTAATGTGACTTAGCAATGTTAATTGACCGTGGTTTCTCGGACCTACCTGTATCATGTTATAAATAGAGTCAGCTTCGTCAATACTTAGTGGGCCTCAAATATCAACAGCGGTTAATAACATCGTTTCGATGAGGAACATATCGATACAAAAGGATAAAAGCAACCTTTGCATTATGTTAAAGTTGGGGAAATAAGACATCGAAACCAATTGCGGACAATTAGGAAGAGCTTTTGCGGTTGTTGAGGCGATTACACTTTTCAATTTGGTGATAATGAATTCTATTTATATTTAAAACTCAGATTTTTATCACCTTTCATTTGAAAGTGTTTTTTCGTTGAAAATTTCATTTCAAGTTCAAAATGCCGCTCCTTGGGGTGGAAAATTTTCAATCTGAAGTGCAGGAATTCCATAAGACAATGGCAATTACATATGTTCAAAATCTAGGCTGCTGGTATAGCGTGGAGGAAATTTTTCCTCAAGAGATCCATATCTCGTTCATATGGGAGATACTTTTAATCCGACCAATTATTGTTGCTTTGAAAACTAGAAAAGAATCTGTTTTCCTCTCGACAGAAAAATCAATATGCCCTCACAATGAGATTCGTGTTTCCTGGTGATTTTGGACATCCTATAGCATATGAATTCGTATGAATCTCAGCATAAGTCCTCTAAGATTAATGAATATTTTCAATATTATAAATTTGACGACTCAGTCGTTCGGCAGTCGCTTGCGGAAAAATACTTTCTACCTAGCCTTCCATACAGGTTGGGAAAATAACTATTGTCGAACTCTGGACTGTGTTCGATAATGTTCATTGCTCGATTCATTGCATTGAAGTCATTACTCAATTCTGGAACTGATACTGGATATACCGAGGGATATACCTACTCACGTTGAGGGATTTGCGAGAGACTTTGACATATATTTTTACGTTTGGATATGGGATATGTATTATGAGTTAGAATAATTGATATGTATTATACTCGATATTGTGATATTTTTTGGGCGCGGTTAGGAGTTTAAAACCACAATATCCCGATACCTTGTTATTTTCAAACATTTTAAAATACTCTAATCACTACATGAGCCGAGATGAGCTCACTACTTAAATTGAATGGAAATGGTGCGATAAGAAGAACTGTGTGGATTTTATTTCAGATAAGAGTAATATCCCCAAAAAATCGAACCTATCTTTTCGAAATCGAAATTGCCCTCGTAAAGAAATATCCTCGGAAATATCGAAGGCATTTTTAAGTAAAGCCATTCATTAAATTTGATGAACCAAATAACCCAAAGTTTCTCAAAAGGAATTTTCGTTATAAGCATTTTTATTTGTCATAAGAGAATTTTTTTAATTCATATTTTGAATATTGTCGATACTTTGCTTGTTAATAATAAATATTTATATATCTTAAAATCATGGCTTTTATTATCACAATACGTATTTTGTCCTAGGCCACCTAAATACCATGATGCCATTTTAAAAAATGTATGGAAATGCTTGGAATCAGAAATGAAAGGAAGAGCAGTGAGATGTGTGAAAATGTTAAGGAATTGCTCGAATATTTCAAAACTCTTATAGTGAATCATTCTCATAATATGCCGAGCAATATTCACATTCGGAAATTATATTTTATTAACTATATTTAATCCTTGATTTGAACTTACTCAATATCTGATCTCGAATTCATTAGATAAAAATTCCGCAGTAAGTTTAACTTTGTGGGTTACAGTTTATCGCATTCAAGAGAATGTTATCAAAATCATCAAAAGATTTGTCCTCCGAAAGGTTCCATAATTAAATCCTCATTTCAGTCTTGCTCAATTAGTTGAAGTTGGCTATTATTTCACATAGGATTCTCTTTGTCTTCGATTTCTATTCCCACTTGACAGTGGTGTACGTCAAGGAACGATTTGGTGTACCATAAATTTTGAGAAGATGCATCTCGGTAATCGAGCACTCGTGATGATGGATACACTATTTCTTCATCTGAGTTTTTATTTCTGCATGAACAGTATGGACAGTTTTTCATTCCCAATGAAGGTAATTGCATTATAATATGATATGGGGGTGCATTTGTGATAAGTCCATGATCTCATAAACAATGAAAAGAACTTCTTTAGTACTGAATTTAAATGAAAAAACATTAAACTAACCTGTGTAACTACGAATGATCCTTTCCAACTGAAGAGGGGCTTGTGAAACATCCTGAACTGGAACTTGAGCTTACCCATATCATCAGTGACCCTGAACGTGTCCGCCAACGTGGTGATCCAATTGACCACCTCCTCGTTAGCGTAGGTTATCAACCCTTGTCCAAATTGGTGCTTACCATCCATGACAAAATTTAGTATACCCCTCACCGAGTTTTCCGTGAGTATCGTCTCCTCGTCTAGGTGCACCAGCCAATCGGTGTCGTTCAGAATGTTGACATCATCTTCTAGGCAATACTGGAGGGCCCTGGCTTTGAAAAGGGCGCCTGTTTTGGTCCTGTAGGTTGTCGGCACCACGATCTCCTGAACCCGCTTGTCCTGTTCCAGACCTATGGGTTTGTCGGTCACGACCTGGATGAGGAAGTTCTCTAAACCGGCGTCTATGCATTTGTTCTTGTTGCGATTCACGTTGGTCTTGACGAGATGGGGAAAGTCCCCTCGAGTCACCACTCTGAAACACACGAAGGGGGCTAGGAGCGGGGACCCCTTGAGGACCACCTTATCGGGGAAAGCGTTGTAGAACGTGAGTCCTATAAAATTGAAAAGCACCTGAGGAAGCGATAGGAAAGCTATGAATCTCAGGAAGTATAAGACCGAAGCGCCCAAGTAGCCGTAGCGTACCCATGGGTTTATCTCGTAAACCGATTTGTCGAACTTAAGACCGCCACTGAGTATCTCGAATAAAAAAATGAACGAAACGAAGAGACAGCAATGCAGGTAATGTTTGGTTTTGCTGTCTAGCATCATTCAACGGGGTTAGGGTAAAGTAACTGACGTCACACTGCCGAGAGCCGGAAATCCTCACTGTGGAATCACAAGACGCACATCAACCACGCCAAGATGCATCTTTCACCTTAACCGGCTTGTTTTTAACATTGCAGACGCCGCACTATTAACACTTCACGGAATTGTCGTGTGACTCAGCAGTTCGCATCGCGTTCTTCAGGGTCGTGAGTCGATCGAAGGGACAGGAAGCAGTCTGGTTGTGGGGAGTGGAACGAATTGGGGTGGCCTGGGGGTTCGTGAATACGTCTGCCGCTGCTTCGTCGCCGGTCTCGGAGAGTGCGTCCGCCGAACTGTGACAGCCACGCCAACGGTCGATGGTACGGCTCTACCTCTCTGTCTTTCAGCGTTTCAACGGAGACCGCGCACCAGGTCCTGGCTTCGGTCCATTGATGATCCTTGAGGCGGGTAAAATTGCCGCTTGAACGTCGTGATGGGGACCTCGTTCCTGGAAGCAGACGGCATCGAAAAAATCGGTTTCAATTCGTGGTTTCGTAGGGGTTTCGCCCGGAATGCAAATTATACTAACGGGGTTTCTATATACGACGGGTAGATGTCAGCACATGACAACTTTTGGACTGAATCCATTCAGGATGGTCACAGTGGAGTTTTTTTCATAAAACTAACTCACGATTTTTTCTTCCGCGTGCAAGTCTCATGAAGAAAATTTCGTTTAAATTATCTGAAGGATCAAGTTTCTCATCTTGATAATAGAGAATTAAGAAAAAATTATTATTGTTTGAATTTAAATTATTAGATCTCTTCATGTGAGAAATTGAAAACCAAATTGCGCACGCGATAATATTGTCATATGTAAATTTTGTTGCCGGATTGTGCAGAAGCCAAATATTCGAAACGGATGTTGACTAAACTCATGAGCCGCCTGAGAGGTTTTTTTCCAGGGAAAATATCACAAGGGCGTCGCTAGGAATTTTTTCTGGGGGGGTAAAAAAATTTAGTATGTACATTGTATACAGTGTGTACCAAGTTCAATGTCCTATTAGACGTTTCTGGAGATCTGGATTTGGAGCCTGACCACTTATACTACAGGGTATAAAAAAATTTTCAAGAATTTTTGTTTTTGTTTTTTCGTTTCAATTCGAATCATTGCAGGGACAAAAGAGTGTTCGGTATTATGATTGTTATTGTTTTTCCTAATCTGAATATCTTGTACACAAACTGTTTTCTCAGTTTTGAAGTCAAAGACTGTGGAAATATTGTAAATTTCTAGAGTTTTGAAAACCCCATCAGAGGGTGTTCCAAATGTTGGGTCAAAAATTGTGATCAAGATTGGACCACAACTTTTGTTTTTCGAATTAGAACCTATTTTTTATGTTTGCGTTGAATTCTGCGAAGAAACATAATGGGAGTGTTTTTACATGACGATGCGCCTAAAATGAATAATTCTTGAGTTATTCAGGATTTTTCGGTTTTATGTCGTTCCTACAGTAAAATTCATAAAATCTGATCAACAATGATAAATGAATTCACATGGGCGCCCGCAGGGGGAGGCCAGGGGGGGCCGTGGCCCCCCCTGAGATTTTGAGCCCCTGCCTGTTTTTGAGCAAAACCGAAAACTGATTTCGCCTGCGCCTCATCTAATCATTATTTTGCCCCCCCTGAGAAAAAATTCTGCGGGCGCCCATGTGAATTCAGAAAAAGTTCTATCATTAGTGAATTATTGTAATACTTAATTTATCTTCTATGAACATAGATCATTATTGATATAAAACAGATTTTATGAATTAGACTCTACGAACGACATAAAATCAGAAAACACTCTATACCTCCCAAAAGGGAGCGTTAGAAACCTATCATCATTTTTTCCGCAGAATCCAATGCAATCATAAAATATAGGGTTGTGATTAGATAAACGAAAGTTATGGGCTAATCTTGATCCCAATTTTTCACCTAACATACGAAACACCCTGTGACGAGTTTTTCAAAATTCTAGAAATTTACGATATTTCCACTATATTCTACTTCGAAAATGTGAAAACGGTACCGAATACTCTTATCTCCCTTTTTTCTTCATATTTTGAGGAGTATTTCTACCAATGCAATGATTAATAAAGATTTGAAACGAAAAAACACACAAAAAGTTTTTACATTTTCATAACCGGTAAGAATTATTCCAGTTTTCTTGAACTGATTTGTCCTTCAAATCTTTACTAATTTGTTTTTCAATCGATTGAATTTCCTAAAGCATCGACATTATGGTTCAAATTGTATTTAATGGTTTTTCATATGTACTTCAATATAATGTTATCCTGACAATTACATTATTTTTGAATAAATTTCAGAATATGTTTACAGAATATGAAAAGAAATTAAATGATTCCATATAATTTATTTTGACTTTTTAGTGTTTCAGTTCGATGTGATACAACGACGCAAAAGAGTTAGCAAATGATTCCTTCATTGTTTCGATCCTTATTTCCATAAATACTCTCCCAAACTACTCTCAAACTCTTCGAATAGAAATATAATTTCGTTGGCTCAAAACTCTTCAAATACCCGAGTAATTATCCAATCTGGCAACATTGCTGCTTCAAGACGCGATCGCCTCAAGGTCACATGCCGAAAGTACCCATAGTCTTTTCAACAATGAAATCTTGAGGAAAAAAAGAAATTCTAGATTTAGCCTAGAAGAGAAGACATTTCATACTTTCATGATGAGCTATGCCCTGCAAACATACCACTTAATTTTTTCCGAAAGTTGCCACCTTGACCAGTGAAAATGTATGATAGATTTAATTTTTTAAATATTTTGAAAAGAGTTGCATGCAGCTAATTAAGAAACCAATTCTTCTAATTTCACTGTCACAGATATTTTTAATGATTAATTATTCGAAATATTCGCATTTCACAAAAAATACTTTTATTTTCCAAAATGACCAAATTTTCATTAGATAACATTCAACTCACACCACAGAGTTGGGTCTGTCGGATTCGTGGTAGAATTATAGAATGTAATTAATGGCTCCATATTGAGAAAAATGGAAAACATGTGAGTTGAACTTCTTGCTCGTGACAGATAAACCTCATCAATAAAAACTCATATTACGAGAATCATTTATTTCGAATATCATTTTCGAGATATGTATATGAAAAATCATATTTTTTATAGATTTTTAACAGCCTATATCATTTCAACCGAGCCAAATCGAAAAAATGGTAAACGAAAAAAGGTTTTTTTAATCTCAGGAATCTCCTGTAAAGATATACAGGGTGGCTATTTGAAAACGAAACAGACGAGATTACAGACTAAATAAATTTTTTCGATAGAAATGTTCGGACAGGTCGATTTCTGTTTCGAGGGGGACAACTTAAGATGTAGGTTACGGAAGCATAGCGCTTCAACCCTTGCTACTACAACCCTCACCCCCAATTTTTAAATAAGGAAGATGGGGTGAGTGATACCTCATTTGAAAGGTATTTTTATACTGATTTCAGCACAGTAATTGTTTTTTCATTTTATGCATTAGTTCTCAAATACAGGGTGGCCATTTGAAAACGAAACAGACGAGATTACAGACGAAATAAATTTTTTCGATAGAAATGCTCGGACAGGTCGATTTCTGTTTCGAGGGGGACAACTTAATATGTAGGTTACGGACGCATAGCGCTTCAACCCTTGCTACTACAACCCTCACCCTCAATTTTTGAATAGGGAAGATGGGGTGAGTGACACCTCATTTGAAAGGTATGTTTATACTGATTTCAGCACAGTAATTGTTTTTTCATTTTATTCATTAGTTCTCGAAATATTCTTGACTAAGCATTTGAAAATGAAGTGGTGTTTTCATGGCACTTGTAGTGTTTTTTTGTGAAAAACCTTCCAAATGAGGTATCACTCACCCCATCTTCCCTATTCAAAAATGCGTCCGTAACCTACATCTTAAGTTGTCCCCCTCGAAACAGAAATCGACCTGTCCGAGCATTTCTATCGAAAAAATTTATTTCGCCTGTAATCTCGTCTGTTTCGTTCTCAAATGGCCACCCTGTATTTCGAGAACTAATGCATAAAATGAAAAAACAATTACATAAAATATAATGGAACTCATGCCTGAATTCACTTTTTTTACGGAAAGAGCTGCATTTTTGATATAATGATTGTCACTAGAGTAGGAACTCATGGTCAAAAATGCAGGTTCCCAAATTTTTCAGGAACCATGAAAAATTCATTAAATTATCTCGGAAACTAAAAGGTTTATCGAAAAAAGTTTCAAACAAAAGTTGTAGAGTGGAAAATTCTAGTACACATGATGGCTTTTTGCATTCTCGTGGTGTTCGAATATGGTCTAATTAGAGGTGCATTCATGTAGTGGCGTTCTCAGTTGCTAACTTCATTATGTTCAGATAGCCGAAGACCAAACCAAAGACACTCCAATAAAAAGAGAGCTTGTGGTTACCGAGGGTTTTATTATTCAATTTTATGATGTTTATTTGCAAGACGAAATGCCAGCACCCTTACCTAATGCTATGGGTTCAAGAATAGGGACAACAGACAACTGTACTCCAAAAATGCCCTTTTAACGAGATTTTACGAAGAATACTTTAATTTTCCAAAATAGTAAATTTTTCCGTGTATATGTCGAGAAAAAACAGTAACACAAAATGTAGTCTTCGAATTTCAACAACTTCATGGTGGGTAATACGAGGAGTACTCAGCTCCTGATGAATTCTTCATAGTTCAATATATTTCTTTCAACTTTCATATTGAACAATTTCGAATAAGTAAGAGTATTTTCTCCAATGTCATGACACTAGTTTCTCTGCGAATACAATTGTTGAACCCTAGCTGAAACTGAATTTTTTCTGAGCCAAAGTTCTGATACATCCAGTCTCGTGATTTGGCAACGCTGAACAGTGTACGTGAGCCAATTCTGAGAAAAAAATGGGAGATTCGACGTTCTTTAGCAGGTGTACCTACGGCAAACAATTCACGTCATTATCAAATGAGAATTAATATGCTTCACACTCGAGAAACATGCGGGATTCCATATATACAGTATCGAATTACTGAATCGTCAAGAGTTCCATATATGAGAGCATATTAATTTTGTTCATGAAACAAAGAAAACAATTTTTCAGTTAATGGAAAATGGATTCAAATTTCGCTCTGCTACTTCATTTCTATTATTCAAATTTGCCATGCTATTTAGAAGTGTTGAAGTGAACATTCCGCTTGAAATAGATTTTATATCAAACATGGTCCAGAGTTGTAAGGAATTAACACTCATTCGAATGAATTATTCTAGTTTACCTTAGCGATCAGAGCAGAAATTCCAAATTTTGGAATTATTTGAGTATTTATCGTTCATCAAAATGTTGTTCTGGAGATTAACAAAGTATATTTAATAGAGCGTCATTAACAATGGAAAAATCACTTTGTTGTTTCACCTTCAAGGATTTAGATTAGTAAATCATAATTTTCATGCTTCAAGGCTCCTCAACTTTTTTTGTATTAATCATATTTCCTATGACGTTTCCTGGAATTATAATAGTTTGACCTTGAATAGTATTTGATTATGTATTGATGATTTCCAGAAAAAATTATTTTTTGTTCTACCTGGTATATGTGTGCTTGGGTATTCCCTATTTTTTCAGCTTCATTAAGAATATTTCACGTTTTATTGATCGACTACAACTACGTTGATGAAGGTTTCTATTATTCGGATTGTTTCATCACGAGATTTCGGTTGGAATGATATCAATTTCGTGCATTTGTTTATCATGAAAAATTCTACGAATTCCGGAATAAAAAGTCGAAATTCATTATTTCGATTCCTAATTTGTGGCTCTACCTGGAAAAACAGTGTCATATAATTGAAGGAAATATTTCTTATCTGAATTTTGGTTATACTAACTCTGTGAGCTGATGACTAATAATATATACAATTTCCAATTGGGATTCAGAAATCGTCAATTGACACTAATTATATACACCATTTTCATTTATAATTCAGAAATTGTCAATTGACTTTCAGAAAACATCACTTGTATTTCAGATTAGTCAATTATATTTCAGGAAACATTAAATGTTATTCAGATTTTTCAATTGTAATTCAGAAAATATCAAATGAAATTCAATTGAGTGATCCGAAACACATTTGATGTTTTCTGAAATTCAAATGACTAATCTGAAATTCAATTGAAGCTTTCTGAAATTCAAGTGACTGATCTGAGATATACTTGATGGTTTCTGAATAACCCTTGGAAATGGTGTAGATCAAGAAATTGATCTAGATCGTGAAGCTAGAAGATGCAGTAATGCGGTAGTTTTCTAAAATTAGACAAAAGCCATTTTCTTATTATTTCACCTTAGAACAAGATAGAAGGTATAACATCCTCATACCTAGGACTGAATTTTTCATATCAATTAGATGTCTTACCTCAATTCCACAATAGATAATGCATAAATTCATTATGTTCCGAATTTCTGAATTATTCAAACATTGTAACCTTCTTCTGACCCAGACCTTTTATCGGAAGAATTGTTTTTTCGAAGAAACAATTCCTTGAGAATGTGTTCTAGATATGTTTGATATATTCCAACTGAGCTTTCGTATCTTATTTCAGAATTGGATGACAACAACTGACAAAGTCAGTAAAGTTATCATTCATATGAAAAATGGACGAAATTTTGTGCTCTTCATTAGAAATTTATAATTCAGAGTTTTTCATTTATTTCTAAAGGTTCGTCTTCATTATTTTCGATTTCTGTCTTTGAAATTATTGAACTTAAGAGTACCCGGGAAATTCGACGACTTCCAAAGGGTATCAGGTAGGAAATATACATATCGAGGCCAAGAATGAAGAAGAAGAAAAGCTTTGAGATTGAAATACTTCATGGAAATCGGTTTGTTTCGTTCAGGAAACGAATAAAATACTGTTTTTCATACTCAATATAGGCAAATTTCATTTCATACTTTATTCTATGTACTCTCACGCTGGAAGCCAAATTCGCCAAATCAAGAGTGCTGTCTTCCATTCATACAGGGTGCGGCAGAGATATTGATTTGATTATTTTTTATGGTATAGCACATATTCCTTATTTCGGTTCTGAGTCTCTACCCTACTTATTGAGTTTCGCTCCACTTTTCGAGCAGATCGACGGAAACGTACTGATGGCTTAGCGGAGGATGTTCTCCTTTACATGTTCCAGGGTACAGGGTTTGTCAGTGTAAACTACGAGTTTGAGATATTAAGAAAAAAGACTGCCTTCATCTGCACTAAAGAATAATGTGAAATTTTTCGACAATGCACACCACACAGTAACTCGTACACTTCCAAAATGGTGTGGAATTTCACTAATTTCGCATCAAGTATCGACAACAGTTTTTGTCATGGGCGCCCGCAAGTTTTTTTCTCATGGGGGGCAAAATGAAAGCTGAGGCGACATCAGTACTTCGTTTCTTATTTCTATTTGTTTTTTCATATTTATGCAGAGGCGACCCTGAATTTCTTCCCAAGTGGGAGGGGTCAAAGTAAAATTGATGAAATTTTCACCCTCAATATTTTTTTAACGTCAACAACATAAGGATATGTGTAGAGTTAGTAGCTTGGCCCTACATGAGATCTGAATCATCTGATAACTTTTTGACTATGTTATAATTACGGCCTTGTCTTGGCAATATTTTACATGAAAATGTTTTTGGTTGGATAAAAATGTTTCTGTGACGGTTGAAAAACAAATGGCACTCGAATGTATGATATGCATCAGGATAAGGAACCAGTAATTTAATTCCATCAGAAAAAACATCCAAGGATATAGAAATAAATTGTAAAAACATTGAAAACATATTCTGCTCAATCTTGACTTCCAAATGTGCAGATCAAATCGCTTGGATCCCATGTGACCACTCGAAGCAAAATATTTTTATGCTTCCTCAGCAAATCTGAAGTTACTGGAATTCTCTTCAACCTTCCCAAATGCTTCTTCTTCATTAAATCCCGCACATCAGGATGTTCGGAAATATTCGTGAGAGCCTGCGAAAAAATAATCACGAAAGTTACATTTATGATCGAAGTAAAAGAAATTTAAAAAATGGTCTAATCCAATTAACCGAAAGAACACCTCACCATCAGAAGGTTCAGTAGTTTTTATGTATATTATATACGTAGTAAGTGTTCGAGAAAAAAATGTGAATACTGAAACCATAGGCACGACTTTTTTTTAGAGGAGAACCTTTAGTTCTCTGTCTGAAAATCGTCCATATCTGGATTTTCAGTGAGAAGAACACTACGTCATTGATCGTTCCAATTGATATGTTGCCTTGCCCATTCCAGTCTTTGACGCTTATGGTCACGTTCTGATCGAAACCCTCTTAATGGACGTCTAAATCCTAGATTCAACTTTCTCGTCTGATAATTTCGATAGAAACTTGCACCCTTTTTGCATTTTGAAGAGTATTCCGTAGCATTCTACTCGTAGATGTAAGCTTTCTTCTCGATGAAACTGTGATGAAACGATCCTGAGCAGGCTCTCTTTTTCGTCGCTTAGCAAGTCTTGGTCTTTCCAACAAGGAACCTGTCTCCCTGAAGCTATTTCAAAGTCGAGATTTCACACTTTGGCTGACTTGGAGGCAAAGTGCATTCCGCAAGCCCTATATTAACCTGAGCATTTGTTAATTTACGTCTCGGCACGACTTACTTCTGCCACCATCGGGATTTTGAATCAATACACCGCTAGTTCCAGTTGCTGCCATCAGTAGTTCCTCTTATGGAAAAGGTACAATAACTTCAACTCACCAAAAAAATTGAAAAGGAAGAACTTTTATAGAAACTGTGCCATGTTCTGCAGAAAAAAAAGTGTGCCGAGATTTTCAGAATTCAAATATTCTCTTTCTCCTTCTACTTATATTATTCATATAATTGTTTTTTTAATGAGTAGAATTATAATTCGAATTGAGCATAATGATAATTCGTGCGGAACATTGGTAATATGCTTGGTAGCTTATGATGTTGTTTCATCACCTTGAGGCAAAACAATTGAAGATCAGGATTCAGGTGATTTTTGCATAGTCGTACGAGTCTTGTAGGTATCATCTTCATTTTAGCTGAGGCAGCCTTTGCTTGGACTAACATGGTACAGAAGATTAATACTGATGCTGCATCAACATGAAGTCTATCATCCTGGAAATTTATATGATTTTTTTATAACTAGAGCTTACTCATCGAACCTAGCCTTCACCTCATGCAAGATTCTGGCTAATATAACAAGAAGATTACATTTGGCAGCCATTTGCTTGCCGAGATCCGTAGAAGTCATCAGCATCAAGCAACGAAGGGCACCTTTCCTGACGTCTAAATCTGGGGCGTCTAGCAGATTAACCTAATGAAAATTTCGTGTGCGTAATTGAATATTATATATTCTTATGAATTAGAGATCTAAAATAATACAATAAATTTTGAAACAAAAATACCTAAGCTGAAGTGAAAAAAGAACGGGATACCATAACATTCTTCGTATCATACGATACTGTCATCACTAGTATCACTCATATAATACTAGTATCATAAGATACTATAGAGCCATGAAACAAACCTCAGCCGAAAAAAACCTGTCTCCCCATGAAAAAATAAAAAAAAATTGTTTTATCTGAATATTTTATATTAAAGGACATCACGATCATCGGAACGGCTCTTCGGAGGAGGATTTCCAAACACAAACTCTAACCTGAAAATAAAAAAAACATAGAACAGCAACAGGATGCAATTTATACTTCATCAAATTAATCTAAAATTTTCAACCCATTGCAAAAATGACTTTGATACATTGTGTATGGCACTAATGCCATCTTGAAATCGAACAATTATTAATTAGGTGTTCAACTGTTTCCTCTGATTCACCACATTCACAATTAGGACTGCCAACTGAATTCCTTTTTGAAAAGCATGCTATTGATACGACCATGACCTGTTCTTATTCGATTAGGGAGGCACCATATTTAAAACCAGGAACTTCATTCGATGGATCGCATGTTAGAGCTTTATTAGATGAAGAACATGCATTCCATTCAGATTTCTAAATTCCTGGTAGCTGAAGTTCGAATTCAGAAAGTTATTCGACCAAATAGGTTTACGGAATTTCAGTCTTGGAATACTATTTGCTAGAACTTAGGAAAGTTTCGGAAAAGAATCCGGAAATAAATTGAATTTATTCCAAGAGTTCCAAATTGGCTACTCTCCGAATATAGGAAGGAACTATATTTGATAGCACTGGTAGCCATTGGATGGGTGTAGATCGCATGGTTCAAATAATTATTGAATAATTAAGGAACATAAATTTATATCGCTGCACTCTCTTTTCCAGAGCTTACAGTCCTTTCTCTCAGTCTATCACTGACCCAAGCCTTCTTCCAATGATATTTCTCATTATTCCTGATAATTTGTTAGTTAACTTTGAATAAACCGTGAAAAAAACTGGAATTGTTTCTCCATATAATATTTGTACTAGTTTGTAATAGTTAACTTGGTAGGAGGCATGAGGTTCTAGGATCATACGAAGAGTCTCGACTGACATGAGGATGTGGTAATATATACTAGACTTGCTCAGGCAAAGTAATCGATCTGGCCCACACCCGAAAGCCCATAAAACTGCTACGAGCTGATCTTCGTGTAAAAGTAGGTGTGATGAATGGACGTTATCGATAAAAATAACTTGGATCCACATGAGTAAGTCAACTGATGAATTGGAAGCTGGAAAGGCTGAACACATGGTGTGCAAGTGTCCAGATCTGGCTGGACTAAGAACCATTCAAATATGGAAGTCAGAATTGAATTTTTATGAGGTAATAGCCAAGGATCCTAAATATGTCGTCAGATTCATCAACACAATTAACGGCCTCCTTGGATTTGAATGAAATTGTGTTGAGAACAAAAAATCGTCGTGGTCGAAGTTCTTGGAATACTGATTCAAGCTGTAACGACCCCTTTTTAGAATAATAATCAGAATGATAAAATGAGCCATTCAGATTCTTACCATTAGATCGAAGCCACCAGCTTCCATACCAATATACTTTCCATTCCCATACATCAGATTGGAAAGAGTATTCAAATGTATTGCTGAAACTTCAGGTTCATCTACCCCTATTCTATCCATAAGAGGTATTATGAAACCTGCTTCAACAAGGCTATCAGCAGCTGAAGAAATATTCCGATAAGAGATTCTGTAGGATAGAGATAATAGATACTGACTCATCCAGAAGCTGGAGATTCGTTCTAAGCAATGCGCCGCTTTCAGTCGGACTTCGGTTTTTTCGTCTTTGATCAGCAGATGGAACATTTGAACGATGTCTGGATTTGCGACCATAGCTTGCTTGCCGTCAGCATACAAGGAGATCAGTTGGAAGGACAGACAGCATCTTTCCCTCACGAATTGTTCATCTCTTGGTACCACTGAGAGAAGTCTGCCACATAAAACATCTTTCGTTGAGAGCAATCATGAAGTGAACGGTTGAAAATGAAAGCTTGAAATTATGCATACCTACTAAATAATTGATAGATGTTAATATGTTGAAATGATTTGATAATGTTCCAGTTCTTTCGTTTACTATTGGTGTATGATGAATGTGTATAGTTAAATAGTCAATTATTAATATGCCCGATAATTTTGATCAACAATTTTCTTATAAATATAAATATATTCATGTATGTAATCTTTTTGTAACGAGTTAATCGACTTTCATCATTAACACTTCAAGTGGAATTTGATAACACCAAAAGCATCGAATTGTATTTCATTTAATAGTTGGTATTAATTTATTATTGGGTTTCTCCTCTTTATTCAACACAAAAATTCCAGCTATGAAAACAATAGCTGCCAATGCTTTGTGTTGGACCCTTGACTCCTTGATGAGTAGTAGGAAAACTCTTGTAATCAATGACCACCTAAATTGACATCAAGTGTCATAAACCACCTTATGAAAAAACTTTTAAGCACTAGAAGCAGCAACAAAGCACTTCCTGCCATGTATCGAGAAGCAGCTGCAATCAAAGAACGATCCAAAGAAGCGGTATCTCAACGTCACTCTCTCCACGGTCTCTAATCGGCCCACCAGCGACTTAAATCAAGACGAAGCTTCCTGAGATCAACAGAACATTATGGAGGATCTAAAACTAAAGTAGAACTTTGAAAGAAAACTTCAAGCCAACATTAGGTGGAACTTAATGAAGGCGGTGAAAACTGGGAAATCTAGAAGGAGCTGAACAAACTATGGACACGGTGAGATCACCGTGTCATAATCCAGGGTAGCTACCCTAGATTAGTTGCAGCAACCCAGAGGAATCCAATCTCTGCAATTGTAGAGAATTACAAACCACGCAACATATATGTACAATTGCCGACTGTGTGCCTCTAGACGTACCATTTAGAGGATCTCCATGGCAGCGAAGTCGAATGAAATTGAAGTCACCAGCTTCTGGATAAAAATTGTTCAGTTTGACATTAATAGAACCTACATTCGGGGTAGGCATCTTCAAAGAATTCTCGGTTCAAGGTTGCAACTCGACCATTGAATTTTCGAAAGAGATTCTGGATTCGATCCGTTGGCCCAACTTAAACCCTGATTAAAGGTCGGAGAAGGTAGTGAGTTTAAGCGCGCGATGTTGATTAGTCCATCTCTCCCACTTTGTATAGATTGGATTTTGGTCTTTTCCGATACCGGCAACCATGCGCTATGTACCAAAGGAGTTTTTTCCCTTCAGTTCAAATTGTCTTATGTTCATATATCTCAATGGCTTCCATCTTCATCCTAGCATGGAAACTTTTGATGTTCGAAATAACCTCTGCCTTTGAGAAAACAATGTTGTGTCCATCTGTTAGAGCATGTTCCACTAGTTCAGATTTTTGTGCCTGATTGAATCGACAGCATCGTTTATGCTCCTTAATTCTCATAATGATACAAGGTATCTTGTAAATACAGGGTTGAGACTTTGTCTTCGGTTGTTCTGATCATTTGGCCAAGTTTTTGAGGTGGCCCATAGTCCCCATAGACAGTCTGTCTATTGTGCCTCTTCAGTATTCCACCAATTCTATCGGGGACCTTAGGGATATATGGTAAGATAGCTCTTCCACTGGGAATGACTTGTTACGTGTTATCCTCACATGTGGAAAGTTTTTGTCTTTTTGCCCTCTGAATTTCTTCAGCATTATATCAGTTAGCGACGAATGAATGCTGTAGATGTTCAAGTTCATCCTCTTGAAATTACGGCTCGCACAATCATCGGGCTCTATCTACGAGTGTTTCTATAACTCCTCGATTCTGTTCAGGGAGATAATTGGACTGCTTGTGTAGATACCTGTCAGTGTGGGTTGGTTTTCTATAAACCCTGTGTCCTAGCCTCCCATTAGGCTTTCTAGTAACCAAGACGTCTAGAAAGGGTAGAGCATCATCCTTTTCAATTTCCATAGTGAATTCAATATTTGGGTGCCAACTGTTGGAATGGGTTTTGAAAGCATCTAATTCTTCAAGTTAATGACTCAATACAACAAAAGTATCATCCACATAACTTAGCCATGTGGACGATTTCTTTGTTGCCGCTTCAATTGCATTTTGTTGGAATTTTTCTATGAAGAAATTTGCAATTGCAGGACTTACAGGGTTTTCCAAGGCGACACCGTCTATTTGCTCACAGAATTCGTCTTTCCACTGAAAATATCTGGATCATAGGCAAAGTTTGAAGAGCTTTGTTATATCGTTCGGGAATCACTCTGACACGTAGTTAAGCGATTCCCTGATGGGAACTGGTGTAAACAAAGACACAACATCAACAGGAGCGAGTTGGTCATTTGATTCCAACTGAATGTTTTGCAGCTTTTCTAAACAAACTGAAAAGAGTCCTTGACGAAAGTGTCCGTATTTGGCAAGGAGTCCGTTCATCACCCTCAACAGAAACGAAGAGTTATAAACACACTCGTAGGCAGAGCCCGACTATTTTGCGAGCCGGAATTTCAAGAAGATGAACATCCTCTCCACATGTGAAGATAACACGTCATAAGTCACCCCCAATGGAAGAGCTATCTTACCATATATCCCTAAGGTCACCGATAGAATTGGTAGAATCTAAAGAGGCACAATATAGAGACCGTCTATGAGCCAACTCAAAAACTTGGTCAAATGATCAGAACTACCAAAGACAATGTCGACCCACTTTCACAAGCCGGTATTCACAGGATACCTTGTGCTGCGGCAAAGTCTATATTGGTACAACTAAATGAAGTATCATCATCATCATCAATGGCTCTACAACTCAAGGTGAGTCTTGGTAGAATTTACTATTATTCTCCACTCTGGTCGATTTTGTACTGCTAGCTTCTATTGTGTTACTCCCAGTCTCTGTGAATCACTGGTCACTGCGTCTTTCCACCGTTTTCTTGGACGACCAACCGTTCTTCTACCCTCAAGCCTTTCCCAGAATGCTGTATTGAGGAGTCTTCCATCTTGTGACCTTATGACATGCCCTTCCCATCTTATGCGATTGGACTTGATGTGTCGCACTAAATTCTCGTTCCCATAGAATGCCTGTATCAATTCGAGAATTAAGGAGCACAAACGATGCTGTCGACCGAATCAGACAGAAAAATCCGCACTAGCGGCACATGCTCTAACAGATGAACACAATATTATCTTCTCAGAGGGAGTAGCTATTTCGAACATCTAAAGTTTCTATCCTAGAATGAACATGGTAGCCATTGAGATATATTAACATGGGAACAACATAAACAGAAAAGAAGAAACTCCTTTGGTATATAGCGCATGGTTGCCGGTGTTGGAAAGACCAAAAGCAAGCCTATACGAAGTGGGAGCGATGGACCAATCAACATCGCGCGCTTGAACCCACTACTTTCTCCCGCCATTAATCAGGGTATGAGTTGGACCAACGGATCGAATCCAGCCCACCATCACTTTTGGAAATTCATCGGTCGAGGACCAGTGCCAATAAGATCGGAAAACTCTCTTAATGTCCCTAATCCGGTCATGAAAACCTGAAACTTTTTATAGTTCAGTTTTTTAGATTATAGTTATATTATTTTTTCTGATAAACCTGTAAAGAATCTACGCCAAGAAAAATCTCAGGTTTTATATCAAGAACACCCACCTATCTTGAACTCTGACTCTTATTGCTTCGTAGGCTTTTTCTGGATTCTTGAGCAAGTCGTTCATCGTTGATAAAGTTCTCAGAACCATTTGAACATCGGGTTGCTGGAGATCTCTTTTCTGTAAAACCAATGCATTACATTATTTGGAATTGACGCAAAGTGTGTTCCCACCAAAATAGGAATTCCACTTTTTCCGAACGGTAAAATCCGTTTCGTTGGATCGAAGTCATGTTCAATAGGGATAGAAGGTTGATGAGATGCTAATCTGTTTAGACCTGGCGATACATCGAGGATGTCTTCTAATTTCTGCTTTCTTGCTGGAAAAAATATTAATTTGGGTCTGTCGTGCTTCAAATGTCCAAAAAAGACAAAAGTGAAAAAACAGAATTGAGCCCATTCTAATTGAAATGTTTCCTCAATATCATGAAAAATCAATATTGGTGATTTCCTCAAGAGTGTAGTGATGTCCCAATTTCATCTTCTGGCTTTTTACCTCTTATTATACACCTATTCAAGAGTCTTGGATTCACTTGCGAGTGTACGGATTGTAGAAAAGAATTTTTCTGTTGACAAAACATTGAATAAATATTTATTAATACATTCGTTGGTTTTTTTTATACAAACAGTCGTACTTAATGATGACGTTGATTGTCATATATTATTCGATTTTCACATTTGAATTTTGGATTTGTCAAAGATTGAGATTTGTCAACATCAAGCTATCATTATAATAAGTAGCTGTAAAGGATATGTGTCCTTCAGTATTCGAATATTTCTGCTTTTTTACTGCCGAAGTCTTTTCCCAAGCATTTATATAGCGAATGTGTATGGAATGCCTCTGCTAACACTCTGCTATACATATTCTGTATGAGAGTCTAAAGTGGATTTCGTGTATATGTTCCTAGTTTTCATTTCATTTGAAAGACGAACTATAACAAACTTGTGAAAGGGATGGCAGTTTCGTGAACTTTGCGAAATACAAATTTGGATATTCTCGTCAATGAAAGCACCAGATACTTATACCAAAATACACCGACAATATGACTCTTGAAAGAAGTTGCAAAAACATTATAGAAAGCATCTACAACGCGGTAGATAGGGCACTAGACAACGACAGGGAAGGAGTACTAAACCAGGAAGGGCAGAATGATGACGTAAAGAGCTCATGTGGGCAAAAAAAAAGTTGTACTTGAGTTGGCCGAACTAATAGTGAAATAGGACAGGGAAGCACTGAAGAGGCCAAAACGAGATGTAACGGAAAAATTAATCATCAAATGAATGAGACGTGGGATGGAAAATGCCAGGAATCAGACGTAAAGGTATATCGAAGGCATAAGGTACACAAACAGGCACCGAAAACAATCGATTTCGAAGATCATTCTTAAGAAACGTATAATCTTTGACTATATATTCATAAATAAGCTGTTAAAGCGCTTTGGCTAGTAAGCCATCTCAAATAAGTCATGAAAATGAACATAAAACACAAAGTGCACTAGAATAAGTTATACTTTCATTGTGAAGGATTGCGTGGCTGGGTGGTTTTGTTTGAATTCAAATATTGCACTCTATGTTTATTAATGTGTTATTATATTTCTAGCGTTGAATAAAACCACAAATAAAGGTCAAATAGTCAGCACCTCATAAAGGATTTTCAATTCCTTGGTCCTCTTTGCCACTATGTATATACATTACTCGTATACTTGATAAAAATAGGACTATTTTACGGTTATACATGGCAAGAAGTTCTGAAGCTTAGATAATTTCACTTTTCTATGCCTCGTTATCTCATAGAGTGGGTAACCATCGATATATCTAATCAAGTTTTAGGACTGACACTAGAAGTTATTGCTTGAATAAGAAATCAGATATACCAAAAATATATATATGGATCATAACATGTCAGCAGCACTGTTACATTTGTTCCTAGTTATGAAGTAAATATCCATTTGGCCATTTCAATCTCAATATTCCCAATGAATAATGAGATGAGTTAGTTTGCTGATGAAGTTAAGAAAAATCAATATTAACAGATTTTAATATATTTTTTCTCTCCATATCTCGAGTTCGTGTAGAAAAAAAATGAGGAGTGGCATTGAAACTTTGTCATTAATATTTTCTTTCTTTAATGTCGTTCTATACATATTTTGAAAGACATAATTATTTACAGTTCGGGAATTATATGCAGGTATAGGCTTTATAGGTTGAATTATAATTTCAAGTTATTGGCCCATGAGAAACGATTACTTTGGCTTTTCACAAGACGAGGAAGAAGACACAGATTGGCCAAGGATTATGAATGAGTTGGTCAGCATTCTCCTAACCTAGAGCTTACAGAAAATCATGAATAAACAAAAAAATTTGATAATGCATTCAATCGAATATTAAACATAGCAGTTTGATCCTTAGCAATATTGAGTTCATAAACTACAAGACAAATTAACCTACTGGAAATAGCAAAATATCTTCATAAGGTTTTAACGAAATTAAACGGTCTCAAATTAGATTCGATTATTGATATCCATCAGACCTCTAGGCCCAATTTATAGATATTAAAAACCAATGTAGTCGTTTCTTCTGGTTTTAGTCGAAAGTCACTACGCTTAGCAAACTTCTATGTTGAAGAAGCTACGATGGATTTTTATATTTTTCGAAAGAATTTTTAGAACACAACTACCCCTAACTTTAATATCAAAAATAGCTTTACAGTTAGGCTTATCTTAAAATGTCTCGTACATCGTAGATTGAGTTTTTATTTATTGATATTTTCTGCCAAAATATTACGAAAGGTGAGTTGATGCGCAAAATATCCGAACAAGACTTCTCTTATTGGTAAAAGTTGATTTCTTTTCGAATAGAAACACGTAGGCTACCAGTCCAAGAAAGATTTCATTGAAATATATAAGTATTCAATTTTAATATATAGGTTTCGAGAAATGAGTTTATTCTTAATAATAATTATTTAGGAAAATAACGAAACATGATTAATTCGTTGTCAGTACTGATATCTTGCCATCACTCTTAGAATTCGAAAATAAATAAACAAATGTCTTTCTACACAACTATTGTGGTAAAATCAATTTTAAAAGTTATATATCAAAGTGATTTAATCACTTTTGTGAGAGAATAATTTTTCTTATCGTCAACTGTATGACAAAGAAGAATATGTACCTACTACAAACGTTGGAAACGAAAGTAAAGTTCTTTGTTGTAACCATTGATGAATAATTTTTCGATGACTAAGCTATTTTGTGCTTTTTTTCGACTCACAAGATGAATGTGATTATTAGCAGATTTCGATTCTATGGATCATAAAGGGAGGGCTGAGACTTTGAAATAGTTTTCTTCTTCAATGTTATGCTCTAAATTCAGATTAAGTTACGATTATATTAGCACCCCACTTCATAATCTTACTGATGAACACTTCGGAAAAACAAAAGGAATCGTACAGAACAACACTTATTGCCTAGTTTCAGTTCAACATTCAATATCATTCATAATTATGTATTTATACGATATGCTCACATTTCAGATTGTAATTACAGACTTTGCATTATCAACACATGAATAATTCACTGGCTGATTAAGTTGTGTTTTGATGAAGAAGAATACTTCTGAAAATAACTTGTAATCTAGTCGATATCGATTTGGAGAATATGTTGAGCTTCTCGAAAAGAGCGTTCATTTATTTATTGAACTGAAACTTGGCAGTCATAACAATCTCAACATCGCCATATATAATTCAAAGATAAAATATTTCTTTTCTCGTATTGAGGTAGTATATAGAAGAGTATGTTCTGAATAGTATGTCAAAATTTCAAATTTTCTTTAACTAGGTACTTGAAGAAACAATTTTTCGTATGGAAAATTTAACTTGACAACGAGTTATTTACAATATCATCTTCATGTGACAAAAAACACTGGTCAAAATAGATTATAGACGTCGTAGCTTTTCAAGTCAGTACAGTAACTATAGTCGCAGAAATTATTTTCTCTGTGAAAAACACAAAAACGAGTAACCTTTCTAATATTTTTGCAGATATCTCCAGGGGCCATTTCCCCTAATAGATACTTATATTTTTGAGAAAACTCTACGTGATATTGGATTGCTCCTCAAATGAAATCGATATGTTCAAATGTTGCAACTAACAACAGTTGTTGTTAGATCGGTTTAATTTAAGTGCCAGTGTTAGTTAAACTTGTGGCTGCTATCAACTATCAACTGAAATTTTAACTGAAAGAGAGAAATGAAAATGAATGGCACATCACGTCCGTGTTTTTTAGAAAAATTGATGACGCCATCAACTGCATTTCTCTATCTTCTCTGGTTTTGGAGTTATAAGCCAAAATTGAATTTCGGGCGATTTCAACTTTGGTCATTCCGTCCCTGTTTGTGTTAGAATGTTGAAACCAAAGAAAAAATCATGATTCTTTCTGAGTCATAAACAACTAACAAGGAAACCTCTAAGGAAAAAACATAGTACGCTACTGGATTGCTATGACGAAAGTGTCAGTTTATTCATTTCAACATCATAGAACCAACAAAAACGGAGATAATGGCCAAAGTTGAAATAGCAGAAATTTCAATTTTAGCCTATTACTGCAAAACAAAAGAAGATGGAGGAATGCAGTTGATGCCATTATCAGTTAGCCGTAATGTGTCATTCATTTTTCTGTTGTTGTTCCGCTTTCACCAATTTTGCCCACCTGTACTTACTTCTGATTGGCAAGTTTTCTAGTAAATTCCAAACTTTTGAAATAATATTGAAAAACGTAGGTACCAATGCTATTCTTAACAGGTTAAATCCTGAAAACACCACCAGAAAAGACATTGAATATTGGAATATTGTTATATTGGATGGAATATTGTAAAGAAATAATTGTGTGACAATTTTTGAATATACAGGGTCATCCAGACCAAGTGTGAAAAACTTCGGATTTAAATTGAGCACAACATTTCAAACTAAATTTGTTTGAAAAGAAGGGTTCTAAACGTTTTCGTTTCTGAGATACAGGGTGGTGAAACTAAGGAAAAAATCAGTTTTTCCCATATAACATTGGTCCTAGTAGATGTATTGTTGTCATTTATGTATATTGCGGTTTTTGTGCTTCGAATAATGCTGTTTTTGTTTGGCAGAGATTCAAGGGTAGTCCCACACTTTGACATCCTTAACTTTACGCTTCCAACTTTTTTGAAGATGTTGCTTCATATTTGAATTCTTATTTTTTTTCGAAAAGAAAGTATTTTTTATTTTTTCGTAAGATTCTTATAATTTGAGATAATCGGACTTGAAAAAAAATATATTTTCAATCATGGCGAAATCATAATTTCACAAGTCTTCAAATTGTTTCATTACTATTCAATTGTTTGCCGATGATTTATATATTGTTTCATCAGAAAACAGATTTATGTATTCCGAAACTTCTTTTGAAACCAGAAATCGTTAGAGAAAGATTACTTAAATTTCAACACTCTGGACCTCAGATTCGAGGACATTGAATACCCTTCTTGAAAAACAAATTCCGTTAGAAAAGGGTGGGGGAAATTTAAGTTAAGTTTATAACACTTGGTCTGAATCACCCTGTATAAGAAATATCATAATTTCCAATTATAGTTGAACGAACGATATATATCGAAAAACATCAAAAAACGATCTAAAAGAGATGAATTAGAGTTCAATTAAAGGAAAGTTGATATGAGCGTTACCCATTTTTGAAGTTGACTCCAAATGTGAAACTTTGTTAATGTACTATTACGGATTAATTAACTAGATAATGCTCACATTTGATTATGGATCGGTATGTTATTCTTCTGATCACGATTGTCTGATTGTCTGATTTTCCTTGCATTCCGGTTCTTCTCATTAATTGTCATTATTCATTCATCATAATTTGTTTGTTTTTCTGGTTGTTTTCTTTCTGATGAGTATTTTATATAAATTGTCGGATCTTATCTCAAGTTGGAGTTAAATGAGCAGAGTTCTTTATGTGGAACTCTGGATCTCGCTCCATATGAAGTTATATATTGAAATTGTAAGTTTATTCAATTCAGATCATTGAATTCTCAATTGGAACTTTCAATAGTTACTCAATTTCTTCATTGGGATAAGAAAACTCAAAAATCTTATATAATAACAGAAGGATTTCAGCACGTTCTTACTTTGAAAATTTTGCAAATGGTGCACAAAGTGAATAAAAATTAAACCAAACCTAATAAAAAGACACATACGTTTGATGAATAGTAATCAAATAAAAGTCAATAATTTATTATTTTCAGTTTTCATGTTGATGAAAGTAGGTGAATGTTTTCCTAATCCAATGATTTTTTGGACCATTTTCTAAGATTTATGTGGTTCTATGAGATTTATGATCACTGATATTAAAGATAATTACAAACATACCCCACCAAATTCAAAATATATGTAGCATATGTGCAACATCATATTATTTATTTCCGTTTGTTGATTGAATTCAGAATTGTTTAATTATGTTACCATTGAAGTAAAAATGAAAATTCTTAGGTATGAGTCAATATATTTTGTAGATTATATGAATTTTTGAGGAATATTCGTTGAAAACTCATCGTATAAGCTCTAGTGCAACAAATTTTCGGATCATTTCGATATCTGCAGATGTGAATATTGTTTGTTTGATATCCAGAGGAGAATGGATACTCAACTCAGCGTATTATTGAATTTATTGTTGATAATTCGATTATAATGTTTCCAAAGTCTGGACTACATCTGCATGACCCGCATAACATGGCGAAATAGCTTCCTAGAAACATCTGCAAGGAATCATACTGTCTAACGCTCAATAATATTATATAACAAATCTAATAATGGTATAACCTACGATCAGTCTTCAAAGGTGAAGAAATAAAAACGAAGAAACCATGCTCAGCTCGCGAACCAAATAGCTTCGATGGTTTACTTGTCAGATAGTCCAGACCTGGACCTTCTCGGCTACTATGCACCAGCTGGAGTGATCGTAGTAGCTTGATATCACGTGGAGATTTTCCACGTATTTTTCAATCAGTTGGTCAAGTTCTCCCTCCCTGAAGACGTGATAGTACCTGTGGTAGGTTATCTCTCCGCCCATGTTCTCCGAGACGAGGGATTCTTGAGATGTGGTACCGCTGAAGGTGCTGCTGCTCAATGTCTTACTTTTAGGGTTGTTCAAGGCTTTTCTAGAGGATGATTCCAAGCTTGAAGTTGAACTTGTAACGCATTCGCCTCTTTTTTGGTAGTTCTTGAGACTATAAGTCCCTGAAAAAGAGATGTTAGTAATTGTTATTATTTCGCCCAAATAATTGTATATTTTCGAGTTTTGAGCCAAATTTTTTATCTCAATTATAGAAGTAATACGTATGAGATCAAATAGAAATTTCATTTAGGGTTGCAAAATAGCGTCTCTTAATTGCGTAGAATGACTAATCAAATAATGAAATTCACAAGTTGTTTCGAACCATATTGGGAAACTATCATTCCCTGTATAGTCTATTAAATTTAATTTTTTCAACAAAAAATGTTTTAGATTGGAGGATGATTTGAGGCCAAACTGAATGAGAGGAATAGGGCTGCAAGACACACTAAGAACCGATACTTGTAATATTCGAAATATAGTTATGGTTTAAAGCAATTTGTTATATTTGAATAGGAACATAAGTTGATATCAATGAATTATAAAATTGAAGTTTTCATAAAATTCAAACAATTATACCTGAATTTGAATTTAAGATATCGATTGGAACTGGAGCTATTCAAAGATATATCAAGAAATGTAATAATTTTTCTATCCAGAATAGTTGACATCAGTTTAAAAGGGGTTACAGTCCACTGCTACCTTATGGTCTATTGTGCCCCCTGACAAAACTTTACAGCTCGCCTTCCAGTCTCAGAGATCTCATGAAATCCAATATCTTGAAAGGCTTCAGTGAGGTTAATTCCCCACTCCTACAGGTATCTTGACCAAAGCATTGTTTCTTTCGGCTTACAATGCCAAAGTATTCTGTGACTAGGTGAATAGGTGTTTCTTCCTCCTCCCCACAGAATCTACACTCGTCAGTGTCCGATACGCCCATTCTCAGCAAGTGCTTTCTGAGGCGACAATGCCATGTAAGAAAGCCAGTGAAGAGGTGTAGTTGGTTCTTACTGCGATTCGAATAATTTTTCGATCTTGCAGTTTCAAAATTCCGAAGGACCTTTTTTAGTGATCCAACCCTGCAAGATTCTGCCAGAATTTCTCTTTCAGTTTTCTCCTTCTTCAGAAACTCTTTCTTATAGGTACATTTTTCTATACCACAAAAAGATTCTGGGCCAGTGAGTGGTTTCCGAGCAAGTTTGTCGGCCACTTCGTCACCCATGATTCCCGAATGACCAGGAACACTCACACAGGAACCTAACGATAGTGCACACTTGGCTTTGGACCCGTGAACCCCAGCGCCAGCTGCCGTCTTGGTTTTAGAACCATCTGTATACCATTTAACAGTATTTTCTTTGAAATTTTGGTTGATGTTTTCCCATTCCTCTTTTTGCATAGCATCATACTGAAGTTTTTCTCAGTACTTACTTTCTTGACCATTACATCACTAGGAAGTTTTGCAGATGAGATGTAGTTACTTAGAGAGCACCAGACTCTCTGACAAGTAATTCTCTCATTACCTGCGCCTTCTCTAGATATTTTGAGGATTGCCTCATGGACCATCCTGTCAATCATCAGAATAACTTGATATTCTGCTATTTCTTGGTCTTGAAAAATTTATTTCAATTTGTATATTTCCAAAATTTATACCTTCGCGAGATCATTCACAAAATTATGTATTTCACATAGAACACTAAATTCTCTAAACTCACTTGCTGGAGTTATAGCTGCCTCGGGTACAGAAGCAAGAGAAGCTGTGCTACCTTCGTTGCTACCTCTGCCAGACGATGATAAGTCTCCCCTTTCCAAAAAGTCGGTATTGGTCCTTTCTGAACTCATCGAATCGATAGATGATTCAGACAGCAGATTGAATGATGTAGCCGTGCTTGATAACATGGAAAGCATGGAGGTTGTGCTACTACCTGCAATAAGTAAAGAGAATGAAGGTGTTGTGGATAGACTTACAAGCAATATTAAAAATGAATAAATAAAAATTAAAAATAAAAAGACAAATAAAATACTGTTAAAAACAAATTGGGTAAGACTGCATTGTATCTCAGCTATTATTGAAGTTAGCGGCATGCGGTTTTCGCGATCTCTGTATCAATTTTTCAAGAAATTCTTGAACCCACAAACAGAAATATTCCAACCCCTTTTGTTCCTGAAAAACAGGGTGAAAATAAAAAATTTGCACTTCTGGAGTTGTTATTTTTTTTATATCTTCACAAGAAAGTCAGTGGCGTAGTTAAAAAAGATTTTCAGAGCTCTATTTTCAACATACTCAAGATTATGTCGACGAGTGATATTTCGAGTTTATGTTTGAATATAATAAAATAAACAGGTTTAACTCACATGGCGTTTTAAAATAGTTATTTATGATACAAGTGCAGAAGCATTGATATTCTTACACGAAGTGGCGAGTTTTTGAATGAAACGAGTGTGAGAATGTGCCTTCTGTATGAGTATCATACATTATTTTCTCTAATCCGCTGAACTTGTATCGAAATTAATGAAATATTGCCGTAAATATCGTTTGGTGATTTTTTCATTGAAAAACATTGATTGGCAGAATTGTTTTCTATCTCATAAAATTGACAGATTTTGAAAAAATCTGTGGCAGGAGGTCAACATATCATCAATGAATATTACTGAAAACAATGATAGAATGAGATATTGTAACATTGTTCTGTTCTACGAGATGTGAGAGAATGAACGGATTTGACACATAATTAGAGTTTAGTTAGGTACCAGTAGAAGGAATAAATAATTTTTCACTGAAATAGAGTACGTTCGTTTCGGATCTGGAAATTTGGAAAATATTTTTTTTAGTAATATGACCTATATTCTTAAATAATAATATTCTGAACATAATACTTTTCACATTTAATTCATTTCGATCAATATATCTGCATGCCTAATTTTTCTTAATTCGAATAAAACAGATGATTGTCCATTTATCCCCACACGACTAGAGGAACTAGACATACAAAGAAACGAAGGGTGTGATGATGGACTACGTCTTCTTACATGATGCCTGTCAAAAACTTTCAACCATCAGTATCTGGCAAGCGCAGTGTCAAACTTCGATCTGAATACCACTCCAGAAAAGGGCTCTCTTATTAATTCAGATATTATGCTTGTTGACCTACTATCTCGCACTAAAGCGAAGTACTGCAAGGAGAGTCATTCAATAAGTCCTTAGTTGTCAAAGTTTCAGCCATATCCATTGAACGGATCAGTTTTTATTATTAAATGAATCAGGAAACTTTTTTAAATTTCAAAAAATGGAAAAAGAGAGTTGGGGCTGTCATAAAACACTTATATTCAAAAGGCTCAAGCTGCGTTCGTAATCAATTCGCGGACCGAAGTACAGTTCGGCACTAAACTTGACACGTAATTTACAATTAACAATAATCTTCGGAATTCAATTATATCTGTTTTATAAGATAACATTACTTTCAATGAAACTGAAAACGAAAAGAGAAAGATCTGGGGATTATTTGTCTATGATTGGTTCGAATTCACGGATAACACATCTATTATCTTCAACAGATAACCATTAAAACGGAATTAAAACGGAGTTAAGACTCCAATAACGGTTTAACATATATTATGATAAGAAGCACTGGGCCTACGCAGAAAAGCTTGCAAGAAAGTTTGCCGACGTCGAATTCCGTGCTAGACATGAATTTCATTATGAATGGGGAACGCTATCCTCCCGCGACGAAGAGCACTTCCGTTCGCAAATTGATTACGAACCAATAACGAATCTTCTCTATGTTATGAATGCAGCCTTAACTCTGAAAGAGATCAAAGCTGTGTTTGATGCACTTCATAGCAAATATGCACTATTCAAGGTCGATTCAATGGTTAAGCGACATTTGGTGTATGGGAACCTACAAAGCCACAGCTGGAAAGTCACTAATCATCTTGTATAACCATGTATCAAGCATCAGCGTCATTTCATTCATTCTACAATAAATGAGATAAAAAGGGTTGAATTTTTCTCACCTTTTTCCGAATCACAGGAGTCGGTGGAATTCCCTAACTTCATAAAATTCTTGCAGTTGAACTTGAGAACGTTATCGCTTTCGGAACTTGTGGTAGACGTCTTGTCAGGGGTACATCTGTCCTTCTCTAAAACTTCGTTGCTAGAGTTAGGTCTCGAGCTGTCCAACTTCACAACATCTGAAGCATTCTTATTTTTTTCTTCCGTGACAGTATCTTTATCGTTTTTCGCACTTTTTTCTACTTTTGTCCTAGTTTTCCGGTTATATCTACATTTACAGTCGTACTTTTTACAAACCGCACAACGATTGAAGGATATCTCACTCGCGCTAAGTTTGGCCAAGTATTCGTTTTGTTTTTTTATTTCGGCGCTGAGCTTTGAGAGATCGTCCAACTCTGTACTGAGCCTATGGATGTAAGGATCGTTGATGTTTTCCAGTGAAGTATTGTCTAAATGTCTCTTAGTTTTTTTTTGATATTCGTCGATCTCGTGCAGAAGTTTCTCACTTAGTTTCTCGGCGAAATCCTTCAGATGGATGTTGCTGTCTTCCTTCCAAACATTTGAAGAATTCTCTTTTGGAACAAGAGGTGTGGTTTCGAAAGAATAAGATCTCTTTATCACAGACATTACATCGGTTGTACGCACTTGTCGTTTGCTAAACTTTGGACTTGTCTTGATTACCTGGAAATAGTAGATCGAATGAAAAACTTCCAGGTCTAACATAAACAAAGATTTCATACTTACTTTTGTAACAGCCTCATCTAGAGAGCTCGCCACGCCAGCAGCTGCTTCTAAAAGCTTATTCTGCTTTGTGTTCTTGTAAGTCGGAAATTTGAATCTACTTTCTTCCTCAACTGGTCGTTTTTGGTCCGATTTCACACTAACTATGCTATCTACAGAGTCCGGTGAAGATATGGCGCTCGAATCACTATCCTTATCATCAGTTTCGGGATTGAAGAGCTCAAGAGAAATCAGTTTGGGTAGTGGTTCCGCTGATACCTTCCCATCTGAAGAAGAGGAATGTCTGATGAGTGGAAAGTTCGCCTTGTTGGCTTTCAAGGCGAAACCCGGACTCTGATTCAGCATTTCTCGTATTCTTTTCAGTCTTTCTGTCCTCGATTCGGTTGTTTTATCTTCATCCACGGATTTTTGCTTCGGCGGGTGAACTTGGCATTCCGGAAGTGGAATTTTAGCTGAATTTGGAGGGGGGTTTGGACACGGTTGAACGATTTTCTTGAATTCCGGTATAGGTACTACTGTATACTTTTTAGCTAAAGGCTTGCATCTCTCTGGTGGCTTCTAAAAATGAGATTGAAATTGAATAAATATTTCATAATGTTGACACTCCTAACTTACCTTGACTGATAGAGTATCTCTGTCCCCCAGAAAAGGCATTTCTAAGAACTCCTGTTTGGTGGTGGGTTTTGGTGAACTTAGCTGTTTTGTTAGTGGATATACAGTTAAAGGCATCTGCTTGATCCTTGGACTTGTTGGGCAAGAAGATTGCCTTCGAGAAAAATTAAATGATTAGCTTTCACCCTAACTGAGAGATGTTGGAGAAAACATTCACTTCATATATATTTGGTGAGATTTACTCCGAAGAAGAAATAGAAAAAATATCTTATTCTGCAACGGCTAGATTGTACAGAGTGACCATTATAGCTATCACAGGTATTTTTTTGACGCAGAGCTGTGCTAGGCACTGTATATTAGTGATTTGATCACTAAGCACTAAGCACTGAGATAAAAGGGTCGAGTCGCGAGCATTAGAGATCGGTTTCCACGAAATGCTCGCTAGTTCTTAGTAAGTAATTCGATGTTTCGAGCACTCAGCCCTAAGCATTTTTCTAGGAAATGTTGTATGTGAGGTTTTATCAATCGGATTGAAAATTGTAACTCTTTAGATAAGCTGTTGTATTATGTGAGATTATTGGTAGGTCAGAAAGAATGTTTAGGGCGTTTCCGTGACTAATAACTTTCGATAGGAGACCCCTAGAGTACGAATGATATTCTTTTCATCCTTACATCAAATTTCAAACTTTCCTACCTAAGTTTCGGGGAAGTTGGCATCGATGAGGTCCTAATCTTTGGTGATGTAGGATCAGAAGATAGTGGTGTGGGTGACAGGGGGTTGGATTTAGGAACGAATATAACAGATGCGAAAGAATCTTCTGAATCCACGCTGGTATCACTTTGAAGACTACTATCTTTAGAGCTGTCGGAACCGTCTTCCTTCGATGATCTTCTTTCTATGGGGTCCTTCTGCTGGCCATCTTCATTGCTTGAATTAACTTTCGTTTCAAGAATATCTGGAAGATGAAAGAAACTTTCGAGAACCATCCTGATTTTTGAAGCAGTGAGGAGTAAAATTGAGAAAGTTCTCACCTTTTGGAGTTAGTGGAGTTGAAGCTTCAGAACTCTTCCAATTCTGAAACATTCTAGCAAATCCATTCCTCAACGACTGGCCCGTAACTTTTTCAATATTGTTAGTAGAATTCTTGAATTTATTCGTGAATCCAGTCTTGATCAGCTGGAATCTCTTCGAAGTTGATACAGACAATATAGAGTCTTTGAAAGATTCAAAAGTATGCCTCTCATACATAAGCTCCTCGTTTAGTGATACCTGCTTTTGAATATTTCTCCTCACTCTCTCTTTCTCTTGGACTCTGTCCGACATCAATTCCTCATTCAGTGAGCGCTGCTTCAAAATACTACTTCGCCGATTGGTGAGATGCAGTGTCTTGAACATAGAAGACTGAAAATTAATCTGCTAGTAAGTTCAACTCATTATTTAAAAATAAGATTTTGAAGCAAACATGAATCGAAAATTTTGACAGCTATATAATTAAAATAAAAAAGAGGGAAGAATAATAAATGGGGTGGATTAAAATCTTACAGGTGTTCTAGAGATATTCGTCATGTCAGTAGGCTGATCGAGTGCCTCCTCAGCATCCTCCTCGCATACTGATTTCTTCTGTTTCACAAGTTTTGGCTTTCCAAGGTGATGGCTGCTTGACTCATTCTGATCTTCCGGTTTTGCATTCTCTTCTCCTTTTTCGTTGTGATTATCGATGGTTTCTTTCGACGTGTCTTCTTTCGTTTGAATAGAATCAACATTGTCGCAATTTTCTGCTGTTTTGATATTGGTAAGACTCCTAGATTTGAAACCAGCCTGCGGCAAATCGCTCATGAGCTGTGACGATGGAAAAGTTTTTCTTCTTTGGCCTATTGCGATGGTTTCGTCATCAATTCTTCTGAGTTCAATTGGTATATCTTGGACGTTATCCATGCAATCACAGCACTCACAAGATTGTACTCCACCTGGATCAAATCTGAAAAAATAGTTGATTTTTGATGGCCTGTAACTAGATTTGGCATTCAGAGTTTCAAACTGACCGTTTGGTAGAAGACTCTTTGTGACATGCTGTCCAGCTTTCTAAGAACCACGGTTTATGCATACTGACCCTCCTTCCACCAGCCAGTCTTTGAAGAGCTCTTCTAACGAAACTATAACATGTTTCGTTCGGACTTGATAAACTTGAACTACTCGGAGATAAATTACGTCCAGGGTTCATATTTCTCTGCCGCCTATTCCGTCTTTTCAAAGTTATTCTGGATCTGTCAGGACATAAGAATGTACTCTGAATTGTCCTCTAAGTGGTGTAGAATACTTACCTCAAAGACTTATTGGATTCTGTGTCACTGGTTTGTGTATACGCGTTGTATGGAAGATAACCGTCTTCTTCCGAAGTAGATGTGGCAGAAGTTAGCTCGAACGACGGTGTGTTCAGCAGGTTTTTTGGTCGTCTCCAAGGTACAAGTACGTCTTGACTCTCAAATTTTCTGTGACTCTGTTCCATAGCCCAAACTGATATGATGATTCTTCCTCCGATTCTTAATACTCTAGCCAACTCACGGATTGCGTTTATTCTCCTTTCTGTAGTAGCCAAGTGATGTACCACAGCTATTGAGAGTACGGCATCTAAACTACCATCGCGGAATGGAAGTGACAAGTTGTCCAGAATGATAACCTAAGAAAAGCTCATTTTAATCATTTGAGTTGGGAGATCCAACAAGAAAAATGAAGTGACTAGTGTTTACGGAGCTCACCTCGTTGTCTTTTTCCCTTGCCACTGTCGTGAGCCTCAAAGACTTGTCCCCCCCTATGTTAAAAATTGTGTTGTTGAGGTTCAAGTATTTTCCATTTCCGCAACCTATAAAATATTATATATATTCGAGTTATTGATATCCATAAATTTTCCCTGAGACAAGAATTAATCACTCACCTATATCACATACTATAGAGCCTGGTTCTAAGCTATCCAAGAAAGATTTAACTTTAGGCCAAGGTCTGCTTTGTGGATTGTCGTAAAATTGTTCATAAACATCGTGGACGTACGCGTTTTCTAGAGCCACACTCCTAGCTACTCTTTCGTCTACTAGTGACATCGTTGTTAGTTGTTCTTATGTCTGGACTACACTCGATTACTAGAAAAAAAATCGAATTCAGCGTGAGTGAAGAAGGTTGATCAGCTCTGGTTTGCACAATATTGTCCATCAAACCATCAAGTTGTATTGAATATTGATATAAGACAATTTAAATCTTCGGAGTTTTCCCACTTTCCAATAACAAATTAATGTTACAGTTTTCTTATACGGCATGAGATTTCTTTACAATAATGATAGTATTGGCCAAGTGATTATTATCTGATTCATTTCCTCTCATTTTGAAGGGACAATTCAGTATAAATCGCCAGCAGGGTTATTTATAGACCTCTCGGAGGTATTTGATTATCTTCATAGAGCTCATTTCCTAAAATAATAAAAAAATATGGAGTAGTAGGAGGCGCTCTGAGATGGATTTGCCTCTTACATATCCAACCATTGGCAATGTGTCGTAATAGTTAATTATGATAAAACTGTTTAATCTGATCGTGCTACTTTTTCTTATCGCAATAAATGAAAGCATAGAAGATGCTGAAATCATTGATTTTGCAGATGACACTTGTTAAAAGTGGATAAAAGTATAGACAAGTTGAAGGTAAAGGATAGTCAATCGACCAAAAGTGATGAAAAATGGTTTTGAAGGAATGATCTTGTTACAAATCAGAGTAAAACGAACATTGTTATATTGCTAGTACTTCTAAAGAAATACCATCAAAAATTGAATTCAATGAGAAGAAGATGAATGTAACAGAAAGCACAAATTTCCTAGATGTGATTAAAGATGAGTTTTGGAATAGGGCACCACATATTGAATATCTATTGCAGAAACTCGATAAAGTGTGCTTTGCTCTGCGAACTTCAAATAGATAAGTGAATAAAAGTGTTATGAAGGTACTGTTCTGTAAGGTACTCAAAACTAAGTTATAGTATTATATTCTGGGGTGTAAACTCATCCGTATACAGTCAGTATTTGTAAGACTGCTTATGAATATGGGATCTAGATAGTCTTGTAGGGATAACCTTGGACTATTTACGGTTTATGGCCTTCATAACACTATAAATTTCAACGTCAGCTACATACCCAATTTAGAGATTATTACTGACCCAAAAAACCCTTCCTACTTTTGTATCAAAGTATTCATCAATAAATTACCACATAAAACAAAGATCATAAAAAATCACAAGCAATGAAAAATAAAAACCGAAAGAGCGTATATACAGGGTGATTTCAAATGTTAGTTTTTTCGACAGATGTTAAAACTCGTCAAAATAGATCATTTCGACGTATGTTGCCCATACAGAATATTCAATATAAAAAGAATATTTACCAATAAATATCGTGCGATGTGTTCCAAACATAAGAAATTGGAGCTTTCTTGTATTATTATGTTTCAACTTTTAAAAAGCGATTTTTCTAGAGAGCAATTCTTAGGTTCGAAGTGAGGAGACGAAAATTATTTCTGATTTGAAAGGCCATACAATAGAAAAATATCACTGATTAAATTGAGTGAAATTGTTCACAGAAATGATCTCTGTTCATTTATTGAACGAGCATTAGCTTAGTTCTCACGCATTGTATTCCATAATTATTTGTTTACTGACCCAAGTGGCATACAATATTAAACCTATCAAGACTAACCAGGGAGTCAAAACTATTATCAAATAATTTTTTTTTCAGTGATATTTAATTACATATAGAACAAAAATGAGTGTATATGAAGTATTTATGTGAATAAATAACAAAACTATATCCAGCACATATTAACAGAGAGACAATCAATTCAAAGCATATAATCTATGAGGTATTCCTCCACTCTGTAGTTAGGTTTTGCTCCATTTCTCTTTCGAGTATTGTCCAAATTTGCCATCAATGGAGGGTTTTACATTCGTGCGGTACCTACTTTATGGTTTGATAGCTAAGTGGTTGACACTGTTGATAGTTTGGTTCCTGGTATTGTTGTTCGTGTGCCTGAAGTAATTTCGGAGAAGGCACTCTTTTTTGCTGTCATATATATATATATATATATATTCTTATGAATTTATCCATTGCCATAATCTATGTAGCAACAAGTACAAAAAGAAGAAAGCAGTTAAAGCAATATACACATTTCAAAAAAATCACAGTTGGTACTCAACTAGGCCAGTGCGGTAAGATAGTATATCTCTGGGATGATTATATTTTATGTCATGATTATATTTTATGCAGGAAACTATGAAGAGTAACGTTAAGCTTGACGTCTAAGCCTAGACTCTTTTCTTTTTTCACGAATTTTTCCCTTGACAACCTCTTACTCAGTTCATTCAAATAGTACGATAATTCCTAATCACAATCGAAATGTATCCACAAAAACTGTAGAATCCTGAAAACAGCAGTGACTGAGTATTTTCTGGGTTTCTCCTCAATGTGTTCGTACTGAACCACTGTTGAGCATCAGTCATCGTGTTCTCTGTGTTTCTCCCCAATCTGTGGTGATCAGACGTTGATGACGCTGATATCATAAACAAACATAACGACTTCACCCTCTTTCCTATTTGCCGGAAGGTCGTTAATGCATCAGAAAGAGGATATTTCCCTAGATTGAACCTTCCAGAGAGAAGGCTCCCCAGAAACTCGAACCTGTTGGTATCTGCTCTTCATAATTTCTTTTTTTCAAGGCAACCTTTCTGATTCTTTAAAATTTTAATTTCCTCAGTAGTAGTGAATCTGCCTTTACGATTGGAAAGCAACGGAGCATAATGCTTGAGTGAAATATGATGATAAATTCACTAGATGAATTTCACTAGTAATAATCAAGCATAGCATACATAATTTAACGAGACAGGTATACTGCCTAGCAGCTCTATTACATTGTTTTTATCAGTATTATAGCAAAAACAAAAATAGATGATTTTTGTGAGGCTTTTATCTTTAATGAACTCGTCCTCATCCATCTACCTATTATTTATTATTAAATGATTCAACAGATAATAAGACTGCCAGAGCTGAAAGTGGTTCCTGATTCTTCAAATATTTTCAAACGTATTTGCTTCGATTAATATCAGATTCCATTATTTCAGCTATGCTAACTGCAAGGAGTTCTTAATGCCCTGGGATTGATATTCAACATTCGGGTTTCAACTATAGCTTACCATATTTTCATCATAGGCAGTTTTGAAGATCTAAACATATTTTTCCAAAACTCCTACACTACTGCTTCAGTCTCAATGACAATAGGGGTCTTTATATTTCTTTTCTGTTTTTCTATTTGATCTTTTATGAAATCTTGAGATAAGTCTCTGGTACAGACTCTGGTTTAACGAAATAAAAATGTATGGTATAATTAAACCGGAAATAACTTCATCCGTTAGGTACTGTCTTCGACATTTGTGTGATCAATTCGTATTGATTTTCGTGGCTTCAATTTAATAATTTAAATAAGTCTTATGAAGTTTCCAGAATGCTTATAGGTAACTAACTAGATTCGCCTTCTGCCTTAGGTGACCTCCGATGCTATATAATGAGAGGCACTAAAATAATAGTATCAAATAATATCTAGTTTTATCGTCTAGAAATGATCCATAGAGAATATATAGCCTATATATTTATCGGCATGCAGACGGAAATTTGAATTCTGGAAATGAGCCTCCTCAGACGATAAAACTCGATATCAATTCACATTTGTCCAACATTGTTCATTATTTTAAGATTTAAAAACATCGAGAACGCTTTGAAACAAAAAAATGGTTCAAGGCAATATCTAAGGAAAAAATTCAAAAATACAACGATACCTACTGCAGTATTTTTCATAATTAAAAATTTTCATGTTTCAAAATGTACCAACGCGAATGTAAAATTGAATTTTATTATGGAAAGAATGCCTTTAGTTTTGCTATTTTGAGGATTAATTTGTGTTCAGAATGTTCGTAAGTTTATCTATAAACCTCATGAATGAAAATCTTCATTCCAAAGAGTATTTTTGGTTAATTATAATAACACTAATCTACAGGGTGTAACAAGTTCGACGGCCTATTACGCGTTTCTGGAAAACTGGACTTATTTGAAATCTGAAAATTGGGATTATGTTATTGTTTGACATTATCTACCGATCTAAAATATTCTTGGAGCCTGACCACTTTCAGTTATACAGGGAGTGAGAAAAATTTTCCCCTGTTTTTTGTTTGTTTTTGAATTAGATAGAGAATGTAATTATGAATACATTCGTGCTCAAATCGTTGCATTCGTCGAAATACTTTCCAAAATATCGAGAAAAAACCTGAAGAAAAAAGGGAGATAAGAGTATTCGGAGTTATGTTTATTACTCCTATCCGAGATATCGTAAGCACAAACCACAATTTTGAAGGTGAAGACTGTTGAAATATTGTAATTTTTCAGAAAACACGTCACAGTTCCAAATGTTGGTTCGAAAAATGGGAGCAAGATTGGCCCATAACTTTCAATTTTCGAATAAGAACCCTATAATTATATGATTGCGTTAGATTGTTCGGAGAAAAATGATGATAATGTTCTATCATGTTAATGCTCCAGAAATTAGTAATTCTTGAGTTATTTGGGAACATGGTACACCCTGTATATTCAGCGTACAAGGGTGGCCAACGGTTTCGCTGATCTAATGAAAATAAAGTTATGATTATCTATATGATTTTTCAGGTAGATATGCAGAAAGGACAATCAATCCTGATCGCTTGAAGAAAAGCGAATGACGAATCAGAAATTCAATTTGGGAAAGGGAGTTTTTTTCTGTTTAAGTTGTCTTTATATATTTATATAACTTGATTTTCGTTGTTTCTGGTACAAAATATTGATACCTATCGATTTCGAATTCGTGTCATAAATTGCTCATCTTAAAACGATTAAAACCTTTCAGAACCACTTCTTCGCTGGGATTAAGGACCATATCAAATTTTTTTAATCTCTGATTTTTTTGTTCGATTCGAGATCAAAAAGAATGCCAATTTATTTACTCTGAAATTGTATTTCCTGGAAGACTCTTTTAATATAATTATATTGTATGCTTGACTTTAATTTCGGCAGGAACGATATAAATTCATCTGAAATTTGAATATTTTTCAGTGTGTCTCTCAAATTTTCATTAAATCTAGGAAGTTATCGATGAATTCGGAATTATTTCGATTTGGCATATCCACATAAAACCGAGAATTTTTTACTGTGGTATTCGATGCGATGATCATCAAACCAAGCTCAATTCATATGTATGCTTGACTTAAATGTCCGCAGGAACGGATTGAATTCATGTGAAATTCAAATGATATTTTTCCACTATAACAATAGTTCACTTTGAAGAGTCTGCAGTGAAACTGCACTGAGAATAATGATCTAGATCTAGAAAAATGAAGAAAACTTCTCAGCTCTCCTCAACACGAAAGTATTTGCATCGCAGACAAGAGTTTCGATATTATTCTCTATATCATTCGCTTTCAAACTTTAGCTGATTCAGATTTATATTTCATTCGTGACAGTCTCGGCTCAGATGAGATTGTAATTTGAACTCCATAGATTTGCCAGTAGGGCATTCATCGTCGGTATTTGGGACTTCTACTCAAAGACTGCAACATCGATAATATATCCTGGATGCATTCCAACCCTATGGATATGTTTGTATGGCTTGAAGGCTTGAAGTTTCCTGAATGATATAAAGGAAAGCAATGGTCTATTCACGTAAAACCTCCAGGCATAAAATGAAATATTCCGGAATATTCATCTAGCAACTGAAGTTATCTATGAATATCAATGTATTGTTTAAATAGGGATCCTAAATGAAATTATGGATGAGATAATGTCCTCATCTGCAATAATTCCGCCTGATAATTGAAAGAATGCATGCTTTGAACACAGATTTCAGTAAATTCATGTACCGATATTGAAAACAACTATTCACTGTGGCCCTTTGATCTTTACGAACCTCCAAATATCGGCAGTTACTGGATTTTTTGTATAAAAACGAATTCATTAATTTTTTTGAAGATGATCGCCTGAATTAAAACAAAATAATTTTTCGAATGGACGAAGCTATACCGTATCTTGCCTAGTTTATGACCAAGTCGTTCACCCTGATCTATGGTGTCTGGGTCTTTGGTGCTTCTTGAAAATACTGATTTTCCATTTTGATTTACCGCTATGAAATAAATGACAGATGAACTCAAAAGGAAAGAATTGATGTGGCATCAGATATTATGAGGAAAATTACAAAATTTAGAGCAAATTTTTCTAAGATTACTCAAAAATGAGCTCAGGAATTGTAGGGTATACACTTCATGGATGTTAATATGCTAATGCCAATGCCTAAAAAGATTAACTCTATCAGCATAGATATACAGGGTGTACCAAGTTCGACGGCCTATTAGGAGTTTTTGCAGTACTGAAACTATTTGAGATCGGAAAATTTGGATTATGATATTGTTTGACATTATTTACCGAGATAATATATTCTCAGAGCCTGATTACTTTCAGTTATACAGGAAGTGAAAAAAAATTTCAAAAAATTTTCAAAATTTTTTTCTGTTTTTCTGTTTTTGATTTAGATAGATTATGCGATTCTGAATAAATTCGTCTTCAAATCGTTGCATTTGTCAAAATATTTTTCAAAATATCAAGAAAAAACTTGAGTAAAAATGGAGATAAGAGTATTCGTTATTATGTTTGTTATTCCTATCGCAGATATCTTAACAACGAACCGTTCTCTCATTTTTGAAGTCGAAGACATTTTCAAAATTTTGGAAAACTCGTCACAGAGTGTTCCATCAAGATTGGCCCATAACTTTCGTTTTTCAAATTAGAACCCATTGATTGCGTTGGGTTGTGCGAAGAAAAATGACGATAATGTTTCAATATGTTAATGCTCCTAAAATCAATAATTCTCGAGTTATTCATGATTTCCTGATTTCATGTTGTACGTAGCGTCAAATTAATAGAATCTGTTTTATATCAACAAATGACCTTAGTCATAGAAGATAAACCATTCAAATAACTCACTAGTGACACACCCCTTCTCTGAATTCATTTATTATTCTTGACATTGAACAGATTTAATGAATTTGACGTTACGTACGACATATAATCAGAATATCCTAAATAACTCAACAATTATTAATCTTAAGAGCACCAACATATTAGAACATTATCATCATTTTTTCTTCGCAGAATCCAACGCAATCATAAAAAAATAGGGTTCTAATTTGAAAAACGAAAGTTATGAGCCAATCTTGATCCCAATTTTTGACCAAGCATTTGGATCACCCTGTGACGAATTTTTCTAAATTCTAAAAATGTCAAATATTTTCACAATCTTCGACTTCAAAAATGTAAATACGGTTTTTGCTCAAGATATTTAGAATAGGAACAACAAATATTAAACCGAATACTCATATCTTCCTTTTTGCCTCCTTTTTTCTCGATATGTGGAAAGTATTTTGACGAACGCAACGATTTGAATACGAATGTATTCAGAATTGCATACTCTATCAAATACAAAACCAAAAAAGTGGAATAAAACTTTTCAATTTTTTTTCACTTCCTGTGTAACTGAAAGTGGTCAGGCTCCAAGAATATTTTGCTCGCTAGATAATGGCAAGCAATAACATAATCCCAATTTTCAGATTTCAAATAGGTCCAGTTCTCCAGAACCTCCTAATAAGCCTTCGAACTTGGTACACCCTGTATATATATATATATATATATATATATATATATATATATATATATATATATACTATTCAACAATATGAAATAGTCTTTATTTCTTATACTCATTAACCAAAAATGAATGATTCTACAGACTTCTTTAAGAATGTTAATATGAATCATTGTGACATTACAAGAGTCTTCAGAGCTTCGCACGACGATAACTCTATCAGTATAAAGCAACATTTTCAGAAACAAAACAAAGTATTCTACAGACTAAAAAAGTTTTTTTTCAACTTAAGAATCCATAGTTAAAATAAAGGTACAAGTCAAAAACTTATCCGGTATTGATTGAATTGAAAAATTAATGAACAATTCCTAAGGTAGAAAAATGTAAACATCTAAGATCTTTCAAAGATCAATCGGAGTTCTGCTTGTCTCCAGTTCAAACATCTTTTGGTTGATGTAGGCAGCTATCTATTTTCGGTCTTGGGAATGGGATGAAACGCGAAACATTTTACATGTATATCAGCAATCAATCCATATTTTTCATAAAAATAATGAACGTCAAGTGCATCAATTTTCCGTTGTTATATATTGTGACCATTGTAGACTCAAGGCTAAGTAAAAATTGTCCAATAAAGTTCTTTCGAAAACCTTATGCTTTTTTGGTTATTCGTGATTGAAAACATGATTTTTCCATCGAAATATTACACGACTTAGGACAGTTATCTACGAATAACACAGAAACTATGCATTAAACGAAATGAAGTCTCAGGAAGATATTTGAAGCTCATACAAAAACAAAGAGATTTATTGTTTAAGCATTATTCTAGGTGCAAGACAAGGCAAGTTATCGTAAGTAAAAGGGGACATTTTCTTCGTGAATGCTCGAATCGATATATTCAATTTGAAATTACGGAAAAACGATCAATTTTAATTGAGATTATACTGCGAACATTTTTTGTAGTGCTTGAAAAACGATTGACGACTCATATTTTTTACAAAAAAATAGGTAGATAAATTAACCCCACATCCATCAGAACTGAAAGAATCCTTTTTCGTTATTTTACTGTAGAAAGTGATAAGAGATAAAAAAAAATGATACAGTACAGAAATGCAGAAATTTTGTTTTCTTATTCCTGTACCATAGAAATTGAAACAGAGATTAGGTTGACATCGAGAGTATCGTCTTTCTTGGGCCTTCAACCCTTTACATTCAGAAAATGAAAGATTTTGAATTTATGTGATCAAGATGGTTTGTAGTCCTTCAAATTTTTTTCAAAATAGTTCTCGAATGGATACGATATCTTCTGAGTGGAGGGAGTTGTAAAAAAACAAAAAACAAATTTTTTAAGTCTGGAGGAAATACAAATTTCGGCGCAAATGTGAATGCGATCTGCCGTTAATATTTGCCTTCCTCTCATTTTCACTGCATGTAAATTTTGAAAAAAAAAATTAAATACAGTCCCCTATAAGTGCAAAAAAAGACTTTTTGTAAATCTTTGGCATAGATGATCAAGGAACGATTGACAGTGGCGAAGTATTGCAAAAAAAAAGTTTCAATTTCATGTAAATAATTAAATTAAATGTTAAAATGATTTTGAATTCTTTTATTTTGTACAGATAGCGGTTGCTTTCAGGGGTTGACGAATAATATCAACGAAAAATAACGTTGACCCAAGATACTGTTATAAAATTGATTTGAATTAATTTTAAATATTATTAAATCCCATTTTATACTGAAACGGAATGGTTTATACGGTCTCAAACTATAATGGGTATTCAACTTCATAAAAAGCTATTAAATCCCAATGATTACTTTCATTTGCGGTACAACAATCTTATTCAATTTAAGCAATAAGGGGTATTTTTGAACTCTAGAAAATAATAAGCACGCATGGGGTAGACTTTGATGGAGCAGGTGGGTAGAGCTTAAAAAAAATTTCATCAAAGTAGAAACATTAGGTTAGAATTCGGAGGTAATGGCCTATTTTTGGACTCATCACACCTGAATCATAAAGCCAATAGTTATTGACTTTCTGCATAAATTAGATAATGTTTAATTTTCATTCGAATACTTATCATCGAAGTAGGTACAAAATGGAAATATAATTACTTTCAGATATAAATGGTGGAATCGAATATTTTGGTTTAGATAATAACGGAAAGTTCATGACCAAGTGAAGGATCATCTGAATAAAAAATTAATATTAATCAGAAACACATAATTTCATTCAGTTAACGGAGGGTTTTCCACGTCTCACGAGTGTTTTTTCAACTTTTTTTTGATACTCGAAACCCGGAAACCTGTACCAATTGCCTGAACGTCCAAACACATCTCGATATTCGAAAATTCATACGGATAATCATCGGTATATACTTATTGATCGTCCGTAGCTCTCTCTTTTTCGTAACCCACATAGATATTCTACGTCAGCTCATCGTTCATTCACAGCCTTTTCTCCCACCGACTGGCATCCGTCGTTTAAGCGGAACTAGAGGAATGCGACAAGGAGGCACTTGCACACGATGGACAAAGGGTTGGAGGATAATGCATTTGGGGTGCACAGGCTGAAATAGGAGGTTACCTCAGTTTCCCACGTCTCCAATGTGCATTTGGGAGGTTAGCTAGATGGTCCAACTCGAGGGTGTTGTTTCTGGACACCCGTCACCTATTCTTTCAACCGCGGCACCTCTGTCGTGTGTTGCCGCTGGTGACGCGCCGTACATGTCACTAGATTTGGTTTCAGGACTTTACTGGAGTGTGGAGTGATTTTGTGTGTGGGTGCGTGATGACGTCAAAGGAAGAGAACATGCGCCGCCGCCTTTGCAATTTCCACCCCTTGTTTGTCTGCACCAATTTTGAATCGTTATTAATCGCAGCGACGTTGGGGGTTTTGGTTTTCGGCTGAATTTGCGCCCGATGATGAATGCCGGCGGTTGGGGGATGGGATATCTAGGTCTGATGGTCCTCCGAAGCCAGACGATGTCCTTTTTTAATTTTATGTCGGGTTTATGACGTTTAGCTCCGTTTATGTCTCATCTTTGTGAATGGGTCACGGCTGGTTCGGTCTTTTATGTCTATTTTACGCTGGCGGTTCCGAGGAATTAGAAATATTTACTAATTCCAATAATTTGTCAGCGGAGTTCATGTGAATCTTCATACGAAACTGATTATGAAAGATTAATTTTCAATAATAAGGTGATGCTCTTATTGGGAATATATACTGATCCACAAGAGTTAGGGATACCGTATTCAATCGTTTTGAAAAGTATGTAATCTTCGAGAAAATCGCTGTGAAATCATTCAAAACTCAATAACAACTTGATCGATCCAATGAAAATTTGTATGAGACATTTCGTCAATCTGATCGCCTTTTTCCTTTTTTCTGAAGTTAGGTTCTTTGCATATGCATCACGAATGTTCTTATTTTGAAATGGAGTCAGCTTATCAACGATCTGAAACAATTTTTCTGAAAATGCCAGACGTAAATTAACAAACACCCAGGTTAATAGGGCTATTGGAATGTTGTAGGGTGGCCTAACTCAGGTTGTTGTAGCTGAGACGCTCCAAGTCAGCCAAAGTGTGAAATCTCGACTTGGGAATAGGTTCAGGAAGACAGGTTCCATGTTGTAAAGACCAAGGCTTGGTGGAAGACGAAAAACAACATCTGCTCAGGATCGTTTCATCCATGGAGGTAGAAGAAGGGGAGGTAGCATATCCTATGTTTCCCTTGCTATGAAAGTGTCACCAAAAATCCGCCATGTTGCTGAGCCAAATTTGTGGCGGGAATTTTGTATATTTGAATTTTTACAATTCGAAGTTTGTTCGATTCTCTTTTAATGACCTGAAGATGAATAAATAATGATCGAAACAAATCAAGGAGTCAAAATATCATAAACAATTGCTTTTAATGAATTGGTGAGTTGAATTACGTACGGAATGTTCCTGTTACTAATTATACATCCTATTTTTCAATTAAGGTACATACAAATTCAGATAATATTCAATGAAACAAATAGGTAAATTATCTCGTGTACCCCTATCAATTAAAGTTGTATGCAACAATAATTAAACCATGTATTTACAAACGTCAAAAAATTCAGCTTTTCACCATTAATTTTCGAGTAAGATCAGCATATGCTGTACAAGAAACCATTTCTTATATGTTTTTTCACTACATACAACTGCCAAAACCAACGAACGAATAATAAATAAGGCCAAAATTGCAGAACCTACAGTTTAAAATACCTCGAAGTCGGCCATCTTGGTTTGCCAAATCCGGATTTGTTTTGGTGACACTTTTCAAACGTTATGCCCCCTCCACTTTCTTTACCTCCATGGTTTCATCACCCTTTCGGCGAGAAGAAATCCTACATCTACGTGTAGAATGCTACGGAATACTCTTCAAAATGCAGATAGGTTGCAAGTTTCCATCGTAACTATCAGACGACATTTGAGAAAGGTGAATCTAGGTTTTAGACGGCCATTAAGAGGAGTTCCATTAACACTTGACCATAAGTGTCAAAGACTGGAATGGGCAAGGCAATATAGCAATTGGAACGATCAATGGTGTAGTTTTCTTTTCACCGATGAATTCAGATATGAACAATTTCCAGATTCTCGAAGAATAAGGGTATGGACAATCCCACGCATACCCCGTAATCGTCGCTATGTCCAAGAAGTCCATCCATTCCGAGGAGGTAGTGTAATGGTATGGGCCGCGCGAGCACGAGATATGATCCAACGGACGCACAGATCTGCACATTTGTCCTGGGAATATGACCGCCTCACACTATAGGGAGCATGTCATTGAAAATTTTTTGCCAAATTTTCAAGCTGCTATTGGTGAAACTTTTCAATTTCTAGACGATTTCGCTAGACCGCACCGTGCAGCCATAGTTGGTATTCCACATTTACCAATATCTCCGCACTCACCAGATTTGAATTGTATAGAACATGCTTGGATATGCTTCAGAAAAGATAAGATAATCATCAACCTACCCCAAAATCCTTAAATGATCTGAGAGAGCTTTTGCCCCTTTTATGGAAAAAATTTCCTCAAGAAATGTTCAACAACCTCGTGTGTAATATGAAAACAAGATGTTAAGCTGTTATTGATGCCCGTGGAGGCCATACATTGTAACAATAGTCTTAAAATGCTTGAATTCTCTGAGAACAATAATTCGTTATTTTACTCGATTTTTCTTAACCACTCTGTATACGCTGCAGAGCTACAGGCTAAAATTAATTCTATTTTCTGCAACTTGAAATCATATTAATATGAATTTTCATCACCAAATCTCATTCAAACTATATTTTTCGCAATTCAAGTCAATATCCCTAACTCAGGTGGATAGTTTAATTAGAACAATTTTTCAACTGATGGGGGCCAAATCTTAAAAAAAAATTGTTGCCTAACAATGAAAAAAGAGAAAACACTTCGAACTCTGAAGCTGTGTAACGACTCGGAGTCATCCTTGGTTGGACAATCTCTGGATTTCAGTCAACCTTCCTAATTGTTTCTTGTTTCAGAGACTTTGAGAGAAAACCCTGCAAAACTTCCACAAAAATATGACGTACCTACATTCTGTAAGTCCTATGAAAATTTTCACATTGTGAAGATGTCGATCCTTAATCTAAATTTGATCAATATTTTACTACACTGATTTTATAAGTGATTAATATTTTCTTCGAATAATTAACCTATTTGTTTTCAAATGAAAAAGGTGCCAAGGATGCTGCAAGAATCATTTTGAATTTTGTTCTGAGATTACTGAAAGTTGAGAGGCCAAATTGTTTAGAGGATTTTCAATTCGATAGTGTGGCTTTCAAGATTATTCAAAGTTCAGTGACTTCAGTGCTCTGTGATCTGACATATGGACAACTGACGTTTCCTTTTCAATAAATTAAAGCAGAGATGGCCACTACGAAAAATTTTATCGGTATTTTGAAAAAAACACATTTGAGTCAAGCTGTAGGGTATCAATTCAAGAGGGATAGTGTACGGTCACTTCATATTTGCAGAACATGTAGTAATTCAAGCCCTGTCAATCCCTACTATAAAAGTTTCAGAAGTAATATTTTACCCCGTAAGTTAATTTCCTAACCTTTAAACCTTGTTTCATCGAATTTTATTGTTATAAGGGTAAACAATGTATTTTTGCTACCTCTATAAGTGTTCTAGAAAAAACTACAGTTGTTTACTTTCTGTTGTGCATGTTTTTTATTTATAGAGTTTGAAGTCTCAAAGTATAAAAGTTTCCACACATCATCGGTGTTACACGCCAAGGATTATTATAAAATCTTAGGAGTAAGTCAAAATGCTAGCAGTGGCGAAATCAAGAAAGCCTATTATAAATTAGCAAAAAAATACCACCCCGATGTGAACAAAGATGATCCATCAGCAGCTGCTAAATTTCAAGAAGTGTCGGAAGCATATGAGGTATGAATCACATAATCTCAGTTTCCTGGTTACTGATGAATTTCTTTTGTTCAGATATTGGGTGATGACACCAAACGAAAGCAATTTGATCAATGGGGTGCCACTGCGGAACAGATGGGGGGAATGGGGGGACCTACTGGTTCTGGAACTTCTTATGGTCCTGATGGTTTCAGCCAAAGTTGGGCTTACCAATCAACTGTAGATCCTGAGGAATTATTCCGAAAAATTTTTGGTCAAGCAGGATTTGGTAAAAATAGTGCAAATTTTGATGATTTTGCAGAATCGAGTTATGGATTTGGAGAAGCACAAGAGGTAGGGCTCTATTAATTGTTCATTTTGCTTTATTCAATGTTCAATATTGTTTGCTCTTGTAGGTTATAGTGAAACTTTCATTTTCCCAAGCTGCTCGAGGTATTAATAAGGAGATTCAAGTCAATGTTGTAGACACATGTCCAAAGTGTAGAGGTTCTAGAGCTGAATTGGGGACTAAGGCAACACGATGCAGTTATTGCGACGGTACTGGTATGGAAAGTGTTAAGAGGGGTCCTTTTATCATGAGATCCACCTGTCGCTACTGCCAAGGAACTAGAATGTTCATCAAACACAAATGTATAGAATGTGAAGGGAAAGGATCTACAATCCAAAGACGAAAGGTCGTTGTGCCTGTACCAGCAGGTGTGAAAATTTGTTTTTTATTTCATTCGTGAATTTAAATATGTGAAATATGTCTCATCTGAAATTCAACTCCAATGATGAATTTCAGGTATTCAAGATGGTCAAACAGTTAGGATGTCAGTAGGACAAAAAGAATTGTTCATAACCTTCAGAGTAGAAAAATCAAATTATTTCAAAAGAGATGGTGCAGATGTCTACACAGAAGCTGAAATATCTGTAGCACAAGCAGTTCTTGGTGGTACTATAAGAATACAAGGTGTCTATGAAGACCATACGATACAGGTTTGAAAATTTTAAGAGTTCTTCATAAAATTTCTGATGCAATTATTGAGATGGATCCTATTATAATTGATTTCAAGCGAATAACCGGTAAATATCGCAGTTATTGTTGGTTTTGCCCTTGGTTATAGGCCTTACTCAAATGAATGACCAAAAGCGCTTAAATGCAGTTCGTAATTACCAATGATATCCGATTATTCGCTTGAAATCGATTAATAATTACTTATTACTCTAAATTGATTTCAATGAAAATTTGGTAACTAAACCAGCACTTTTGGCATGTAACTTTGAGACATCCCATCTTTTTAGCTGCAATATTTACAAATATTCAGGTATTTGAAAATATATCGTAGGAGCAATAATATTTGACACATCTCTTATATCTAGGATATATTTGAACTGAGTGGCAAAAGAATGAGCCAATGAAAGACCTTAATGTCTTATTGTCTACTTCTCAAACAGTTCAAAAATACTTGTGTGGTGAGTTTTAGTGGCAATTAGTATAAACACCATCACGGAAGGACATTTGTCTGGGGATAAGAGGACTATCTAGATCACTCATATGAGAAATTAACTTTCCTACCAAAGCCACCAAAACGTTAGTTTTCACTGTATATACATTTTACCAATAGCTTCTAGATTTAAATTTCTACTAGAATATTTTAGTGTGAATTACATCATACAAAATGCAGGGGAAGTGTGTCTCACACAAATAATTTAATTTTAATCCATGCATTAAATGCTATAAATATCCTCTAAGTTATCTCAATTATGGTTCACAAATTTGTACTAACATGCTGAAACTTGTCTATTTTGTACGAATTTGTTTTTATTCACACCAATTTTTTTATTACTCAAACACGGTAAGGTACAATGGGTACAGATGTTATAAATACGGGTGTACCAAGTTCGATGGCCTATTAGACGTTTCTGGAGAACAGGACCCATTTGAAATCTGAAAATTAGGATTATGATATTGTTCCACATTATCTACCAAGCTGAAATAATCTTGAAGATTGACCATCTTCAGATATACAAGGAATGAAAAAAAAAATTTCTAAAAAGATTTTCCAGTTTTGAAAGTGCAAGCTCTTTAATCCGGACATTTGATGGCAAGGCGGTTGTCCGGATTTTCGATTTGTCCAGATTATAGAAAAACAATTATTCTTAAAAGTTGTTTATTCAATGAAATATAATATCTATGAAATTAGAAGAAAATATTTGATTGGTTCAAATTTTCAAACACAAGATATCAAAACTCGTATCACAATAGAAATGATATGTTTATTTTTCTTGTAATTTGTTTATTGAACAAATAGCATTAACCCAAACACCGAAAGGTATTATTGGGATTTTGATTATATATATATATATATATACAAATAGCATTATTCAGAAGAGGAACAGAAATAATCAAGAGATCACATTAAAATTTTACTAAACTGAGGAAATCTGAAATTTTGGTTTGAACTTTACAGTTCTTCATTTTTCACTGCTTTATTCTTCATTTCGAAGAGCATCTTCATATGCTCGTCTGAAATTTTGTTTCCTTCGTTCTTCCCTTTTCGACCGTTGCTATATCATCGTCACCGTCAGTAGCGGAATCATGAAAACTGTAGTTGTGGTTAATTTATCGTTTGGAAGATGGAAAATATCACTGAATTTAGCACATAGCTCTTCGATAGACAATTGTTCTTCCTTATTCAAACCGTTCAGGTTTATCAATGAAAATAATTCTTTGACTCTAGTTGGTGAAATTCCAGTAATTTTGCTAAATGAACATATTTGATATTTGTCGAGATTATGAATTTCTGGTACACAATTCTTGAGAGTTACTTCGGTTTCTCTTGTATTAAGGATTTTGACAGGTATGATATTATGCTTTGGTTTCACCACGGTTCCTGCTAGGAAAACGCCTTCACATATTTCCTGAGGGATTACAACACATTCTTTTTCTATATTTATTGATAAGTACTCAATGATTTCGCATCTAGATGGAATTGTCAGCACCAAATCATTTTTAGAGTTTAGAGAAACCTCCACCATCTTATGGCGATTATTTAGAATTAACGTGTTCTCTTCAAAATTTATTGTACCTTTATATTTTTGCAATAAATTTTGACCTATAATACCATTGTAATTACAAGGGATATCTTGAAATACATAAAATAATTGTTTGAAAGTAACACCGTTGGTATGCAATTCTAATGAGATATTCCCGATAGCTGTTATATTTCCACAAATACCGTTCACGGTAAGATTATCTTTGCGTATCAAGGATTTGTCTCTAATAGAATCCAATTTGATTGCACAGAGTGAAGCTCCGCTGTCTATTAAAAATTTAAAGATAGATAACAGTACTTTATTGCGGAGCAAATGGCCATCGACCTTGGGTCCTTCAGCCTGTGATTTTACAATCTTTGATATATTTAATCATTGCTTAAGTAAAAATAAAAAATTAAAATGTTACATATTTTGAATTTTCTTAGTTTAAATTTTTGATTTTAGTTATGAGTGGAAGTTCTGGATATTTCCTTTTGGATGTATTCCTTCTGTCCTCTTGGTATTGGGAGATCACTTCGGGTAATTGCGTTAACCTCTTATAGAATGTTTTATTCAACCTGTTTATCCTTATCGTAATAGGCTCTATTTTGGTTTTCAGATAGAGTAGATGATTCGGAGGATTATGAAGTGCATTATTGGGATGTCTCATTCTAGTTATAGCTCTCAGTGCTATCGTCTCTGCAGTCGTGAGGTTTTTAATTGCTGGTTGCTTGCAGTTTGCAAACAATGGGTGTGCGTATTCTAATATGGGCCTACAGATTGTTTTATATATTATTGATGCACTTTTGATGTTGATGCCTTGTTTTCTGTAGGTTAACTTAGAGAAATGTTTGGCTCTTGAAATGGTTTTCCTCTTCATCAATTTTGTATGTAGGTTGAAGTTCAATTTACTGTCGATGTTTATACCAAGGTATTTGACTGCAGAAGTAGGTTTTATGATTTTCTCGTTGATATTTAAGGTTGGTGATGAAGGTGAAATTCTGTGGTTAAAAATAATAAACTGCGACTTGTCTGGGTTAATTTTCATTCTCCACTTCTGGAACCACTTAGAGATTTTATCTAGAAGTTCTTGGAGCTTCTGTATGCAGGTTTTCATTGTCTTCGCATGGGATACCAGAGTTGTGTCGTCGGCAAATTGCAAAATGTAATGGGAGTTCATGTTATATTCTAGGATGATATCATAGCAGAAGAAATTGAACAGGAGTGACGAAAGAGGGGATCCTTGAGGAGTACCTTGCTCTGGAAGAAAGTAGTTCGACGTAAATAATCCAACTTTGACTGCCAATGATCTGCCTTCTAGGAAGTGCTTGCAGAGTTTAATGAGATGGTTTGGAAGATTGATTTTGTATAATTTGTACAAAAGTCCTCTATGCCACATGCAGTCAAACGCTTTTTGTATATCGAGGCTCAGCATTGCAGACTTGTTTTCTTTTAGAGTTGAATTTTGGATATTGGATGTAAGAATGGTGAGCGGATGTTGTGTAGATCTTCCATTTCTGAATCCAAATTGGAACTGTGGTATATGTTGTTCAATATAAGTTGAGAGAATTGATTTAATTATTTTTTCATATAGTTTTCCAAGTACAGGTAATAAAGTTATAGGTCTGTAGTTTTCAACTTTTTGTCTGTCCAAATTAGCTTTGGGAATATTTATTATGTGTCCTGATTTCCATATATCAGGAATTATGCAGTTATTCAGGCAGAACTCGTAAATTTTGATTAGATGTTTGTGTATTGTATCGTCTAGTTTCTTCAGAACAATCCATGGAACATTGTCATCGCCTGGAGACGTGTTTTTTGAGCTATGTAGTAGTTGGTAGTAGTCTGCTTCTTCTATTTCTATTGGTTCCATCCTGCCCTCTGGTCTTCTGAAATAATCCTCATACCATTGATCTATTTGTGCTCTGTTGTTCCTATCAAAGCAGTTGTCCTCGCTAAATCTATATCGTTTCTTGTAATGTTCTGCGAATAATTGGGCCTTTTCTTGGTCTGATTTATATTCTCTGTCATTCTTGATTATAGTCGGTAACGTGAAATATTGTTTATGTTTGGATAATTTGTTCACCTCATTATAGAATTTCTTTCCTTTCGACTCGTTTATATTGTTGCAAGCAGTAATCCAGTTATCCTCTCTGTATTGTTGAATCATTCTGTGTATATTTTTGTTATATCTATTCAGGTCTTTTTTGAGTTCTGGTATTTTATTATCACAATATTCCCTATACATTCTTCTTTTGTTTTTAATTAATTTAATTATATAAGGCGGCAGCTCGTATAGAAATGGGTGTCTCCTTGTTGTGGGAGTATGTTTCTTGATGGACTCTGAAAGTTTCTTATTGAAGGATTCAATGTATGATTCATTTAGTGGTGTGTTAGCATTTCTGTCAATAAATTTTTTCATTTCCTTGTTAATATCTAATATTTTGCTAGCTTTGTAGTTATAAGACATCCTTTGCTCAGTATGTTCTGGTTCCAAGTCCATGTCAAGTTCTATTACGAATCCTAGGTGATCGGAGCCTAAATCAGGTGTTACTTGTATTTTGGATATATTGTTTTTGATGTTTCTTGAATACAGGATTAAGTCAGGTTTGGTATCTTCATTTCCGTTCATAAGAAATGTCAGGGGTGTTTCAGCTTTTGCGAAGTTACTCTTCTTCAGGAATTGTTCAATAGGTCTCATTCTACTTCTTGTGCTGGCATTGAAGTCCCCCACTATAATGGTATATTGATATATTGAGGCTTTAGTGAACAGTGTTTCTTCTATCTGGCTATTTGGATGAAAGTAAACCAAAAATATGTGTAGCTTGTCATTTTTAAAAGGTACACTGAAATGAGTAACTTCGTTCATAGGATTGTTAATCACTGGAGGGTTTTCTTTACTCAGATTTAGGTGTGGATGGCATTGTATTAGACTCCCACCTCTTGTATTCTGTTCTATGTGTCCAATTTTTTTTAATATAGTCCAATCCCTGTAATTGACATTATGAGAGTCTTTGATTTTGGCTTCTACGTACATGGCACATTTTATATTGTTTTGTTCTATGAAGTGGTTGATCAGATGTTTCTTTGGGATGTAGCTGTTGATGTTATTATATAATATTTTAATTTTGGACATGAATGTTCAAGTTATTACATATTGGTTCTGTGGGTGAAGGCTCATCTAGGTCATCCATGTCGAACATCAATATGTAAACTCTGTTACCCGAAAAGACGGCTGTAGTGTCCACATTGTATTGGTTAATGAAACGTTTTTTGAGTTTTAGTAAAAGTTCGTTTCTGTTGACATTTTTCGGTTTGTTTATTTTACGTAGGTATGTATTGATAATATCGTCGTGCATCGAGATGGGAGCGTGGATCCTTTTGGTTTTTTTAGATAATTCCTCTATGTCTCTGGTTTTTCTGTTCAGTAATTTGATGCTGGTGTTAGGGATGCCTTCAATTGGTTTCTTAGGATGTTTGGGACATTTTAGAGACCAAGCTAGATGGTCTTCAGCACCGCAAGCTAGGCACTTGGGTGCGCTATTGGTTCTGCATTGCGACATTTTGTGTGAGCCTTGACATTTCGAACATTTTGGAGAGCTTTTGCAGTTGTCTGTAGTGTGGTCAAATTGTAGACATTTTCCACAGGGTATCGGCGTTGGGTCTGGTGGGTGGCTGGGATAAACTAAGTAATGTCTATTCAAATAAAATAGACCATTGTTCAAGAGGGTTTCAAAGGATTGTATTTCTCCAGTGATTATTCTGATGAATTTAGTTGGGGTATTGTTTTTTCTTGCGATAATCCTTTTGCAATATCTGTGTCGAATATTTATGGAGTTGAGGTGCTGGCTTATGTCTTCGTCTTTTATACTAATTTCTACCGCTGAAATTACTACTGAATAGGTTTGTTGGGGCTCTTTTGTTTCTCTTGTTCTTCTTTGATCTACAGTTTCTTTGTATCGTATTATTTTTTTTTCATTCTTGAGTTCATCCAAGCCTTTAATGAGTGCTGCTTTATCATTGTTGGATTTCAGGATGAAACCTAATTTGGTTTTCAAAATAACATCTTTGGAATTGGGAAATTTGGTACTCCATATTGCTGCCATTTCCATTCTGTCAGTTTCATTGGTTTCTGTATTTATATAGAATAAATTTGAGTATTCCATGTATTTGATTTCATTCATTCTGGCTGAATAATTTTTGATGAAAGCGTTTGTTGTGGAGTTTGTATGTTGTGATGTTATTGTTTGTTGTTGATTATTTTTTGTGGGTATTGCAGATGTGGATGGTTCATTGTTGATGTCAAATTCCATTTGCGACTGAATATTTTCGTTATTACTTCCTATTAATAGTGGTTGCTTGAAAACGATGTCAGGTGATTTGTTTTCGTTTTTTTTCTTGGTATCTCGTCGATTGGTTTTTTTCTTGCGTTTTTTATTTGACAATTGTTTACTTCCGCTTCCTTCTTCTTCCGATGCCATAGTCGAAGAAGTGCCGCTAATTTGAGACATTTCTGTCTTGTAGAAAGTTTCAAAGTCTGCGGCGTTGAAGATAAATTGATTCGATATTTTGAATCGTTTTTCTAATTCGAATAAATCGCTTTAACGTGAATGATAACTTTTATCGGAACGGCACAGATGTGAACGCGTCTGTTGCTCGAACGGTAATGAAAAATTTAAATTTTTCTGATTCCACTGAAAACTCTACATTATTCAAACCCAAACAAGCGAATATAGAATCAGTTATCGGAGTCAAGAAAAAACTTCAGATTGTTTGAATTTTTCTGTGCGATTTCGTTATCATTACGATTCAAATAAAAGACTCTGTTTTCTTGTGAATGATGACTCGATTGTCTCCCTCGAGTATTGAATGTTCTCTGTGTTTGACCACGAGAGCGTCCTGCAAAATTTCGAGTACTATCATTCGATGGCGCATGACCGACAAATTTTTCTGGTTTATGATTGTTGTTATACCTCAAATTATTACCACAAAATCTAGGTGATGGGCCTCTGGATCTGCCACTGCCTCTATATTGCCACTTTCTACCTCTCTGTACTTGAAAATGATTTATCGATTGAATATTTTCCGATGTAGAAGCAGAAGCTTCGTCTAGTGCAGCATGGATGGCATCTTTAAGAGACGAAAAATCTCGTGCTGAAATAATTGTACTTAATCGTCTATTATTCAATCCGTCCGCAAATTGCTTTATAGCATTCCGCTCATTAATAGGTTTCAAAACCGAATATGCATTGTCATCACCTTTGGCCTGTGAAATTGTCAAATCAACAAAAAGTTCTTCTAGAGATTTACCGAAGGATTCAATCGACTTATTTCCTTGACGTGAATTTATTAATTTAGTTTGGAGAGTAGTATCCGATTTAATCGTGAGGAGATGTTTTTTCATATCATCCACTAACGAAGATGTTGAAGCATATTCCTTATTTAAACGAAGTTTAGCACTTGGAGATAATCTAGTTTTCAATACAAATTTTATAAGATGCTGCTTTTGATCCGTTTTAAGCATTGAATCATAGAATTCCGTAGCATCTATCAATTGTTTAGTCGTTTCTTCTCTATCATTGAGCATAGGTAGCAAAGATGAAGCAGTTTTCAAATCGAAAGACTCCATTTCTATCAAACTTGGGCTCTCCTTGATCTGTACATTTAATATTGCACTATATGTATCCCGTATTTCGGAGGAAAATTGCTGAATTGCGCTCAATATATCGGTAGGAACGTCTGCAAAATGTTTCTGAATTTCCTTAAAATCATCCTCAAATTGCTCATAGATAATTTTGGCTTCTTTAATTTTAATATCGAGAATCTTCTTTTTTCGCCTTTCAGGGCCAATTTTCCTCAGATATACTTTTATAGATTTCAGGGATTCCAAAATTTCATTTAAATTATTAACTGCCATACATCTAGTTAAAAAAAATTAGGTAAAACTATTATTCCCAAAAACAAAAGATTCAATTAAAGTCATTAGTATCGTTTTGTAGTCTGCTTACCACTACACTACACCTGGGCGCTGCTGATTGGGGCCAACATCTGGCTTCTGGTCACTTCTTTCCTAATCTTCTTTTCCAGTCTCTTTCTGCACATACTGAAAATGTACGAGCTGGCCACTGCTATCACCAGGATTAAGATTATCACATCGCACACCTCTCGCGTAGAAATTTTTTCTTGTTCATTGGCCTGGCCGCCACTATTACCTGCCTGTGCAATTACAATCTCTTCCTTTTCCTGCCTTGATTGGCTTGACCCCATTTTCACTTTTCTTCCTATTCACACTCACACTAATTGTTCGAAAATTTCCAAGGTTTCGCCATCAGGATCGCCATGTAGTAACTTGGTCATTGGTAAGGGTTCCCAATAAGAATACCTTCCTCTCAACTATTTATTAGTCTACATCTACTAACTACTAACTATGTCAATTCACAATTGAGTACTTTGTACTTCTGTATCTGTGTCACCTGTTACGACATATTTATGAACAAAGGGAAAGGTGCTGCATCCGCAATATTAGTAATCGTCTATTTTATATTTCAACATTAGATGCACTACAGGTTTCATATTCATTTCTTGTACATTGGTACACTATCAGTACTGACTCAAGGATCATGGAGTTTCCTATAATCTTTGGTCTGATTCGTGTCTCAACTCGTAAATTTCAGACGCGGTCGCTTTTGTGTGTTCGGATTATAGAGATACGTCCAGAATATGGGTTTTGAAATCAGGCGTCCAGAGAACTGGATGTCCGGATTTAAATGTGTCCGAATTCAAGAGGTTACACTGTATTCAATTCTGAATACATTCTCATTGAATTCCTTGTATTTGTCGAAATTCTTTTCAAAATATCGAGAAAAAACTGAAGAAAAAAGGGAGATAGTCGAAGACTGTTGAAAAATATTGTACATTTCGAAAATTTTGAAATACACACAGGGTGTTCCAAATGTTGTTCCAAAAATTGAGATCAAAATTGGCCCATAACTTTCGTTTTTCAAATAAGGACCCTATTTATTTATGATAGTGTTCTAACATGTTTATGTGAAATTCATTAAATCTGTTCATACCAACAATGATAAATAAATTTAGAAAATTGATCTGTCTCTGTCGGAATGCACCTTAAGACTTGACTTGACACGTATTTGATATGAATATTAAAAAAAAATTTTAAAAAATTTGTTTCTCTGAAGGGGCATCTTAAATCTCAAAAAAACATTTATTTTCAAGATTATCTTTGTGCTTAATGATGTGTTATTATTATTTAAATTTGAAAGTATGAATCTCTTCTGCACAGCAAAAAAGCTTAATCTTAAAAGAGCAACTTATTTTACCTCATTGTGAAGCGTGTTGATATTTTATATTGTAATAAGCTGGCAGACACTAACTTGTTCAATCATACCTCCTATCTTACCTAACATTTTTATGCAGAAACACTAATACATTTGCCAGTACAATCGAGATAATTTTTCTCCTTCTATAAACTGCAATTAATAAGTTGACACAATTTCATCGCCACACAAATACTTTGGAATATATAATTTTTATAAAATTTAAAACATCCATATCAACAATGATAAATAAATTTAGAAAATTGATCTGTCTCTAGTGGATTATTGAAATAATTAATCTTATATAAACATAGATCATTGTTAATATGAAATAGATTTTATGAATATGACTCTACATACAACATAAAATTGCAAATAACTAAAGAATAATTCATTTTAGCAGCATTAATATGTTAGAACACTATCATTATTATTCTTCTTATAATTCAAAGTAATCATAAAAAATAGGGTTCTAATTTGAAAAATGGAAGTTATGGCCAATCTTGATCCCAGTTTTTGACCCAACATTTGGAACACCATGTGACGACTTTTTCAAAATTCTAGAAATGTACAATATGTATGTGTGGGCATATTTCGATGTTTTAGCACTACAACTTTTGAACCAGATATTCTGAAAAGTATATCGATGAATCCAACGATTTGACTGATAATGTATTGATAATTGGAAATGAAAAAACAGAAAAAAAAAATTTTATTCACTGTATATCGTCGGCCTAATTCATCAGTCCATTGATTTAAAATAGATTTGCCAGGTTAACGAATTAGGCCGACGTTATGTGAAAATGGTGAAAATTCAAGAATATTTTAACTCAGTCGAACAATATCATAATCCAAATTTTCAAACTTCAATAGGTCCAGTTCTCCAAAAACTTCTAATAAGCCATCGAACTTGGTACACCCTGTATAGTTTTTTATCCAAGTTTTCTTTTCTCTATGGTGATTTTGTACTTTTCGGCTTATACTTTCGGCATCTTACCTCCAGAGGGTGATTCATAATCATCTAGCATCCACAAATTGTGGATTCAACCAAGAAGGGAATTATAACGATAAATATTGTATTTCCAAGGAACTCGAAAGTAAGAATATGGGAAAGCTTTTCATAATTTTTTTCTTTATTTACTCATTAACCCAAATTGGACTTCGAAGAATCCATTACAGGTTCACATTGATATGGTTTAATTGATTTATAACACAATAACAACACATAAATAATTCTTCATTTTCAAGTGGAGAATACGTTTTCATTATATATATATATATATATATATATATATATATATTAATTTCACCTATAGACTACTACCAGAATACAAAAACAACAGATAAATTATCATATATTTGTCCCAGATGTAAAAATATGAAAGTACTATTGGGTTCTTGTATTCATCATATGGTATTCACTATCGTACCTCAGGTCTATATTAATTTAAACTAGATGATATATGATCTTATACAGAGTGAGTCTATAATCCATACATATATTGAAACCATAGATTCTAGAGGTCAAAAGAAATACTTTTTTGGTATTTCATTTTTTCTGCTTCAGCCTAGATAAGAGGATATAGTCAGTTTGAACTTTCATAATGGGCTATGCCATTTCTGGAAACATGACACTAAAGTAGAAGAAATTTAATTGTATATAAATTTTCTGAACAGAGTTGGATTCATCCAGAACAACCAATTTTTCTAACTTCGCTGATATAAATTTCTTCAAATTATAAGTAACTCGAAAAATGCTCATTTTATGAGAATTCACAAAGAATACTTATATTTTCCAAAATGGCCAAAGATTCAGTAATTGGCATTTAACTTATTCTCAAGAGATGGGATCTTAAGAATTTCTGATATAATGATGCCATGTAATTTTATATAGTAGGCATAATGAAAATACTAAAACATGTGAGTAAAATTTTGTGTTCGTGAAAGATTTGCTACAATTGTCAATTGAAACCCATATTCTGAAAATCATTTCATGCGATAAATCCATTCACGAGATGTTTTCGAAAATTTTTTAATGGATTTTCAACAGCCTGTATGTTTCCAACTGGTAGAGACAAAAAGTGCTTCTTTTGACCTCAGGAATCTTAAGTTAAAATATATATGTACAAGTCGAAGACTCACCCTGTATATAAGTTCAGGACTGTGGAGTTCGATAAGCTCCCCAACCTTCAGAATTCCTCATTTTTTTATGAATTACATTGGTTTGTTTTCCTGCATTCCATTTTTTTTATTTTTATTGAAAATTTTATATCCTTTGGTTTATGAATAAGGTTACTACATACATTTATCCTCATGTAGCAATATATTATTCTCTGTGGTTCAGTCACTGATCTCATCTGAATGATCCTGCATCCAAGAGCATATCTGTTCTGTATCTCCAGCTATGATAACTAAAGCAGAATTCAGACTCAAAGAGTATAATTTATGCAATTTATCATGTGTTTATATCGCTCATGAAACTTCCACTCAGCAATTATTCATGGATCATCTAAATAGAGTCAAGATCTATTATAAGATTCATGGAATTTTTTAAGACCAATTTAATGGAACTTTCAAAGTATGCCAAGAATGCCTCTAATTGGCGCTTGCTATCATGAGTCCACATCTGTTTTCCAAGATTTGGATTCTGCTCAATGTGGCAACAAATTAGGATAAGGTTCATGCATGCATAATTCTTTTATCAATCCATTATATGCTGAAAGTACTGGATTATCAAAAATTCTTTTATAAGTTGGAATTAAAACATTAACAAATCAAATTATGTGATATGAATTTATATCAATGATTGATGTTTAACCACAATGAAAAGTATTAATTTTTGTGAAATTTGTCATCTAAAGGCATCAAAGTGATCTGTCTAAGATTTGAGTATTTTTAGGTTATGCCAGGTACATCATCTCACACTAAAATAAGGTTAAGTGGAAAAGGTATGAAAAAAGTAAATGGATATGGTAGTGGCGATCATTACGTCACCTTCAAGATAGATGTACCAAAAACATTGAACGAAAAACAGAAAGCTCTTATGCAAGCATATGCTGAACTAGAGAGTAATACACCTGGTCAAATTTTTGGTGTAACTTTCAAAAAAGATGGTAAGTAAAGTATTTCGTCAATAATTCTTGTACAAAGAATTATTAAGGTAAATCCTTGCACCCCCTAGGGACCGTTCAAATATTACGTAAGCAGATTTATTACAATTATTTACCCCATCATGCCTCGTGTCAGCAAAAGTAAGCAAAGCTTTTACTCCTCCCCCCATGCTTACGTGAACATTTTTCAGATAAGAATGTATTTTTAAATAATAAGAAAATAGATTTAGGATAGAGATTAGAAATTTTTATTTAATTAAACATTGAACTTTGGCTAATGGAATCAACGGTAACACAAATGTTAAGTTGCTTTGCTATGCTTTTAACACGTATGTCTACTTGCTATAATATCCAAACGAAACAATACACTGTCGAAAAGAAATTTAGAGTGAACACCTCGCGGTAATTCCCCGAATAGGTTCTGAGGCGAGTGCCTAAACGTATGCGTGCTAGAATCCCTGAAAATGCGTTTGTTCTCAAGCATAGACAATGTGAGAGTTGCCATTCGTGTAAAAAAGTAAATAACTCTTCTACCCTCAATGTCATCCAAAAATAAGCAAAACAAAGACCCCCGCACCCCCCCATAGCTCTTACGTAATACTTGAACGGCCCCTTACTGTCTTTTTCGAATGCATATCCATACTCCATGAGCTTTGAACGTTCATTTGTAATTACTCGTCTGCCAAAGTGAACTTTGACACTGAAGCTAAGCAGATGGTATGCTCTAGTACTTTCTGAAATGAAATTTGAGGCCAGCACGGAATTCGACATTAGCAAAAATTCGTGGAAGCTTTTCACTTCAGCATAAAATCGGCTTTAGTTCATGCGCAGTGCTTTCAATCATGTGTTTTACAGTTTAACTGTTATTTGATTTTTAGTACGAACTAACTATAGTGGTTATATGTTTTTTCAAATCATAGGTAATTAATAAAACTAATAAAATTACCTGTTCATTTCTAGTTTCATCAAAAGTAAGGTTAACCTAAAAGACATATTTTTTTTTTTAATTTAAAAATATTTGTTCCTCTGAAGATGCATCTTAGATTAAAAAAAAACATTTATTTTCAAGATTATCTTTATGCTTCATAATGTATTATTATTATTTTAATTTGAAAGTATAAATCCCTTTTGCACAACAAAAAAAAGCTCAATCTGAAAAGAGCAACTTATTTTACCTCATTGTGAATCGTGTTTATATTTTATATTGTAATTAGCTGGGCGATGTTTAATCGTACCTCCTATCTTACCTAACATTTTTATGCAGAAACACTAATACATTTGCCAATGCAATCGAGTTAATTTTTCTCCTTCTCTAAACTGCAATTAATAAGTTAACACACTTTCATCGCCACACAGCACACAAATACTTTGAAATATATAATTTTCATAAAACTCAAACCATCCATTTGAGAGGAGAAAATTTTCATTTGAAGCTTACTATTCCAATTATTGCAATACTTTGAAAGTGGAGTATAATATTTAAATCAGACTATGCAAAAGCAGTGCCCTTTATTTTTGAAAATAAGTTGCATTTCTGAGGAACAATGTCAGAAACACTTTATTAGTTTTTCTAAAATGATAAATTAGTTCAAATGAAATTGGCTCACAAAAAAAAAATCTGCCTCCTGATCCCAAATAGTTTATGCTTCTTTAAACCGGAAATATGAGACTTTCTCCTTCTTTTGTTCTGCTGAAACGTCTTAAGATTTTATTGAGATTTTCTTTGACAGGGGACAAACCAAACGAAATGCCTTACTCCGGATCAGAAGAAAATGTTGAAGCAAAACGAAAGGAGGGGACTGGTATTCTTAATCGAATTAAAACTGCTATATTTGGATAAATTCTCTTACTCAAATGCAGTGAGAATATAAAGACATTATGATTCCTGAAAAGTAGTAAATATTTTTTAGGTGAGAAAATAAGTTCGACTGAAGCTTCCGATATACTCAATGCTATAAAACAAGTTCTTGAAGGTAAGAGTGATAAAAACCCTATAAACATTATTAATGATCATGAGAATAATAGGACGTTAGAAAACAAAAAAGAAGATTCTAGTAATGTGAAAAAAGGGAAAAATACTTTGAAATCCAGCAATAAAGAAAATGAAGAACTCAGTGATGTTGAAGAAGCTAAACAAAAAGTAGCTTGAAGTAGCACATGACAATGAATTTCAGTCGAATAAATTTTCTTGAGTTAGGAACTAACTTAATTGTAGATTTCATTCCTGCATATAATGTATATTTGATGAACTATGTTGATGAATAAAAACTTGTTCCCAGTTGAAGTTTTTGTTTTTCGAAACCTTCAAAATAATTTTTTTTTAGAATTTTAAAATTCTTGAACTATTCATGTCATTATAATTTTATTGCAGAAACCATTCTCTCAGTATAAGGACAAAACAAATACTATTAAAAAATCTATTGTTCGACTGATAAATAAAGTGGATTAATCAGTGGCGTAACTTACACCCCCGCAGACCCGGCGTTGCGGGGGGGCCCAGCCTTTATGGAGTCCTGGTCTTCGAGAGAAAATTCAAATAATTTTATCGTTAAACAATATGATCATAATAATAATAATAATCTCAGTTCTGACCTCAACTTCCAAATAAACTCTGTTTGAATTGCATTGAAATCAGAGATTCAAAATCATCAATTGCAACTAGTTTCCCAGATCTCTGTAGTGCTTCAATGTTATTTTTAATATAACATGTTACTGTAGCAAGTGTGATGAGTACAGATCGAGAAGTACAATGACCCAAAAAATACTTAGCGAACCCAGTTTTTTGAGAATTAACGAGCCAGGAATATGGATCTTCACAAAGTAATAAATGGATTTGTAGTGCTGTGATGAAACTCATTACAACATTGTTTTCAGTGATATTTTTGTTTGGTGGTTGTCAGTACTGACCCCAGATCCTCTCAATAATCAAATCAATTCAAATTTCGTAAGTCACACCAACTGACAAGATGAAATATAAAGGTCACTAACCTGAATTTTTATTTAAATTTCGAAAGTATTCCATGAAACCTGACTGAAAAAGAGAAAATATCGTCTAATACTCGTTGCAGAAGACAATTCCAACACTCATGCTATCGAGAACGAGCGAAAAGTTGGAAAACTCGCTCCTTCTTCGCATTATTGTTGGAATAGGAGCTCATTCTGCAACTTGTTTTAGAATATATACTATTCTCTATGTCCATATCATAGTGAATTCATTTCAGCAGTGTTTTCAGATATCTTTTTCGATTTTTGGTTGTCAGTATTGACCTCCAATCCAATCAATTTTCGAATCGAATCAATTCAAATTTCTCGATCTGTCAAATTTCGTGACTCCAACTGCCAAGATACAATACAAAAGTCACTCATCTGAATTTTTATTTGAAAATCGAGAATAGTTCACAAAACTTGACTAAACTATTTCAGTCTAAATTTGAAACTAGTGGCAGAAGGCAATTCCAACACATAACACTCATGCTTTCGAAAACTCGCTCCTTTGTCGCTCGTTTTCGAATTTTGCATTCGAGTGTTGTAATATGAGTCCATTCTGCAACTTGTTTTAGAATATACTATTCTCTATTTCTGTATCGTAATGAGTTCATTACAGTACTGAAATTAGTGCTGTAATGAATTTATTACAGCATTGTTTTCAGTTATATTTCTTGTTTTTTGGTTGTCAGTACTGACTTCCGATCCTATCAATTCTCAAATCAAATTAATTCAAATTTCGTGAGTCACACCAACTGCCAAGATACAATAGAAAAGTCACTAAACTGAACTTTTATTTGAAAATCAAGAGTATTCCACAAAACTTGACTGAAATAGAGAAAATATCGTCTAAAACTCGTAGCAGAATGCAAATCAAACTTCGCATTCGTGTTGGAATAGGAGCTGTTTCTGCAACTTGTTTTAGAATATACTATTGCAACAAATAAATCAAGATGACATGGGAGATTCGACCACTCAAGTTATTTACCCATTTACATCAAGTAACACAGTATTTTTTAGGATTAATAATTATATTTCAAATGAAGATGCAATTACGTATATTTTTAACTGCAAATTTTGAATAAGATTTCAATAAATAAAATAGAGAAAGTCTTAATTCAAGTTATATTTCGGACTTTTTTTGGTGGTGTTACACCTAAACCCACATACTTTTATTAAATGAAGTTTTTTTCAATAAATATGGATACTGGTATGAGGGGGCCCAAAAACTTATTCTGCGGGAGGAAAAATTTCAAATGATTAATAATCCAGAGAAAATTTTTATTCAATATCAAAAGCTACAAATATAATAAATACAGTTTTGAACTCATAACTTTGGTACTTTTGCTCTATACTAAAAAGAAACACAAGAATATTTTCAGTAAAACATCAAGTACAAAATAACAGAACATATCCAGTGGATGATACTTCTAAAGTAAAATTTGAATTGATTAAAAAAAAATTGTACAATTATAAAAGGGAAAACTAATTTCTATTCGAATCTCAGGCAATAAAAAATGGAATTTCAGACCACTGGAAGACAGAAAATTAAACAAATCCAACATCAAGTTGATATTTTCTTTTGTCATTTCTGACTGGTTCAAGCAATATTACTAAGGCTTTTTTTTCATTCTTGTCATACATTAAAATATAGGGTAGTTGCAATTATTTTCATAGCAAAATGTCTTATTTTACCCAGTCTTTGATTATAAGTACAACAAAATATTAATGCTGAATGCACAAAGTTTACAAACTAACTATACATAAACATTTATCTATACATTTTAATACCTAAACATTAACAGAAGATTTTAGAGCTAACTTTCACTTCAAACTATCAGAGGCATATGGAATACTCATTTCATAGAAATAAAATAATAAACACTAAGCTAATTGTTGAAAATAGCTGTGCTAACTTGTAACATCCAGGAGCTTAACTTTTTTATTATATTCATGATTTTGAAGTCATGAAATGAATAACAAAAAATACAAGAACATCTGGATTCCACAAATTAATTTTTGGCTCAGGTAACTGCTTAACCTTTTTTCGCCTGACAGCCACATGTTTAAAAATTAAGGAGTCAAAAAATACCAGCTTTTCGAAACTAGAAAACAGGAATTGAGAATTTGGCACTTTCATTCAACATTTTTCTGTACAGGCTTTTCAGACAGTTTTCAGCAGCACTTTTATATCACTGAAAAACTGAAATAAATAATATGTTTTCAGCTGATCTAGACTGCAGAATGTTTGCCAGTTATGGTGCCAGGTTTCGTATAAACTTTGCCTCCTTCGTACTCAACAGACATCTGGGTCTCTCCATTTCTCTGATCATGAGTTTTCAGAGGCTCTGTTTCTTCTCTGAAAAAGAAATGCATACTGTTGTTTTGAAATTGGATTATGTGGTTTAATTTTTAATAACTAATGCAATAACACATGCAATTGCAACATATATTTTTTAATAAATTGAGTTATGCTTTTTTGCAGTCTGTTCTTGAATAATGATATATATGATAACATCTCAAGAAATAAAAAAAACGTGAAATCCAAAGGATCTTAATTCATATAATTTGATGAGGGCTTTAATAATTGTCTACCTTGAAACTCTATTCCTGCAGTTGTTCAGTTCAGTAAACCATGGCTACTGTGTTCTTTCTGTATATAATTTTTCAAGAATAATCTGATTTTTAGAGAATATCAATCTGCAGTAACTTTTCTCATACAGTTCATGCAATACATATATATGCCTCAATATAGTTTAAATAAAAAATCATGTCATTTCATTATTTGAATGAAAAAACTAGCAATAACAGAATTTGAGAATCAAGATGAAGTTGAAAAAACGAAAAGAAATTACACTGCATACAAAACGATCTACTATTGTCTGAATCACTTGTTTACAATAATTGTTCAAGTTCATAATTTATCACATGCTGATGCAATTGACACAGTTACATAATGCAATCTAGGATTTTTTTTAATTGTTCAAACATTTTATGAATAAAAGCATGCCATGCTACAGATGGATGCTCTTACGTGGGTGTGGGAACCAATTTGACCGGCATGGGCAAGTTGAGACTGTTGGGGTGTGCAGGTGCTGCTTTATAACTGCAATAAGGCAGGGGAAAACGCCAACTGTATAAACTAAAATTCAATCTTATCAAGGGACTAAGTTGTGAGACACCTGTGGCGGTGTAAAACATGTCCACACATCGAAAATTGATGAAGAAACAAAAGTGTTAACAATGATCATGATTATAATGAAAATTTTTAAAATTTCCTGTATTCTTTCAGAATATAAGGAAGTGAAATTAGTGATATTGAGTGTTATGGTGATTTTTGGTGGAAATCATCTTTTTGCTATTTGTTTTCAATTCCTTTTGTCAAATCAACTAACTCCATTTTTCATCGAAATCATTTTCAAGAACATTTGGTACAGTGTACCTAACTGTATTGTTATGGAGAGATTTCAAGGATTGTATATAACCTAAAATGATTTTATGATGATGATTAAACCGATGAGACTTCAAATATTTCCAAAGTAATCTATCCCTGAATTGCAAGAACATCCATTAAAACTTAATGCTTCCTTAATTATTCTCCCTCAAATGGAGTTCCCATAGGTGGTAGCCATGGATGCTCCATTTAATGGAGAATTAAGGGAGCTTCAAACTTAATGGACGTTCCTGCAACTCAGGGTATATCTACTAAAGATATATAGCTTCAAGTACCTCCGGACTTACTTATGCTAATGGAGTTAGCTGATCTGCCAATTGAGGTAATATTTAAATAAATTTCCTACGTTTCAGCCATTTTTGAGAAAAACACAATTCGCTTTTTGATTTTAATAAGATACCACGGTTATTAAAAATAGACCTCATTGTTCAACCCCAAATAATTGATCTCAAATATAGAAGATAATTTCAAGTCCAATTTCAATCGACTAAATAACTTCCCACTGGTAGAATCAAAGTTTTTATTACCTTCCTAATTTTTGATCTTCGTCCTCATGTTTTGAGCCACCTCGGTAACACAGGGTTGCTAAGATACCAGTCCTATTAACGCAAAAGCAGGCTATGTCAACAACTAGAAGGACCAGTAGAATAGCTGCCAGTACAATTCCAATAATTGCACCACTAGAAATGGTCGGAGATTCTACAGGAATTACAGGGTCCATGCCTAGAGAAGAAAAAAAATTATTTTTTTATGTACATTGGGAGCAATTCGTAGAGAATGAAGGCTAAGAAACTAGGGTTTAGTTTGTTAGTTAGATGGTGACATGATGAAGGTGTGTTTAATTGTTTGGAGAAGATTCCAACATAAAGGAGTCTGTTCTCTAAGAAAATATCCAATTCAAAATCTCATTAACCAGCCAATGAAGAGAATAGATAGGGCGAGTTTCAGAAATGGGGTCATCAAAATATTTATTCTCCTTTAACAGGGATCCATGGCTGAAGGCTCTGTTCATAGTTTGCCCTTGAGGGTGAGTGTTAGTTGTGATTGCACTTTTACCTATACTTGAGAGGGTGTCATAACTCACACTCAAGGGCAAACTATGAATACCGCCCTTCGACAATGAAATTTTCCGTTTGCTGATAGATTTAAATTTTTTGGAACTCCCACGTTTTATAAACAATGTTTCCTTCAAGAGTTACTTTTGAATGAAGAATAGTACTTTATTTAATACTCAAGTTGGTGTTTCCAACCAATTTATCTTTGATTCATTGATTAGAATTAACCCTGCAGTATCAAATAGTTGCATGCAGACTGTCGTCTGCACAAGGTGACAATCAAGTTTTCCAGCATGTAATATATTTTCAAATTTTTTGAAATTATATAAGTCTGGGGTAAAATAAATTTTATTGTCGAAAACTTGTTAAGATTCCAGGTGGTTCAATAGTCTGGTCCAGCAATCGAATGGCTTCATCAGATTTTTGGCCCTAAAGGGCTTTATAGGAGGTATGGGGTCCAACTTCAAAAAATTTCGAATTCAGACTCTTTTTTTCAATGGAAATTCGGGCGTAAATTTTTTAACAAAATAATTGCTCATCCAATCACTGTAAAATTGATACTGGCCACAGATCTCCTCGAAATATGAGAATACTGAGGGCTTCACCGATGTCATCTGTTTTTGCAAGAGTGAGAGTCCTCACGCAACTACTGCAGGGTTGAATAAATAATAAATACTTGAACATTAGTAGCATGTTCCTTCAGTATATGTATCTAGTGCACAGATTAAATTTATTTTCTCTCAATTTTCAAAAATAATATTCCTTGAATATTCTTTTGGCAAATAACAAAAGATTGAATACCTATGCAAACATTTACACATTTGAGTTATAAGCATAAATTTTTCACTTTTTGTCTCCTTGTTTTGATATTTTCCATGGACAATCATGCTGATAAGTTCATCAAGGAATTTTTATAGTGTCATGAATAACACATCTTGAATACCATTTTTTTTTAAAGAATAAATTTTATTGTGCAGCAAGAACATTTCCATAAGACGAAGAAAGCTTTTTTTTGTGGAGCATCCCTGAAATAATTTTATAAATAATTCAATGTTCTCAAAAAAATTTCAAGATTAAATTTCGACAATGAGAAAACATTAATTCTGTAAAAAAATGTTGTGTTTTGTTATATATTAAAATGTTAAAAATGTTGAATTTGATTTCTAATCTAAACTAATTTCATCACATATCATGCTGGTTCAAATAAAATCAGCAGCCTTCATAAAAAATAACCCAATAATATAGATAATACATATTTCGGAAAAAACATAAATTGTAAACTCAAATAGGGGATGTGACTAACATAAAATCCGTTTTTATTGTGACTGAGTGAATCGAGTGAAACAGTGTTGTATTAGTGATATTAGAAATAAAAGAAAAGACATCATGCAGCACTTAGAGAATCTAAAAAGCAGGTTTTGTTACTCATTAGCTTATTCATTGTGGTTCCACATAAAAAGATATCATGAAAAAAGAAATTTTCTGTGATGCCATTTTCATATTAATTAATTTTTTTTCATCTTTTATTGTGGAACCAAAAAGTTCTATTTCTACGTACATTTTTAGGTTGCTTCCTTTCAGTTGTTCTCAAAGAAGCTCACTTTAAGCAACACTTTACATCACTTCACAAAAGCAGTCATGGAGTGACTTTCAAAGTGAAAAAAAAGAACATTGAATATGTTTCATAATTTAATTCAACTTTAGATTGACATCTCAACTGTTGTGTTCATTTATACAATGATTCCTTAACTTAATATATCCATGATTCGAGTTCATGTTCAAGATATAACAGAAAAACCTTTCATCAAAATTGACAAACAACCTTTACACTTACACAGATATGTAGGTTGAAATTTAGAATTTTTTGAGCAATATTCTAAGAATCCAAAAAATGCCTGATAAGAAATTGTAGAAATTTTCAGCGAATGGAATATTATTAGCCGATAGTAACTGAAAACTTTTTAATTGATCATTTACCCTTGTAAGTATGAAAGTTGTACTCAACACTCAATGTAACATGCGACTTAATTCATGCTCCAATGTACACATACAACACACAATTAGAGAATTAAATGAAAATTCTATGTTCGAAAATGCAGTGATACTTCAACAAATACAAATAAAAATGAAAATTATGGATAGAAACTTTTGTGATGAGAAAACCTAGTACTGCGAAATCTGTCAATATTCTTCATTACTATATAACACTAAAACGACATTGGTGATTAAAAAAAGTTAAACTGCAAAAAACGTTAGTTTAGTATAACACAAATACATAGTCAACTTTCAACTATGCAAGAAATATTTGTTAAATCCTCATATTGCTCAATTTCAACTACTGTTAATGCAACTAATCTACACATTACGTTGATAAATTATTCCGTATCTAGGTGAAAAACTTAACTTTTAATTTCATACCTAATATTAACACTCTTTCACATATATATGTAAAAATCTCAGTCAGAGCACAACTATGTGCATTATTGACACAAACATTAAACAACAGTTATAATTTAAATTCCTTCTTATAAGTTTCCAACAAAAGTTAAACACTAAGTAATCAATCGCTTTATCGAAATTCGAAATTTCAATTTTTTTAGTCATTCCATCACTATCAATACATTGTATTAATTATAGAGACAGCTAGACTCAGAGACTTTCAACAGAACTTATCAAGATGCCTTCAAAGCAATTTCTCACACTGAACAATAATGATATTAATTGTATAAGTTGAATACTAACTTTTTGCAGGGTATTGACTTGACTCAGAGTTAAAAATATGCCTAAAAACTAGTTCTAATAATATGAATGGCATATAGGAAGTTATGTTGAAAGGTCATGAGAATGGCAATTTTTTCTTCCAAAGCCCTAAGATCTCTTTTAGAATAGATTTGTTCACTGACAAATTGATGAACATGCATACCCAAATACTTTTCATTTATAGAAATGAAAGATTATATTATGAGAAGCTCATTAAACAAAGTAGAATTCAGGACCTATGAATATTTTTCATATTGCCATATAATAAACGAAATTGAGATCTAGCGTCCTAGCTTTTGAAAACTTGTGAAATTATCATATCCTACAGTATACGCTCAGTTCTAAGAATGCTACAAAAATAATAAAAAAGCCAATAAAAACGGATTCCATGCATAACAGCTGCCTCATCTCCAAAAAAACCATAGTTTCTTTCATTCAAAAATGAAACATGCAAATTAATAAGCTTGAATATTCAACCATGCAAATCTGCAACCAACTGAATAGGAAATAATGAATATAAATCAAATATGTATTCCACGTGGCTGGAAATTTAATGACAAAAATTTAAATTCAAAGGCACACAATGGTTTTAAACCTAATAGTTGTTGAAAAAGCATAGTTGAATTGAACAAGAATAATTGTTTTGGAATTTTCGAATGATTTTTTAATTTGCCTTACCAAATTGATCACCATTTATTGTTATTTTCATGATTTAAGAAGCCTGTTATCTACTATTTGTTATGTTTCTGCACATCAAAATGTCCAGGATATTAAAAGTTTTGAATAATATGAAATAATCAAAATAATTTAGCCAGACGGAATGAGTTAGAAGATTCCATGCAAATCAACCTAATATTTTTCCTCAACTAGCTGCAATCTTAGTTCTGAAAACTAACATGCTCAACAGGTAACTTGCAGATCTGCATATGCCTGAAAGTTTCAATAACAAATGCCACCTAGTTCTTCACACCAATCAATAATAAAAAAGTTCAGAACACACAATTTAACCCCTGTATTCGAATTTCCCATTATCCAAAAGATTTATTTCAAGCACCATTTCAAAGAGTTTGTACGCAACACAAGGAACAAAGTCAATGCCATCTCCAGGGGTAAAGGGAAGTTACTTGTACATCCCGAACTGTAAGTCGATGGCACCCCACCTAGAGTGTATGGAAGGGTTAATGTTATTTCGTAAGTCATACCAGGGTTCATTTCAAAGAAATCAAATCCAATTGAGTTGTCTTTGAAATGAAGGTTAGTTGTAGCAATTGTTAGTTAGATAATAATGTCAGTTAGATAAAAGGTACAAGAAAATTCACGAATATTTCCATTAAGCCACAATTCTTCAATTATGAAATAAATTATTTATTCCATTTTCATAAATGTTTCATTGAAGAATCGATAGATATAGCAAATATTTCTGTAAACCCTAACTGGAAAAAATTCAACATATCTTCACATAGATATAAATATGTTGAAAGAAAATTGAAGTAAAGAGAGAACTAAAAAACTAGGACTACAAATAAAACAAATGCGTGAACAAAACAGAAAAACAAACGATATCAAGAGCAGTCCTTCTGGAACCGTCAGTCTCTATACTGTTCTGACTTTGAGCTACTTCGTTGGAATTATATCGATAAAAATTCTCACCTCTAGCTGTTTTTATCCGGATCTGGGCTGGCGAACTTTTGCCTATAGCATTCTCGGCTCTCAACTCTACCTTGTAGGTAGTATCTGCGAACAGATTCGTTAACTCGTAGTGTGTGTATTGGACTGATTGTTCAATTTCTTCGCTACATTCCTTATCTCTCCATTCACCATTTATTTTTTCAGTCTGAAACGGGTGCATTATAGTTAATAGTCATGAACAATTCATTTGCAAAAAAAAGTTTTGAGCAAATTCTCATTACAGTTTTGAACACAATATTTGATACACCTGTGACGAGTTTTCCAAAATTCAGGAGATGCATAATATTGGAACGGTTTATGCTTAAGATATTGAAAATTGGAATAACGAACGCATTATACTGACTCAGCATAAATCGGCGACACCTTATTTACCTTTTTTTGAAATCTTAATATCTTTCGTGATGAATACGAAAAAATTTATTCAGAATTGAAGACTCGATCACATAGAAAAGAAAGAACCTGGAATAAAAAAAAATTTCTACAAAATTTTCGAGAAATTTATTTTCTTTCTATGGACTGTTCAGGCGTCCAGAATAAATATGTTAGCTCTTATTTTTTGACTTTAATTACTCATTCACCATACTGTTAACACAATTGGAACAGGCCTTCCATTTGCATAAAAACCATAATTCATATAGTAATTTTATCAGACATGGTTCGAAGTTCGAAGTACTTTGCTAACGAATCATGGATTACAATGAGGTTTTTCCGCAAAGGAAAAGAGAGTAAGGGAATATTTCTGTCGAAATCTTAGTAAAATACACAAACCACAGTTTCAAATGTGTAATAAGCTAATAAGTACTTGCTCACGCAAATATACACCTCAACAAGAGTAAGGGATATCGTATTCAATCGTTTTGAAAAGTATGTAATCTTCGAGAAAATCGCTGTAAAATCATTCAAAACTGAATAACAACTTGAATCGATCCAATTCACTGAGTTATATCTAACTCAGTGATCCAATTAAAATCAGTATGAGGCATACGTCAATATGGTCGCCTTTTTTCTGAAGTTTGGTTCTTTCCATATTATATGCTTCATGAATATTCTTATTTTTAAATGGAGTCAGTTTATCGACGGCTTCAATTTGAAACGAGTTTCATGATAATGGCAATACGTAAATTAACAAACGCTGAGGCTAATAGGGCTATCGGCGGAATGCTACGGGATGGCCTATCTCAGGTTGTTGTTGCGGAAAGGATTCAGGTAAGCCAAAGTGTGATATCTCGACTTTGGAATTGGTTCAGGGAGACAGGTTCCGTGTTGGAAAGACCAAAGCAAGGTGGGCGACGAAAAACACCATCTGCTCAGGATCGTTTCATCACCGTTTCGGCCGAAACTGCCAATCGGAACCTGTCGATTGTCTTGTGAAAAAATTGATTAGTTAATTTGGGGATAATCCTATAAAATAGGAATTTGAACTAGATTCGCGACACCTGGCACACCGCACAAGAAGTTACAGACATTCGAAAAACAAAGAATACAAATTGAAAGATTCGATATTAGGTGAAGTGTAACTTACCTGACAAAATCTGATGATATAACGAATAATCGGATCACCGTTGCTGTTAGGGACGTTCCATCTCATGTCATATCGATCAGCATAAGGACTCACAGCCACCATATCCTGCCTATTACTGCTGTTTTCATCGATAATGCTGTGGGGAGGCAGAAGGATCTTAGGTTCGGCTGGTTCTGATCTCCTTGGCATAGATATGGTCGCTTCGTTGCTCCATTGGGCCATGCCGACCTCGTTCCGAGCGGCAAAGCGGAAATGGTAGGTTACTTCCGGTAGTAAATCTTCCAAAATGTAAGGAGCCCCTAAAGAAGTTCATTGCATGATGAGATATTATTATGTGTTTGCAAAATCAAGGTGGAGCAATATCATCAAGCAACAAAGCCAATACATGTTAAAACGGTATACCATAACCCTGAAATTTCCACTCACCAAAACTCCACGTATGATTCCTAGCGTAATCCCAAGTCAATTCTTTTTCTGGTTTATACTGCACAGTCATGGTTTTCAGTGGTAAACCATCTAGTTGACGCGGTCCTTCTATATTGAACTTGATGGTCGTGGCTGTAACTTTTTGGGCCTTCGCCTGCTCAATCATTCCCGGCCTGAAGGCTTCCTGCAGCGACAACCGAGTGGTCTGTGTTCCTAGTTTATTGGTTGCAACGCACTCGTATGTGGAGTAGAAGCTCTTCTCGTTGCGAGGGTAAACTATGAGGTTGGACCTGGGGGAAGTCCCGACGATTTTGAAGTTCGGGGATTCCCGTATTTCGACGCCACCGTGCATCCATTTGATTGTGGCGTTCGGGATTGCCTCCGGGATGCAGGAGATGTTGCCGGGTCGGTTGCCCCAAGTCCAGGTGGGAGGGAAGTTCTTGGTCCTTTCGAAAGTTGGGGGAAACTCCACGGTGATGTGTCCGTTTAGGATTGCCGTTCCTGAAAAATACAATTGCAAGTGCCATGATGCTACATTGGAGCACATTTTCTGATATGAGAACCCAAAGATTGCAATAGGAAAACAAGTTCGGCTTTGGATAATAAAGTAGAAGCCGTCAATGAAGTCTGTTCTAATGAAGAAGATGTATCGCGCTACAAGCATGTTATCAACAATTTGAAATGTTACTCGATGATTACCCTTGAAGACAGCCAAGTTAAATCGGAATATCAAATTTTCTCGAAAACTTTTTTCTTACTCATCTCATGGATTCAATGAGTTCGTTGTTATGTGTGACCTCAAGACACTCTTGTTTTTATACCTAGGTCAATATCTGTTAATCCACGAGGTTATGACACTAGCATAGTATCTTGGAAATGTTCTTTCATCATTAGGTATACAGGGTGACACAGACTCCTGGTACACCCCCATTTCCTCCCATGTTTCTGCAGCTATATTTCTGAATTTTGGAACATTGAATAAACTCACTATAGGGCACTTTTTGACATATTTAAAAAATCCAACTTCTGGTTTTTCCGGAAATGACATCAACTTTGGATTGAACCGAGAAGATACTTAAACTTGTCTTAACTCCATTATCGTATTCGTATTGGTTATAGAGAAATAGTTGATATGGATGGACTCCCCACCGATGGTACTTTCGAATGACGTCAGAGTACCATTATGCTGCCATTTGACAAAACGGAGTTTCGAGTGAAAAAAGGTTTTGGTTTATTTTTTTGGTAGGTATTTCGAATCACGATACTTTTTAAATCGAAATTACTATGGTGTAGCATTATTTTGATTAATTAGAATAATTTCAGGAGTTCATTATGGCTCTCTAGATCGAAAAATAAAATGAGCGTTCTGACGAATGGAATATCAACTATGAGGTATCATCAGATTGAGAAAATTATAGAGATTTCAAAAATGTAATAATATACCGGGTGTCCCATTTGAAAATCAAAAGTTGATGTTATTTCCGGAAAAACCAGAAGTTGGATTTTTTTTCTGAATATGTCAAAGACTGCCCTATAGTGAGGTCATTCAGTGCTTCAAATTTCAAAAATATAACTACAGAAACACAGGAGAAAATGGGGGTGTACCATGAGTCTGTGTCACATTGTATATCCAACCGTTACCATGATATACTAAGGTTTTTCAAATATGATTGAGACAAATACTCTGACAAGTTTATTCTTCTCCTTTTTCTTCCTCAGCCACAACTCGTCCACTCCTGGTCTTAAGCCTTTCCTAATTCCCTTCAATGCCCCTATCTTGCATCTTCTGATACCAATTTCCACCTGCACTCCTCCTAACGTCGTCCATCCATGGCAGTAGAGGTCTACCACGTTTATTTACTATCGAAAAAAATTACAAAAATTCGCTGTTTTTCTAGGTTGTTCCCCTACTATACCATTTCCAAGTGTGATTAAGAAACTTTTGCAATTGTATTTCAGATAGGTCGTTTCAATTTCAGGAAACGTCGATTGAATTTCAGATTAGTCAATTGAACATTAGAAAACATCAAATGTAATTCAGATTGGTCACTTGAATTTCAGAAAATGTTATATAAAATTCAGATTAGTCAATTGTATTTCAGGAATCTTGATTTGTAATTCAGAAAGTTCGAATATTATTTTAATTTAAGCCGGATTTTGAGTAATTTATTACTCATTTTCCTAATGGTTATCATATCGTCAATCATATTCAATCAGGTATGTTTTCATGTATGAATAAAACCAATATAATCTGGTGAAATCTATTTGTGCTAGCTATTTTTTTCTTCAACACTGGATTTAAGTTAAAATATGCTAAACCTTCCCATTCAATTCCTCACCTAACACCATAGCTCCAGGAAGCACATGACACCTAATGAAAATTAATCAAATTGAAAATTGAGTAATATTTAATTGGAGATGCAATTGACAAAATGTCTGCAGCTGGTGTATTAGCCATCGAGAGACTAGGAAGGTTCATCACAGCGCTTTCAGCAAATGCATGGGTTGAGGGTTTGTTGCAACAGTAGCAAGATATGGGAAACAGTTATCAGATTGAGTGATCGTCTGTGATAATGCTACATGCCATTCGAGATTGGAGACTGTAATCACCCAAACAGTAGCAGTACTGCTGCGGATGAGCTCTTATTCTCCCATGCTCAATCCAACTGACATTTTATGGTCGAAAACAAACTTCAGAATTCCAAACAGTGTACCGTACCACCGGGAGTTATTGAAAAAATTGGAGAATATCATTGACCGAGCTAAGATGCAATTGCGATGGCAGACATGCCTATATAGATTCAAATTCTTCAGTTTTGTGTTGAAGAGTGAATGATTTCCTTTATTATCATTATTTCTGAATCACCTACTATTGATATTATCTGAAATGCAATCTGGCATCAATGTGTGTATAGACTGAATTTCAAACTGCCATTCCTGAAATGTAAATGACCATAGATCCGCAAATTCAATTGAGTGTGTTATCTGAAATACACTTGATGTTTTCTGAAATACAATAATTGATAATTTCGGAAATTCAAATGACTAATTTGAAATACATTTGATGTTTTCTGGACTTCCATTGACTAATCTGAATTTCATATGACGTATTCTGAATTTCAAATGACTAATCTGATGTTTTCTGAAATACACATGACTAAGCTGGAATACAAGAGATGTTTTTTGAATGTCAATTGCCAATTTCTGAATTTCAATTGGAAATGGTATAGTTATTTCTTTCGTCCATCTTTCAAGAAGCTTTTTGATGCCGGTATCGAAGAAATCCTTGGGCAACTCGGACAGTCACTTACGTACGAACTCGTCTACCTCGTCGTTGGTTTTGAAACTTTATCTCGAAGGGTTTCTTTCAGTGGTCCAAAAATGAGGTAGTGACAAGGTGATGAAGTATTCCGGTACCTTTCACCCCAATCACGATATTGCATTCAGCGTGCGACAAGCGGTATATGGGCACTTCTTGCTAGAATTCTGTTTCGATGGATAAATCGGTTTCACGTGTGTTTTCAATAGCTAAGAGTTGAAATTAGCATTGATAGTACGTTAGGTGCACAGAATGGACTTCTGAAATGGTTTGCGATCGATGATCATGAGGATCATTCTCGACGGTTTCACGGCCATCCTTGGAAGCTTCGCCTTCGCACCAATTAGATACAACAGCCCTACTTAGGGACTCACTTCCGAACTAATTTCGCACAAGCAGAAATTTCAAAGTGCTTTAAACGAATGACAATAAGTAGCGCAAAGGCAGTCAGCACTTGACGTTGACTTATGGTCGTTAGCACGCGCGTGAACATACGTTCCCGACGAAAACTATACCAGAGTGTTTGCAAGAGGGGACCAAACTGTCATATCCTCAAGCAACGACCTTCAAAACATACATGCACGCCATCTGCCGCATTTGTCCCGATCATAGAGAATAGCTTTAGCTAAATATCGCCTATTTGTAAATGATTTTTTCAACTTCAACAAAGACGGTTATTATTATTATTATTAGATTTGAAGCTCCCTCGTAGTATGTTCGATATAATTTCAAACAAAAGACGTGAACCGATGGGATCTCATCCTAATTGAAAACCTTGCAGAATATCTTACCTGCATCGTTCTTAGCAATACACCTATACAGTCCATCATCTGACCTGTTCAGATTCGAAATGATCAGAGTCCCGATGGTTTCCCCCTTTTCCGTGATTATTTGATGTTCCAGGGCGATCCTCTCATCCGTAGGTTGTTTGCCGAATGCGAAAGGAACTTTGTTGCTCAATTTTTGGAACACAACGTTCGGTGGTGGTCTGCCATTAGCTTTACATATGATTTTTGTTTCTTTATGGATCGGAGCGGTAACGTTGATGAGCTCAAAAATACGAGGTTTGACGAGAACCTAACGAGAAAAAATAATTACCACGATGAAATTTAGTGAACAAATTCATGAGGAATCTTACTTTCAGGTCTAAACTGGTCTCCGCTTGACCTGCTTCGTTTTCTGCTACGCATTTGTAAGAAGACTGATCGTTAAATTCCACTCTACTGATGTGAAGATCGCCGTTGATTTCATTAACGTTGAATCTGTCAGCCTTTCTCAAGTCCTCAGAGGTGCCAACTTTGATCCAGGTGTATTTTGGTGGTGGTTTTCCAGTAGCCTTACATTTCACTGAAGCCGGGTCCCCCTCAATTACTGATACAGTTGGAATGGGATCAATTTTTGGAGGAATAAGAACTTCAACCTGGAATTTGCAAAACAATGGTAGAAAGAAGAAAGCTTTGGCACACTGTAAGTCAAAGGAAACAATGCTTTGGTCAGGAGACCTGCAGGAGTGAGGAATTAGCCTCACTGGAGCCTTCAGAGATATTGGATTTCATAAGATCTCTGAGACTGCGAGGCGAGCTGTGAAGCTTTGTCAGGGGGCACAATAGACTATCAGGTCGCAGTGACCTGTTATGAACTCCTTTTAAACTATTAACTATTAACCTGATGAAATCTTTTACAAAGGTTTCTATTCGAAATAAATGAAGAATGGAAGCAAGCTCTTATATTGTGCTTTTTCCACACAAAATCTTCTGAGTTTTGAATTCATATCGAACTTCATGAGATTATGTTTGAAACCAGTGAAGAAAACTAAAAGGATTCATCCCAAATAACGGCTACAATTCCTTCAACACAACAGAAACTAGACCTTCTAATACGAAGCTTCAGATCTTTCTCGAGAGATGACGGTATGAGCGCCACTTTCGAAATGATTCGAGTAATTGTCTTGAGCCTGGTTCTTAGACAACCGTACAATCGCGGGCGATAGTAATTTAGCCATTTAGAGGATGTTGAAACAATAGCTCCGCTGAACCCTATCTTTTCTTTTCTAGTTGTCAAATTCTATAGCGACCCTTTTTGTTTTAAAATATTTTAACTACAGACTAGATTCCAGCGACAAACTTAAAATGATAGAGATGGAGGGTGAATTGGAGCTAGTCTAGCCTAGCGACAATACGGAGCTATGAGAATCGGGCTTTATAGACAGTTTAACTGTATGTCACAGTTTACATAATATCAAATGATGACATAAAAACTATCTCAAGAAAATTCCGAAATATATGCCTTTCCTTCATAAAACATCTACAATTTCTTTCAATTCTTCAGACTGTTCAGAGTCTATTTTACTCCCAATGAAACACCCATGTGTATGTATGGCGGATGTTCAAATTCTCTAAATGTTTACTTTCAAAGCAGTTCACTATTTTCATTAATTAATTCTAAAATGCTATTTTAGGTATCTTGGTGAATAAAAAACTTTTTCAAACTATTGTAAATAATCCAGAACCTGAAGGTAGCTAACAAACCTTAATTTCTGTAGACTTGATTTGACCAGTTGAAATCACTACAGCTGTACATCGGTAAACGCCATCATCTGATTCCCTAACGTTCTTAATTTTGAGTCCTCCGGGTACAACGATGTATCGTTCTTGGGTGACAATATTATCTTCGTTCTTATACCAGTCCACGGTGGGTGTGGGGTTACCTTTAACTTCACACTTGATAGTATAGTCGGTGTTGATTATAGGGTATTGATTCTCTGGGGCATTAACGAAGGTTATATCCTCTGAAAAATAAAAGGTCTATTGATGATTGATGAAAAAAAATTGGGATTTTATTTCGAACGTATGAACGACAAACATCTAGAGAACAACAGTAACACAAAATGCAGTGGGATCAGGAATATTTGAACAAAAATTTAATAACAAAATAAGCCACAGTTGATGGTGAACTGTTAGTGTCATTAAATGAAGATGTTAGATAATTAGACTTCCATATAAAAAAATAGGTACTTACCGTAGGTTTCCACAGTAACATTAGCCTTGAGATCTACAGAGTTTGCATATTTCGCAACACAAGTGTAAGTTCCAGCGTGCTCAGTTGTAAGTGAAGGGAAGACAACCATCAGACCAATATCTCCTGGCAGATTCTATAAAAATTTAACAAATATTTTACAACGTCATCAGGAAAGATGAAAAGCATTACAATAGATACTATAAATTAACTGGATATCTCAAATTAATCAGACATCAGAATAATTTTCAATAGATTAGGTACCTGGAGATACATGTGGTTCCTGCTATTAGAGTCTATTCTTCTGTTTTTCGGGTCCAACCATTCAATTTGTGTTATCAAACTTGTATCTCGAACAACAGGTTTACATGTAAGAGCCATCTTCTCCCCTATAGCTTTGGAGACGACCTTGAAGCGAGGCATTATATCCAGATGCTCTTCTTGACATGAAGCTGTAACAGATATCAATTGTCAGTATGGGATTGAAAATATAAGACTAAAAAACAAATATCGAAAGAAATGAATGCGTTGTAGGTTGGAAATTGATAAGATCTAGTAAAAACATCAAGAGGCAGAAAAATTATATATCAAGACTACTCATTGTTTTTCAAGAATAATTCGAGATATATCATGCAGATCTGAAAACTGCATATTTCATTTTGAATAAGTGATTGATAATTGCAAGTACATTATGCGAATAACTATCAACTCACGACTTTTGAATGCAAAGCTTCTGAATATTTTGTTTCTCAGACCAACACATTCGATGAAAAAACAAATTAAATAACGATAATGTATTTCAGTTCACGAAAACAAAGCTTTAACAATAATATCAGAACAACATGAGAATATTTTTCGGAATTACTGAGAGGCAGCTATTCCGGCATTGGTCATCATTTCTTCAGCCAATTTATTTTGATATTCTCCTCTGATTTTGTCGAACATTTCTCTGGTCGCTGAACTCTCGTAGTGGAGTTGTTTTCTTATCTCATCTGAGTTAGGCATCCAGTAATCCCTTTTCACATACGCATAAGCAAGTGATCCAATCAAACATCCAAATAAGGGGTACCTCATTTTCACGACGAAATTATACAAACTTGCATTCTTCTGCCACCTATTTGCTGCTTCAAGAAATTTAACAGTCTTTTGTAGGATGGTAGAATCGCCCATTTTTGCAATGTTTTGGAATTGCAGGCAAGTTCTAATGTGATTTGAAACAATAATTTGACACCTGCCAAGGTGACACCGTGACACCAGAGCACACTTCTTTTGTGAATCTTCAATATTTAACTGCGTTTTTATATGAAAGTGAAAAGGCAATAGATTATGTCTCTGTTATTAATTTGAATACAAAGGAAAGTGAATATACTGATGCTGGGGAGGTAAGTGATTAAAAGAAAGAAATGAATATTTATAATTCACTATTTCGTCTACAAAGAAATTCTCAAAAGTGTTAGTTGCAGAAATAGACAAAACAATAATTGATGAAAAAATAGAAAAAAGTTACAACATTTCAACGAACGTGGAGGTCGTGGATTGGGAGGGATACTTCTAGGAATTTTCTCGTGATTCTTGCTATGCGTTGAGACGCATTTTAATACATGAGAAAATATCTGGCGCAACAAAAGTATTGAAAGTCCCAGGACATCAGTCAATGAAATTTAAAATTCAAGACCAAAACGAGCTTAAAAGGAGGTAGGTACTCTTACTACAAGATTCAATTCCATTATTAAGTGCTTCTTGGATCATCCAGTCGTTCGCTAAGAACCCATTAAACTGATGAATAAACAGAATCTTTGTCGGAGTTGTTACCAGCCCGATGTTTGCGAACCCCTCCACGTAGGATCCGTTCCTCCACTTGTATTGCCTGGGTTTGCATCTTCATTCAGGACGCTGTTGTTTGTTCAGCGTGGATTGAATCGTGAAACCCGAATTAATTTCTTGGTTATCCGGTTGTTTACATCCGACGTTTCGCAGTGTTATTATCTCGGCCCATAAAACAATGGTGGTCGATGATGACTGCATCTAATCAAGACTAAGGAGGGAATATCGATCTTGGTTTCACATCAGCAAGAGCAGCGGTATGATTCCACATTGAATGTTTTTTCTGTTTTGAAAACAATCATTCACAGAGTTATCGAGCAAGATTCGAACTTGATAACATCAGAAGGATTTTCGGTAACCGTTGAGGTGATCGGATTTGAACCCATTTGTTTTTTATCGGTAGGGATATCTGACCAAACTATTCAGCAAAACTTGTTCAGACATGGCGAGAGGTAATTGGTTGTTAACCAATAAAAAACTGCAAGTACAGGTTTGAATATATAGGATATAATAATTGTTGTTGCGTCAGTTGTATTGCATTAGTGCTACGGGACAGAATCTGGTGAAGAACTTGACTAATGTATCATTTTCGTAGACAATTGCTTTTTTCTCTCAAGACGTGCGGAGCTATTTCAAACATGCTTTTAATTATTTACTTCTAATGGAAAAATCCAGTTGAACTGAGACTGAAATACCCACTCACGTTCAGTTTCAACAGACAGTTTTAAATGATCAATTGAAACTGACAATTGACAGTAGATGGGTATTCAGTTTTAGTTTAAGAAGAATTATCACTCAATAATTTTATGTGATACCATGTTTTCTACAGCTTTTTTTAAATACCGTCTAGCTTTTCGGGAGATGATCGATTAATTGGGCTTGAAATCATCATGAATTATCTCTGAATAGAAAAATTAGGTAACAGTAAAGTATAAGTAGGACTGAACTATCTAGTCTTCCCAGATATGGGCGAAGATGATTTGCACTTATCAGGAGGGCTCCTTTCTATTCTTCCTACCTTGGGGTCTTGACGAGCTGTGAATAATTCGGTGATCGGTATACTTCCCTCGTCGGGTACTTGTTGCCAGGAAAACTCATGCAAGGAAATGTTGTTTTCTCAATTCATTTCACCGGGAGCTTTCTCTTAGGTTTCTGAACCTAAATTATATATATTTTCCCGAACCATGTTTTCTTTAAGAGCGGAACATTTTCTACAAGACAAAACCGAGTCAGTTTCAAACCTCGAGCTTTGTTGAACACGTTCAGAGTTACAACGAGAACGATGACTAAGCACATTGTTCTCTAAAAGTATAAATAGAACAAAATGTGTTGAAGTATTTGAAATTCATTTGCTATACTATTGCTAGGATAATGTGTTGTTGTAGCAGATTTATTTTGCGAGCATGTAGTGTAAATACTTACGGTTACAGCAACAAACGTTTGCAGACCATATCGAGTGTGGACAATTTAGGATTGATATTTCTCTGAATTTATTTTCATGTAAATGCTGTTGTGTACCATTCTTTAGTGTGTTACGAATTGAGTAGTGAAAACCAGTTGTCGCTAAATCTAATGTTTTTTTCGCCATAAGTCGATACAACAAGATTAATATCGTGTTCAAAGTTTCCCCGCAGTCCAAAGTTACCCCATTTTACCGGCCTTTACGCCTTATAGGTTTTCAGACCGGTCACTCACGTACAGTTTTAACTGTCAGTGTCAACAATGAAAGGAACAGAAAAATTTCCCAAATTTTTTGGTGTTCTTCAACAGGCTGTATCTTAGTGAAGAATGGTCGTATGAGAAAAAGAAAAATCTACTTTTGAAGCTTGAAAACTCTAGTTTCTAAATTTATTGGTTAATGATGATTTGATTTGATGATTCTTGGTAATCACACCATCCCGGCTAGCAGCCCCTCTAGATCAGGATGACGGTAATTTAGGCTCAGCACAATGCGGCTATGTACCCAATCTCAGTTTTAATCTTTGTCGATAGTTTTTGGTGTCCCGAGGAACTGCAGGGATCTTGGAAACCCAATCTCCAAAAACTGTTTTTAAGTAACCACGACTTAACACAAATCACAATTAATCGACAGCATCACACTCCAATTTCCACAATTAACATTTACTTAATACATTTATAATCTCAGTCGTTGATAATATTGAATATTTTTAATTTATCAAATTGAGGTTGAGTCTTTCTGATTTTATTTGTCAACAATTTTTCAGAGTACCGACAGTCATGCAATACTCGGATAAAGCACGAAGAAATTTTTTTTTTATTTTTCAAATTTTTAATTTTGCTCTACGCGCATGAAATTTTTCGAGCTAGACCGATACAAAGCCCGCATAGTCTGTTTATTCGGGTCTAATTTGTTTTTCACTACCTTTAGAAATGACCTTTTGTTTTCGAGATATCGAATTTTGTATGCTAAACCCTTTTCCACACAACTGCCGATATCTCCATAACTACTGGAAGCCTAGCAAACCAAGAATCTGTTTCTTTTTCTGCAGAAAATTTTCCACAAAAATTTATCATGTTTGATAAAAATTTTTTTTTTTATCTGTGATGGTGTACATTAGGCTGTAACCTTAGCTTTCCCTCCAATATTGATGAAGATACAGTCCGTTAACCAACAAAGAGCAAAATGACATTCTCTTGCTCTTTTTTCACTTTACCATTATCGGTAAAAAAAATTTTGTTTTTAATTCAACATGAACGGTTTTTGTAAGAAATGTTCTGCAGAAAATGGAGCCGGCAGTCGGTTCGATAGGCCTCCTATCGGCAGTCGAGTGAAAAGGGTCCTTCTGTATTCAGAATGGGATATCTCGAAGACAAATGGTCGTGGTCCATTAGGAATAATTTCACCTTACGTTCCGCCTACAACTTCGGAAGACATCTTCAGAGGATTTTCGGTCTAAGGTTGTACCTAGAACGCTGAATTTCTGACACAGTGTCTCAGACCGAGAATCCTCTAAAGATGCCTACCAAAGTTGTAGGCGAAATGTTAGGTGAAATCATTCCTAATGGACCAAGGCCAATAAGCCCGGAAGACTCTTTTCTTTTTCTCATAGACCATTTTTCACTTAGGTACAGCCTGTTGAAAAACCAGAAAATTGAAAGATTTTTCTGTTCCTTTAATTATTGCGAGAAGTGTATTTCTCAGTGAAACAATATAGTTAAAAAAATCGTATTGAACTGAGACTAAAATACCCACTCACGTTCAGTTACATCTGAGATTTTCAACTGTACCTACAGTTGATACTGACAGTTTGAACTGTCATCAATCAGAGAGCTGTTATTAATTCGAACTGAAGAAATTGCGATGATGAAAACACAAAAACTTTACGAAATATGCCAACCCATATGAGAGTAATTTTTTTATAGAGCCCCACACAGAAGAAAACTTCCTCGAAACAAACTTATGAATCGATTGATTTTTTGCTCATCGAAAACACGGTCTAGCTTTTCCGCTTAATTTGAAGTTGAGTGGATTTGAATGATTCCGAAACTTTGCCCAGGAAATAATTGTTCGCATAACGATTATCTCACGAATTAGAATAAAAAATAATACTCGTGGCACGAATTTCACGATGAGAAACTTGCACACTCCCCTCGAAACTTCGCAGACGGTTTTGAATAATCTGGAGATTTGGATCTAATAATGCGAACCTCTTCAGCACGGTGTTGAGAGGCAGGTTCGACGGTAAATCTTCTCGAACTCGACCTGCGATATTTCGCGTAGAAGTTATTTATGGAAGGCACCCCCGGTTGCTGCAGCAGTCTTCCTGAACTTTTATATTATTGAAAAATTTGATATATAATCTCGAGAATGGGAGAAATGCGAAGATGATAGTGCTGCTCGGAATCGGAGAGGAAAGACGAGGGATCCCTCAACAAGATGATGAATTTCTCGACGGTTTTAACGAATTATGCGGAATAACTCTAATGGATGCAGAGAAAGTTCTTCGAGACTGAAAGACCCATAGCTCCAGGAGGAGTATGAATTGCATACGACTCTTAACGAATCAGATTTCGTTTTTCATTTTCTGGTGAAAAACGATGAAAATTTATACCGTATTTAGAAGTTTACGGGTTGGTTAGATTTCGATGACTCAGTACTTCAGTGTATATCCTAAATTAAAAGAGATGAAAAAAGTGATATACAGTAGAATCCGCTTATAATGACTTCGAGGGGAAATGAAAAATACGTCATAATAACCGGAAGTCACATAAAGCAGACTTTCATCACAATTGATGGTGGTATTTTTCTTGGATTCAGTTTAAGAAAAGAACGACAAATTCAGATTTTGCTTTATTGAAAAAATAAAAAATAGCTTCTCTTACAAAAAACTAAATATAAAGAACTTTTTAATTTTTTAGAAAAATAATCTGAAATTTTAGTTTGCTTTAATTTTTTTTTCGACTTGAAATAATAGCTTATTACACCATTGAACAACTCAGAAATGGCTTCAATGGATGCCATTTCGTTCACAAAACACCAATAATAATTTCAAGGAACTGGATTTTACTAAAAAGCATGTCGGCACACATATGTCTATCGTATCAAACCTCATCGCATTAAAAAGGGTAGGGTGGCTTGAGAAAACGATCGAGCGGTCACTATAACCGGAAAAATTTTCGGAAAATCATTTTGTTGTATCTGAAATCATGTCATTGCAAGCGACATGTCATTATAAGCGAAGTCATTAAATCCGGACCCTATAGTAAGGAGTTTTGAATGAAACCAAACTTAACACTGCATTTTGCGTCATTATGAACGATTGGTCAGTATAGCCGGCGTCATAATAAACGGATTCTACTGTACCTACATGTCATGTTCTCTTCTGCCGAAAAACATAAATCCAACCGAAAACATCTCAATGTGAAATATTGCCAAGACGAGGTCGTATTTCTAACATTATCAAAAAGTCATCAGATCTCATGTAGAGCCAAGCTGCTAACTCTACACTCTTCATCTTCAGTCCTCATTTCACAAACTCCATGCCTTGTTGAAAATAAGTGACTTGGACGTTTCTTTTTCGCCACGTGAGTGTGACGTCAAGACTTCAATCGCTTTTCATAACTTTCCTGTTATACAATAGTTCTCATAGTTACGAAACGGCCAGGTCTCTCATTTTTACCAAGGCATAGAGTTTGTGAAAGAGGAACTCGTGAAAATGAAGAGTGTAGAGATAGCAGCTTGGCCCTACATGAGATCTGATAACTTTTTGATAATGTTAGAAATACGACCTCGAGTAATATTTTACATCGGCCTCCGTATTAGCAACGAGTGTGGCTGATGTTCTAAGACTGAGAAAACAATGACCTGTGTAGGCATCAGGATTTGGCAATTTTAGGTGTTTTGCTATTAAGCTAGAAATCTTTCAACAACTTGGTTTAAACATGGTTTATTTCGATACCTACTTCAAAAACAATCGGCGACTGGTAGCATAACTTGGTCGAAGAGCCGCATATTTTCGGTAAATGTCAATATAATCTGAATTTGAAACTGTAAAAATTCGTTGTATATTCGTTTTCGTATCGGGTCCTTGACCGTCAACAAATGCCATTTTATTTACATATTTACAGTAATTACTTGATTTGGAAAAACAGTTCAAGCCACCTAAGCCTTTTACTTATTTCAGAACAATATTTTTGACGTTTGTGAAAAAAATTTTGTTTGCATCTCATGCGCGAAATGCTGCTTTGGTGATATCGATTAATTTTTTCAACTCGGCTGCGCCTCGTTAAAAGAAATCAGTTCTCGATCACCAAAGTAGCATTTCGCGCACTTATACAAAAATAACTATTTGAGTTAGTCGTGATTGAAAACATGACATTTTCATTGGAAAATTACTCTTTTCAGAACAGTTTTTTACGAATAACACAAACACTATGCATTGAACGAATGAAATGTGAAGTTAGAATCATTCTAAGTACAACTCAAGGCAAGATATCGTGAGTAAAAGGCAACTTTTCTTTCGTGAATGCTCGGATCGACACATTCAACTTGAAATTACTGAAAAACTATTCATGTAACGCACATGATCATTTCATGTAGTGCATTTTCCCGCTCTAACATATTTTCTAATATCTGAAAAATGATTTGATACTAAAACTGCCGTTTTCTAGTTTGCGCATTTAATAATTTCGAAATGAGCGGAGTTGAAAGTCAATTGCATACAAACTCAGCGAAATACAATGTATAAAAGATTGACGAATCATATTTTTAATGAAAAAATAGGTAGTAAAACTAACCAAACCCCTACCAAAATCGAAATGGATCGATTTCCATCGACGAAATCTTTTATTTTATTGTAGTTCATATACTCAAAAAGTTTGACTGGTTCAGAATGCTTAATTTTGGAAAAAAAAGGTCGAAGCAGAAGGTTCATTTTCCTTGAAAATCTGTCTTTTTCCCTGTGTAAATCGAAAATGAAAAAGAGATACGAAAAAAATGATTCAGTAGAAAAATATATGGGCCTTTTAACAAAAATGCTGGTTTTGGTTTTGATCTTGTACTATGAAAATTATTAGAAAATTGAGTCTTTTTCTTAACGCTACATGTTAGGAGTGTGTAAGTGTTAACTTCCAAAGCAGTGAGTCAATCTTTCGCAAATATGAATTAATTTCACGTAAAGTGATAAATGAATGAAATGTTTGAATGTTATTTTCTTTTTTTTTATTTTGAACAGAAAGGGGAAAATTGATCGAAATTAATTGTTAATAATTATAAATCCTCCTTTTCACTCATTTCATGCTGAAAATGGGGTGGATTATACATTAATTCAGAAATTAATGAAATAAATAAACCGTATTCATTTTATCATCATTAAATTTGATCAAACGCTACTGAAGCCAAACATCAGTTTAATTCACGTTAGAAGAAGTTTTGTTCTAATTTTGGCTTCAGGGGTTATTTTCAACCCTTGAAAATAATAAGCATATATCGACATAGGATAGACTTTGGAGTATAAGACAAGTAGAGCTTATTTCCAAAATTTAATTTATTTATAAAACATATTGTGGCTGGAGCCTTCTCAGACTTACGAAAAACATACAAAAATAGCAAGAAACTTGTTCAATTAATTGGCAATGGTATTTGGATTTCTGACCACCATTATGACGGAATCTCCTCTCAAGAACATCTTGGAAATGAACCTATCCTTATTGACTGGTTTGGCTTTCTTCTTTCCCTTTCCTGGTCGTGGTAGTTCCGTCCACATTTCTTTGACATTCTCTAAGACCATATTGCAGTGCCTGTCAAATGCTATCACTCTACCAAGAAGCTTCTTATTATTCCGACAATTGATCATTACTTGTGTATTATTTTTAACAGATTGTGTCAATACAGATAGAGGACCGGTGTTGAATTCCTCCTCCTCTCTAGCTTGGAGCTCCTCAGCAGTCATTTCGGATTTTGGTTTTGTCATAGCCATTTTTATAAAGTTATTATTTTACTTTTTATCCAAAAATATTACTCTACAGACGCTTGATAGCTTTCATTGAGGTTATCACAACCGAAAAATTTATCAAAATCGGAGCATCTTCAAAAAATTCGGAGGTAATGCCCTATTTTTGCCCTCATTGACTGGACTAGAGCTGCAGGTTGAGACTAGTTTGCAATAAGTAAGAGAAAGTTCACAGTGGTCGGCTCACATTACGACTTCATCAGATTCTTGGCCTTATTTCGTTCCCGAAGCGATTCTTCCCCAACTGTAGATGCCTGTCGATTCCGATGAATAACCGGAAGGAACCAATCCCGTTCCCAAACCAACCTTGACGCTTTCTTCGACCTCCAGGACCCTTGGAACGTGCAGCGGGACCACCGTTATAACTCGATAACCCTGCAGGAGCCGAATCAACCGCTGCCGTAATAAGGAAGTCGAAATTACAGACTGCAAGTTTGGGGACGGAAAAATCTAAGTGAAGCGTGCTCGGATATTGCAGGGGGTAAAGTAACAAAGCGCGTCTCCACCCTTATTTTATGCTATATGATGCGGAACACCATTAACCTTATAATATATCAAGTTTCAAGACGTTTCTATATGAAATTCATCTTTCTGGATCTTTTTATGGCGAGACTTTTTTTGATATTGTGCAACGAGTAATAATTTATGGTAAACGATGCGCCTCAGATACGAATGCAAATTATGATGATTTTCTTCAAACATTTCAACGACCCTCCTCGGAAAAACAGTGAACCCTGAAATAGTGCAAGGAGAGACCCTATAGAGAAATTATTAGTTTTTGTTATGACTTCTTGTCATTTTGACAATTTTCGAATTCAAACAGCAAAATTTCTAGCTCCTCCAAGAATGGAGGTTTGGTCGTTTGGCCAGCAACCCAAAACCAAATAAGTTAACAAAGTTGCTGAATTTCTCATTCAACAAGCCTTGGAATAGCAGTGGTAGTATACAACGATGAACGAGTAAATGGACTAAGTATGAGAATAATTACTTAAAATGCACAGGGAATATCAAGCACCAGGGAAACATTATTGCTGAAGAGTTGGACGATTGGAGATCGAAAATGAAATAGAGGGACAGTTCAGAGAAATACAAAGACTTGAGAGGCTTGGTGAAGAGAACTGGGTATACGGCATAAGGCTGTTTCTTGATGATATGTACTGTACATTGTAATTATTGCATATTGTTAAGCCCAAAATACATACATGTTATGACTTCTTCAACTTGAATGTGAAATCCCCCGAATGTTTCAGTTTGTGAATCTTAGAAAATTTGTTCGAGTGCGTTTTGTAGGCTTTATTACCTAATCCTCAACTTTTAATAGTGTTAGCATAGTTCATAACGGTGAATGATTCCATATTAACTTGAAATTGTGTTTTTTGCTTATAGGCTTGGAAACATTGGCGAATCGCAAAATTCGGGCCCCGCGCAAGATTTTCGACGGGGGCTCCCCTCCTTGACCTATGTTATTTATTATAGTTTCTTATAGTTTTCAAAAAGAAAAAGACGTAAGAAGAAGCGTTGAAAATAATGAATAACTATATGAAATAACGGAAAATACCTGAATTAACTTATGTAGATTTCGATATGAAAATAACTAGAGAAAAATCAATGTGATATGATGTTTGAAAAATTATTCAACATGAATTCTTGTTCAATGATGAGCAGGCTCAAGTAAGTCTGATAGATGTGTTTGCGACATTGAATTCCTAAGATAATTCATGATTACCTTGAGCTTGGAAAAAGATCTTTCCGCACTGGAATAGTTGCAAAGAATTTCAGAAGTATGAGTGATTCCTGCTGAATAATTGACTGTGACTCAGGAATTATCTTATTTAAATAAGAGAAATCCTTCCGTTGCTTAATTGACGTATTTATACATGAACTCATTGGCACGTGATTTTTTTAAAAAAATTCCAGGCAACACACATAAGAGAAGGAAGGACTTATGCAGATCCCATGAATCGAACAGAGAGGGATCAAGTTAAGGCACTGTCAAACTCAATGGCATGTCCACTGTCTCTCTCTCTAGAAAGACGTCCATGTATAACAGGTCTTTGGTTGCTTACAAAATGCATTGTTTTTTTCCCTGAAATTTTCTTCTGTGAGAACTATTCAAATGTTCCTTTTTCCGCTCTAACATATTTTCTAATATCTGAAAAATGATTTGATACTATAACTTCCGTTTTCTAGTTTGCGCATTTAATAATTTCGAATTGAAAAAATATGAGAGGTATTTCTTAGTGAAAAAATAAGTTCTGAAATTAATTCTAGAACTACCCTTCAATGGAATTGAAACCCTGAAACCAAAGGAACTGCAAAAGCGTTATTTCTGAACAAACCTCACAATGTGGTTTCAAATTCGAATACTTTGTGTCTTTTACTAGATTGGAAATGGAAATCAAATAATGAAAAAATTCCATAATATTGAAAGTATCAGAATACATTTCTCTATTTCAGTTAGGTTTTGTGAAATAATATCAAAATTCATTTATACTAAAATCATAAATGTGAATATCCGTGTGTGTTTGTTTGTCCTCTATGGACTCAGGAACTAGATCACCGAGTTTGATGAAACTTTCAACTCTACAATATATTGTAGAGATTTTTTTGGGAGGTTTTCAGAAATAAGAAAAAATATCGATTTTTCAGGAATAAGCGAAGGCCTATGTCTAAATACCGAAGACAACCCACGATAGACATGCTTAACATTTTCAATTCAATCCAAATGAATTGTCCATTCGAAGAGGGCCTGTTGACTGACATGGAATGAATCGATATGAAAATGAATGTGAGTTTTATCTGCGGCATTTATTCCTGATGAAAAATTCTGTTTTCAGAATAGTTTGGATATTTTGAGAGTTACAGGTTGAACGAGTGTGAATTTGAACAAAAAATTATTGAATCTACGCGACATCGTTTTGTCATATATACACGTGGCTGTCTCTCCTTCGAGGTTATGAATGTGGAACTATCAGTACAGTTTTAAATTGAGAAATACATTTGACAGATGACGGAATTTGAATAATAATAAATCGAAAATTGATATGATCGGAGGACAACCAAAAAACGGAAAATGAAACTGAAGACAATGCTGAAATGAATTCATTAGTGCACTACTATTTGAACTGTAAAGAACTTCACGAAACTGAAATAGAGAAAATCCAATATCAGACTTACATGGGGGCGGAATGCAAAGTGGCGAATGCGCTGGCACAGAACCTATTGAATTATTTCAGCTTGAACCCGCTGCTCCGCTGGCGTAATATTTGTAAAACGCTACTAGTGATACTTATACTGATATCATGGACATATTTCATCAATTTCGATAAAAATCAACAAACTTGAGAAAATAATGTATGATACTAATTCAGAAGGCTACTTCGTCGCTCATTTTTGAATATTAAACTCGTGTGAGAATATCAATGCCTTTTGCACTTTTATCATTAATAAATATTCTCTATTTCAGTAGAGTATCGTGAAATACTATCGAAATTCAGATTCTACATCCTAGTGACTTTTGTATTGTATCTGAGTAGTTGGTGTGACTGACGAAATTTGAATTAATTTGATTTGAAAATTGATAAGAGCGGAGGTCAATATTATCAACCACAAAACGAAAAATATAACTGAAAACTGCTGTAATGAGTTCATTACAGCGCCGTTTCTAGTATTGTAATGAACTCATTATGATACTGAAATAGAAATAATTATATTCTAAAACAAGTTGCAGAATGAGCTCCTATTCCAACACGAATGCGAAATTCGAAAACGTGCGACAAAGGATCGAGTTTTCGAAAGAAGAGTATTGGAATTGCCTTCTGCAACGAGTTTACAACGATATTTTTATCTACTTCAGTCGAATTCTTTCAAATAATTTTTAAATTCAAATAATAATTTATCCTAGTGGCTTATGTTGTATCTTCGGATTTCGTGTGACTCTCGAATTTTGACAGATTTTAATTGATTGGATAATTGATTGGATCGTAGGTTAGTACTGATAACCACAAAACGAAAAATATATCTGAAAGCAATGTTGTAATGAGTTCATTAGACCACTACTTTCAGTAAATACTGTAATAAACTAAACCACTGAAATAGAAAACCTTTATTATATAGAGTTTTTTCATTCTGTAGTATAATATGCAGATTCTGTTAATCAGCAGATACAGGTGAGAACAGAAAATCAGAAAATAAAATCAAGAAGTTAATTAGTGAACATGTATCTACGATGAAGAAAATCAAAAACACTCTCAAGTTATCAAAAATTCCTTATTGCCATGATTCATCTACTCTGCGATCCAATTCCAAATAACTAAATTACTTCGCATATTCACGAACTATAAAACATATGTATAATATACACATTGAAATATTTCGTGAAACTGATATAAACACGAACTTCGTGAATGTCTTGTCTTATCCCAATATGTACACTTATTGTGATTTTATTTACTGAGCTTGTTCGACTCAGATCCAAATTCAACTCGTTGAGGTTTGAGAATATTATCGTCTTCAAACTTTCAGCATGAGCAGATTGAAGCAACCTTTCGCAACGAGGATCGCAAGCCAATTTTAGCTACATAGCACTACTATTGCTTACCAACTTTCAAATGAGAACATCATAAAGATCAATTTGTAGATTTGTTAGAGAAAGTTTTTCGTATTGAATTCACTATGACAGAGTTTTTCTTCTATAACGCTGTATAGACAAAAACCACTTTGTTCAACACCAGTTATGATACACGAGAAAATCTGAGCACAGACGACATGCGAGTCTTGAAACAAGAGACACAATCAAGGCGGGTCCCCAGGGACAGCCTAGACATGGCGAGCCTCCCAACCTGAAGGGGCCATCAGGAAAAGGTGTATTGTGTCACACACAGAGTCGAACTTATGCTCAACTCCATGCCATCTCCTCGACAAACCTCAAATTCTCGCGACTCCATGCAAATAAATCAACGAACCCTGTCACGGAGCACTGCCAGCGAGGTTCCCCAAGGATCCCTTAGTTAACGAACTGAATTACGGAGTGCATGAGGTCGGCAAAAGGGTTCATTCCTGGTTTTGCATTGTTTCTCCTATGAGGAAATAATGAAGCCGCCATGTTATGTGCTCCACGTAGAGTCGTGATTTTCTATTGTTTCGAGAACTAGATTACGAAACTAAATATTTATTCTGAAGCATAATGGATATGTCTTCATATGGCAGCAACTTGTTTAATTGAAAATTTCAGGATTGTGGGTTCCCGTTGCCCGGGGAGATGTATCTGATATTCAGCTTGTCAGCATTGTTTTAGATTTTTCAGGGATGATGGTAACTGATGAAATTTTCGTGATTAGTTTGTTCAGATTCGAAAGGGAGCATTGGCAATTGAAATATCGCCCTTTAACCATTCCAACAACGAAAAATAATTCAACACCCATGTATCCATATCCCTGGACACATTATAGAAGAATGTCTAAAAACAGGGATTTGATAAGAGCCTATTTGTGAGAATGGGAAATCGAATGATCCCTCGGACGGAAGCAGAGCGTTATCTCGTCGTAATTCTGGATTCTAATTTGAGTTGGTCGGGACAGGTGAATTACACTCTTTCAAAGCTTGCGACCCATTGTCAGGGACGGACCGAAGCCGAATTGTTGGGGAAGTATTTATTAAATTCATCGAAAATTTTCCAACCGGACATTAAAATGACAGGAAACCGTTAATTATCATGATATAATATTTGTTTCGGTAAAAAAATTCAAAATGATGAATTTCAACAAAGTGAGGAGTCATTTACTTTTTTTCATCTACCGAACATTTAATTGAGTAGATTCTATGGAGTTTGTTTTTTTCATGAAGAGTATCTTTATGATTGGAACTTTGAGGAAGACTTCTTGTTTTTTTTCTTCAGTTTTGTAGCTTTTCTTTATTTCGTGGAATCTTGGAGCGAAGGCTTTCATCAGAGGAGATATTTTTTCCGAAAAATCTATTCTTTTTGTTGTGTGAAAAGTTAGGATATTGGGAATCGAAGTGATGAGAAATTAACGTTGTTCTGTGGAAAGTTAAGATATTGGGAATCAAAGTGATGAGACATTAACGTTGATTTTCCAATTACCCAATATTCAATAATGTGAGTTTTTTTTATTTTATGGAATCGTTTTTTTTTGTAAAGAGTAAGCTTTGAAGTATGTTTGGATCTTTGAGACCCACTTTTTGTTTCATTCTTTAATTTAGTTCAGTTTCATTATTTGGTGTATCTCAAAAATTTCGAGCATCATGAAACAATTTTTTTTTCACGAAAAAGCAGATTCCATGAAACATACATGATTGAATGTTGGGAGGATGAAGAATCAAAGTTAATAACTAACCACTTTCAGGAGATTTAAAATATTGAAATTCTCATCCCTACCATGGGTCCATTTCGAAATGTGTGTCGAAGTGCGTACCATAAATCAAGAGACTCCTTAAAAAAAATAGATTCTCGATATAGTAGAGAAACGGTTTCGACCTTAATCATTCATATTGAAGAAAAAATTTTGAACAAAATTTCCTGATTTGAGTTGGGCATTTTGAACTCTTTGCAGCGTTTATTGCAATCAGTGTTTGGAATTGAGGATATTTTTAGTGTTTTGAATGATTTTTGTCGTGACTTCCGATATTCTGTGGTCACTACCCATAATTTTCTTTCACACATGTTGTCCTTCGTACATTTTCTGTTCATGAAATTTTATTTTTGTGATTTTTCATACGGCAAGACATAACTCAAACTTCACTTTTGAATCATTTTTGGTATATGTGAAATTTATTCACATATATTATTAATTACATATGATTCACGACTAGGTACCTACTTCTTGAGGCCGCCTTTCTTACAACACTTGATGGTAAAAATATTGGGTTACATACCATTTATTGCCGGATATACATATATTGTCAAGTACTGATTGCAAACTTGTTTTTTCTGATACAGATTCCTTCGTATTTCATATCCGTCTCGGAATTATGTATTTGAACTGCTTGAAATATTTTCCAACTGCTTCGAAATTTTTTCCTAATGCTCTGAAATTTTTCCAACCGCATTTGAAATTTTTCCAACTCCCTTGAAACTCTTCCGATTTCTTTGGAAATTTTCCAATTTCATTCAAAATTCAGGGGGATTCATCCACCCTTTCATCTCCCTCCTTGGGCCTGTCCCTGATCATTATTTTATCTTGCAGTTAAGAGACCGTGTTGATTTGTCCCTGCTGTTACAATATTATTATGCATATGTTCACTCGTGTCTGAGTTAAGCTAGTTTAGCATAGGTACATTATTCCAGAGCTGGTGAGGTCTTCATCCAACAAAAGAAGATACTTCGTATACTATTTTGAAGAAACCTAGGACATTTTCCTGTCGGGGTATATTCAGGGAACTGCGGATCCTTATATTACCATATGTTTACAGTCCTATGTTTTATGCGTATTAAAGCCCTGATATTTCGAGAAAATAATAAATTATTTGCCTTCACGTAAGCCACACCGAGAACATTTTTGTAACATAGATGAATTGAAGATACTAGTCATCGAAATGGATACCATACTCAATTTGTAAGCCCACAGATCTTTCATAATAAGGATTGGAGATATGAAATCAGATCTTGTCACTGGGAAATGAAATAGACCGATTTCGGCCTACTTAGCCCTTGTTAGTATCTAACATTACAAAAGCTCTATAAAAAGCTCCTACCTTCAAGCTCGCCAGAAATGTTGTTCTAAGTAATTTAATACAAATAAGGGTATCTAGCATCAAAACTGGAGTTCTATCTCCTCAGTTCACACTCTGAAATGAACTGTTTCTATCTTCTCTCCCAGTGAAAAAATTTTATTCCATTTCTCCACTCCTCATGATAAAAGAATCTATGAATTGAAGATGGTATTCATTTCGATCATTTTCATCTTGGTATGGCCTCAATAGAATCAATTTTATTTTTTTATTTCTTGAAATGGGAACAACGAACTTAAAAAAGCAGCTCTCTTCTGTATGATGACTGACTTTGCATGTCAGCTATAAAAACGATATGTTGTGGGAAAACTCATCGTTTCTTTCTTTACTCAAACAAATTTATAGAAATAATTTGTAAAAAACTCCTCGATTGATCACATGAATTGACTCAACTGTCTCATTTTCATTAAGGAAACTCTCGATGAGAAAGTCATTCGTTAACGGTATCACTCGCTGAATAGCAACTGAATAATTGTCCTGAAATCCTCATAGAGGGTGTTCCAATAATTTTCTGGTTCGCAGAATTACCCCTCCCTCAAAATTAACGATCTGCCATTTCGGCAATAGTCGAGTCGTGACGCGTGTGCCTCACCCCTATGGAGGGAGGTGAAAGCAATGAAGTTTCAGCTAGGCTGATGGCATATAATGAGTTGCCCTGTGGCCCCGAATGGCCCAGAACAACTTGAAATGCGTCCCATATGTCTAACTTGGTAATTGTAGTTTATTGCACCATTATACACATTATTTTGCCACGATCACCAAAGTACCGGCTGAGCCTTGACTTTTACACAATCCCAAAGTTATGAATTCCAAGCAAAGTGTTGGCAACATTGACTTTTATAATCCTTTATGCGGCAACAACTCTTTCGTTATTTCGTTTTACCCTGCAAGAAAGGTAAATGTAAAATAATTTTAGGTTTCAGAGGGCCTTTGCTGATATTTAATGACTTGGGGAGGCATGCAAATGACTTCGAGATGCGAGAAAGGGGAAGACAAACTCTACGATCTCACTGAAAAGTAGCCCTTATGCAGTGAGCTCCCTGGATCTAAGAAGTGATGAGATTCCAAGCGTTGAAATTCAAAATGGAAACAAATAAAACGAATCCTTTTAAATATGGGCTACACAGCTTCATTGAGTTAGAAATTTAATGCTATTCATGAATTGTATAGGGAATCAAGACTATACAGAGAGCAATTCACTGAATATCATCTACACTACATAATTCTGAAGGCGTTTTTTGTTCATATGAAGCCGTTAAATGATTCTAGATGTGTTTCTCAATTTTTCATCAAAAAAATTATGTGGGGTGAACATCTTTCGCTGAAGGAGCTGTATAATGATGTCGTGCTACAAAACTGTTTGAATATGTTGGTTATTTTGCAGGGATAAACACGAGTATCCTAAATGAGGAGTCCTCTCAGGTCGTATTAACCGTTATATACCGATTAACTGTCGAGTTTTTCATGCTTTTTTGTTACCTTCCATTGTTATTTCATTTTGTTCATTTCTCTACTTCGCTGTTACTTCAAAAAATTTTTATTTCAAGTAATTAAGTAAGTAATTATACAAAATTTTAATATCAGATGTGCTTGAACTATCCACCTCTTTTTTGGAGCAGGGTATAAGTCTGAGAAATAAACATGAAGAAATTTCAATGAATTCATTATAACTTGGGGATCTAATGTCATTTCTAGTACAATCAGAACTTGGGGTAGCTAAGAGAATACTAGTTTTTCAGCAATTTGAAGGTAACGATTTTACGAACTCTAGATTAACTGCACTATATCGATGATATGAATTTATATAATTTGAAAAATTCTGATTAGTTGCGAAATTTTCAACTGTATTGATTGCCGGGGAAATAATTAGATAAATTTGTATCAGACGGAATTTTAATGTCAGAGAATAAGAAGCATAAGAACGAGAAGATATTATATTGTGCACAATTCTGGGAAGTTTTATTCTGTTTTAAACATCTATATTTTTATTTCTTGTTTATATTCATCGCCTGTGAAGATGAACATGTGACATACGAGCATATGATCAGGTCACGGGTTCATCATGACTTTTGTGAAATATTCAATTTTTTTTTGCCAGTTTCTGATGAATAAATAATTTGAATTTGAATAAATATACCAGGATCATCAGTGAAGAAAGGATGACTATTCTAATGTGGTAGGAAACCAACAATGTGGTGAGTTAGTTAGTTTAAAAGGGTAAACATTTCAATGCGAACTTATGGTCTATTGTGCCTCCTGACAAAGGTGTTTTCACAACACCCTTTACAGTTCGCCCTCTAGTTCCATAGATTTAATGAAATCTAATATCTGGGCAGGCTTCAGCGAGGTTTATTCCTCACTGAACATTGTTTCCTTTGGCTCACACTGGCAAGGTATTCCAAGGAATGTCTCCCTTTTTGCCCACAGAATATTGTCTGATAAGCCGATGAGGCGACAATGCCCCGTAAAGATGCCGAAAAGGAGGTGTAGTTGGTACTAAAATTCAGATACATTCTGAATCTTGTACTATCAATGTCCCGAATTAATTTTTAGAACTTATCCATCCCTGGGTATTCCGCCAGAGTATTTCACATTCAGCTTTCTCCTTATCCAGAAACAACCTTATTGAAAATACACTTTTCTATACCACGAAAAGGTTTTGGGCCAGTGTTCATCCTTTCTGGCAAAAGTATTGGCCTCTCCGTTTTCTTTGATTCCCGAATGATCGGGATCCAAAATTCCAATTCCAAGTCAACTTGAATTCAATTAAATAAGGCTTAATTCAAAAATGGAAGAGAACAAAATATTTTTTTTTCTTAGACGATAGAAAAAAATTATGTTTAGGAAATTAGAATTGATTTGAGATGAAACTAATGGAAAAATTGTTTGAAGAAGCCTCGAAATAAAACCGAACAAGTTCTAGATGCTTGAATCCCTTTGATGATCCCTCGCGAAACGTCGGAATTTGAAATATTTTTCAACACGAAAAAAGAATGAGAGAGGAAGTAATTAAAAAAGATAATAGCATTCTAATTTCCGATAACTCGTTTCTGATGATCGCCGGCTAAATTCGAAAATTCGGGGGGGCTTTTAAAAACGGAATTAGTCCGCTATCAGCTCTGGGCTATTTCTCCATTAGCAGTGCCAGCGATAAAGGAACAGGAAAATACGGATTTCTTCAGATTAATGGCAGGGCCTATCGCCGACCTGTTATTCTGGGAGATCTTCCAGCTTTCGAGGACGAAAACTAATTACCGCTTGGGCCCAATTATCACGACGTTTATGCGCTCGCTAACTTCGTGAAAGCACCAACGGCACTTCGTTACTTGTTCCGAATGGCATAGCTCTTCAGATTTTTTTTTTAATTGAGAGGGTTCTTCCTCTTATGAAAAATTGAATTAAATATTGATAACAGAATGGAAGGACGACTTCACTGTAGCAAGAGTACCTTGTAATCACGTCATATGCGTTAAACAGGGTGTTCGGGAGATATTTTCTGAGATTTATTTGAGAGAAAAACGAGCAATCCCCTATGAGGGGGCTTTACCAGTTCTCAAAATTGAATAGAGAAGAGGGATTGAGTGATATTTTATTTCGAAGATTTTTACAACGGTGCATGAAAAACTTCATTTTAATGAACCGCAAATACCTTGAGTATTCTAGTTATTTGCACGAACTTGAAAAATCTTTAACAAATCACATTCTCGAAGAAATTTAATTGTTTAATGTGCTTACTATAAAAAAAATAGATCTGCGTTTTTGAATCAAATGTTCAAATTTTGATTCATTCACTTCCATAAAATAATTGAGAGAAAGCTAACTCTTTCTTAATCTCATTTCGTCATATTTTCAAATATTGTCCGATGAAGAATCGTGAAGTTTTCGTTGTATTATAATCTGCCAGAATGAAATTAATGAATTTGTCAAAAGTAGGATAAAGGATATTGAATGTAGTTTCTTCATTTCAAGTTAAATTTTTATTATTGATTGTATTAAATGAATATTGAATCATTTCAGGATAAAAAAGACATCTTGTTCAATTTCCAAAATAAACCTATAACAGTAACTACATTAAATCGCGAAGTTGTCGTTGTATTATAATCTATCAGAATGAAATTCATAAATTTGTCAAAAGTTGGAAAAAGGACTCTGAATGTAGTTTCCTCATTTCAGGTTTGTTCGAAGTTAAATGTTTTATTGATTGTATTGAATCTTGTTTTATTTCAAAAACATACCTATACCATTATATAATCTTGACTGAAAACCGTCTCTAACATAAGTTACAGTTACTTGACGACATTATTTTGTAATTGATTTTAGTAATTCCTTCAAATTTTCAGAAAAGTTTAGGGTTATGAATTGATTTTTGGCAAAAATGGTTCATCAAAATGACGTTTTTCATACATCGTTGTATACGGGCTTTCAAGAACTTGCAAATGAAGTATCATTTTACTCCTCTCCCCTATTCAATTTTGAGGGGTGGATGCGCCCCCTCTTAGGGGGTTACTCGTTCAACCTAAAATATATGTCAAAAGAAGTCCCCCTAGCAAAATCATTTGACGTGTTTTGGAAAATTTTTCCAATCACTGTAGCATATGAGATAAACGAGTCGGCTAGTCTGAAAACAAATACCCTGTATTCACTTTCCTGATTGGATTTATTTTCCCCTCACATTCATGAAAGCAGCTGACAGACCACAAAATATGATTCGGACATGAATTGGTCTTTTTTTGGAGCCATGAAATAAAGTTTATTATTGAAATTTACTCCTTCACGAAGATTATGACAAACTTCTTGCTAGTTATTGTCGAGTTGCAGTTGCAAATGAGTACTGTTACTACTTATTTCATAGTAGACTATTTGTCATTCACTCGTCAACGGAAACTGTTTAAAATACGGACTAGGCCAATAACCGATTGGATTTTACGCCATAAAATAATGGTAATCGAACAATAGCTATTTTTTATCGACGAAATTATATCATATCTGAGAACCCAACTGAATAAACCGAGTGGAAGCGTCAAATGTAATCAATTAATTATCCCGATCAGTGTAATTATTCATGGAATAAGCATATAAAAGCTTTATTTAATTGAAACACCCCTCAAACATTTGAATAAATAATCAGCAGCCGTAATTCCGAATCAAACCCTGAACATTATTGATTCGATCTTTTCTTCTTTCAATATGTATGTGAGGATACCATTTTGAAATCTGCAGGTTGTTGGTTCCTGACGAAATATTCATCACATGAAATATTTGGCAAATTTGCTCTATTTATTTTGCCTATACGGTGGCCATACCGAGAACATTCGGAACATTGAGATTTTCAAGATAGTAATCATCGATATGAATGAGAATGCCATTTTGAATTCATATACTCACAAATCTTTTCTCATGAGGCTGGAGGAATTAAATTATATTTTGTCACTGAAAGAAGAGATATACCGGTTTCAGCCTTATTGAGCGTCATCAGAAACAAAATCATCATTTGTTTTTTTCTTGGAAAAACTTGGTTTCCCACTCCCCAAAAAATTTGGACCTTACCTTCACATAGAGAAACTTGAATGGGAGCTCTTGTTTAGGGCCACTGCTAGAATCTCATGGAATGAAGAAGAATGTACGAAGTTCTTAGAGCATGTGACTGGAGTTGTGGAACTTCTTTCTAGATGTCGCCACTTGTAATACGTTACTCGAAAGGCTTGAAGTAGTTGCCTCGAAAGTAGAAGTAACTTATGAACATTCATTGTACTTATGTGTGATTTGATATACTGATGATGATGATGATGATGATGATGCCGAAAAAGGTTGAAACTGATATATCCTCTCATAAATAGAATCTGATAGAATTTGTTCAGCCTCATGAAAAATGATCTGTAAGCCCATAAATTGAAAATTGAAATTGAATTTCATTTGGATGATTACTATTATTCATTTCTCTGTTTCTATTCATACCACTTTTCAAATATACATATATTTGTATAGTTTATGACTGATAAGCCGATGAAACTGAGGTGGTGCGGGTTTTTTCGTTTAGACCTATCCGATCAGGCGTTTCAAGATCATCAGTTAGTTCTAGGACACCTGGGTGATCCAGATAATTAGATCAACCGACTGAAGATTTGGCCCAAGTTTCGTGTGTTCTATGTGAACTCCATGTGATAATTCAATCACTATGCACTTAGATCTTTCTGTATATTTGGATATTACCTGAAATGCTGATGAACATACTCAAAGCCATTAACACTCAGTTGGAGTGAGTATTCTGTCATCTTCTTCGGAAGTTATAAAACTTTTCATCCGAATACATATAACTCCCAATTTCCTTGAAATGCATGCGCTGTGCTAACTCAATGGAAACTTCAAGCAGGAATTAAGTCTTTACCTGAATATTTCCAGTGAGAAACGGAACTTTTCAATGGTGCAGTTACTGTACTTTTTTTTTCTAATGAAAATATATCACTCGGAGATAATTAAATAATTTCTGAGTTTTCGAGTTGATTTATGTCGAACGTACAAAAATACAAATCTTTCCTCTTCAAAATATTGGTATGGACTATACATTATAAATGGCTAATATGCTTGAAAAAAATATTGGAAAGTACTCATTATATTCATTGCAACAAAAAACTAATTATCACAAACAAATTTTTTCATCAACATTTTGTTCAGTTTCAGAGTGAGGATGCCATGATTTTTCGTTTTGTCTGCGGTCTAGTTTGATTAATTCAATTTCTCAGTTGAATATTTTCTGTTTTGTTTTTTTTTTTCGAATTTCGTTTAGGGTGACTCCTTCTATGAAACCTTCTGTTTTATATTCGAAATCACTGAGCAAAATTTCGAGTGAACAGAAACATCATTTGATTTTACACCGAAAAGGTTCCTTTGATATAACTCGATACTGTGTCCCTACCTAGTTTCGGAATATTTTGATTTGAAACTCATGGACTGTATCAAGTAATGATAAATGTTGATATCAAACACAAAATCACAATAAGAAACTTCAAAAGGAGACCACTAACATAAAAATAAATACAATTCGTTATTATGAATATACAATTCTATACTTTTTTCTAAACAATCATTAACTTTTGAAAGGTTGGTGGTCAGCTATAAGGTCACTAGTGACGTTGAAATCTGTTTTTCAATCCTTGAGCTGAATGTACCATTGTAGCAAAAACTTTTTCTTCAAGATACAAAGAAATTTAGTTCCGGTAAAATGGAGTAACTTTGAACCGCGGGGAAACTTTGAAAATAAAATTAATTTTTTTTATATCGACTTATGGTGAAAAAACCATGAGATATAGCGACATCTGATTTTCACTACTCAATTCGTAACATTCAAAAAAGGAACGACAGCATTTACATGAAAATAAGTTCAGAGAGTAAGCAATCCTGACATGTTACTTCGAACTTCAAATGTCCAAGTTCGATATAGTCTGCAAACTTTTGTGGCTGTAACCGTAGGTATTTGCATAACATGCCCGCAAAATATATCTGCTACAACAATACATTATCCTAGCAACAGTATAGCAAAAGAATTTCAAATACTTCAACACATTTTGTTTTGTTCATACTTTTCGAGAACAACATGTTCAATCATTGTTTTCGGGGTAACTTTAAACGTGTTCAATAAAGCTCAAGATTTGAAACTGAATAATTGTTCCGCTCTTACAAAAGAAAATATGGTACAGGAAAATATGCCATGTAGTGCAAATCATCTCCGCTCATATCTGACAAGTTGGGACTAGATAGTTCAGTTCGATTCATTGTTTTCTGATACCTATTTTTTCAATTACCACAAAATATTAGTAAAATTCAGTTTATACCCAATTTATAAGAGAGATTTTTGCAAACTTTCTCTTTCGCTCACAAGTTCGTTTTATATTGTCTCTATTTCTAGAACTCTCAGAAAAAAATTCATCATAATTTCCATTTGCGTTCTTAACAAAATTTTTTGTCAGTAGCAAACTCTGACTGATGTCCGGGATATACAGGGTGTTTTATAAGCTCTATGACAAACTTTGACAAAAGGTACCTGTGCTTCTTCCAAACATTCTTTTTCCTATGAACATAGGTCCGGTTCGTTTTCGTTTCGAAGTTACAAGTATTTGATGGTACTCCACCACATATAGAGTGAGATAATTAGTCAGTCGGCTATTCAGCCGAACATTTCCGAATAAATTAATAAGTAAAGGAGGACGAATACACTAGCCACCTCGTTTGCCCGTTCAAAGTCCCATAGATAATTATTCATGGGAACAAATGCAGCAGCTTGTTTGTCATGTTCAAATCCAATCTTATCAACAATTACTTGATAGAATTCAAGATGCAACGAACCAAATGCGAAAAGACCCAAAGCTGATCCACCGATTAACGGCATCTTTAGTTCGTCGATGTGAAGCTCGAATTCAAGCCGAACGTGGGCATATTGAACAATTTTTATAGTCTCAGAATTTCCATTCATTATTATGATTTGAATATAAAAATATAACTTTTCAAAGGCTTGTATCTTCTAAACAAAAACCAATCGGATATATGTTCATGGGAAAAACAAATTCAGAATAAGCACAGATACCATCTGTCAAATTTTGTCATAGAGCTTGTAAAACATATTATATACTTTCTTGGGATTCTTCATTCGCTTCTTCACCGGAGATATACAGGGTGAGTCTTTGACTTGAACATATATTTTAACCGCAGATTTCTGAGGTCAAAGGAAACACTTTTTTCATCTTTCATTTTGCCCGACTCGTGTTCCTTGAAAAGATACAGGCTGTCGAATAATCCATAAAAAAATTTAATTTTCAGTTATATTTCGCAAACGAATCGGTCGAATGAAGTGATTTTCGGAATATAGTTTTTCGTTACCGTGATTAATTTATCCCCAATACAAAACTTGACATCCGCCAGTTTCTCAATTATGACCATAACATTCCATTAATTTACCAAAAATTCATAGTCTAATGGTAAATAGTAAATTCAATGTGATGAGATGAATATTCATTTTGGAATATAAAAGTATTCTTGATATTTTCTTATAAAACCCGCCATTTACGAGTAATTCGATATTGAAAGAAAAAAATTATCTGAGAAATTCCATAAATTGTGTACTTTGGCTGAATATAACTCTGTCGACAATATGCACAGAATTCAATTCTTGCTGGGTTGTCACGTTAAAAATCCTCAGGTTTAAATCTAAGAATTTATGTTCTGGAAGGACAAGGTTATTATGAATGAAAAGGAAAGCGGACTTTGGAAATTGAGTTATATTAATGAGCTCACCTATACTTCATCGATTTACATCCTCAATTTATTCCAGCAAATTTACTCTTCTTTCTGAATACCTAATGCTTCAGACCAATTACATTTTTTAAAGGGGATTGTTCGTTAGAAGCCCTAACTTCCCGCTTTCATCAAAAACCAGTGAATGCTCCACCCAGAGAATATCATGTTGGTGTCTCTGGCATCACCATCCGAATCTCAAGATACATTTGATACACGCGATCACAATTCGGCCACATTATTCACAAGACTGCTCTCTTAACAATGTTTTAATTGGAAATCACGATACCATTGATTCCCAAGTTGAATTGTTTGTGGATCACTCTATGCGCAACAACGATCAACATAGAAGGGTCGCGAAAAATCTGCTTTGTCAAAGTTAAAATTTTTTTCTTTTCATTAAATTATGAAGTTTATTAGACATGATGATGAGTATCTCCTGAAATGTTAAGTCAAATTTTGGATAACACATTATTCACAACAACGTTATAATTGAAAAAAAAACTATCAAAACACAATGAAATTTGATCATTATGTGTTAAGTCCATGTACACTCCAACTTTATAATAGATCTATGATCTATGGTTACGGCAACGTTCAGCTTAGCGGTGAAGTTCAATTCAATGACATTTGTTTATGTTTGGAAAGGTTATGATTCCGTTGGAAAACCTCAGGAAAATTTATGAATCACGATGAAAAAAGGATTACATACTGACGATATAGATTATAGCAAGCTGAATACTCCATTTTCAATAATGGGAAAAAAATCAAAAGAAGAATATTCAACATTTGCCGCTAACGAAATTCTGTACGAATGAAGTATAAAGTATTCATTGTAGGTACATTTTATACATTCGGTAATTATTCAGAACTAACAAAATCGTACTTCATCTTTCGTCGAATAGGATTGAAAAGGTAAGTTGAAGCTTGTTTTTATTGTACAGTTGGTTATTATTTCCAAGTTTTGAATGGCAGGCATAAATATATTATATCTATGACTATGATATGCAGGAGTGGCATAGCTCATTATTAAAGTTTAAAATGGCTATATCTTTTTTCTAGGCCGAATCGGAAAAAATAGTAAAGAAAAAAGTGTTTCTTTGGCCTCAGGAATGTACGGTTAAAATATATGTACAAGTCAAAGACTCACCCTGTATAGATTTGAAAGTAAAAATCGTTCAAAGTTACCCCGTTTTACGCAATACAAGGGATTAAAATTGCATGACCAAGGAGGCCAATGAATAGGAGCCTCTGCATCTCAACCAATCTATTGATTCGGAAAATGGTTTTTCAACCAATTACGACACCTTCTATCAAAGCACTAAGGAGCTCCATCGTTCTCACCAAATAATAAAAATTATTGATAACTCTATCAATATTATTAATTATTTTTCAGTTATCTATCTATCCTAGAGACATATTTTGATGAAATGATGTCCCGAGAGAATAAAGCGACAATAAAAAACGATAAGAAAACGGAGGAATGTTCCTCCATTCTGAGCCCAAAGACTTTTTGCGGCTGAGGGCTCGACAAATGCGTCCAGCAGCACTTGAAGCTTCTTCCTCAAGTCAAGATTGATAACGTCCGGCCAATTCAGCCAGTTCACGTTCACCGGTCTGCGAATTAGTCGCAGCGATCCGTCACAATAACTCTGCGGTGCGGATGCAACCTTCTGGGGGCCGAACAACGGCTGGAGAGACGAGCACGGCGTGCACCCCGTCATCCTCTGCGGACGCGGCTACACGGACCGTGAAATTAATGGCGCCCCGTGCCGTATTTCGGATTTACGGACTCATAAATACGGCGTGGGCCCGTGTTCACGTGGAGTGTGCGGCAGAATGCGGCGGAAAAAGGAAGAAAAGACGTATGGGGACCGCCGAAGGACCCCAGCGTGTTAAGGGTCGCCATGGGACAGGATTCGGGATTTTTTTTTAAATAAAAATATTATTTTCTTCGAAGTTGCTTCAACCTTCAACAGCGGTGGAAAGGATGAGAAATTGTAGGGGATGGGACCGACTTAATCACATGATATAAGCTATGATCAAAGAGTACCGGAATGTAATTCGAATGAGAAAATTTATCTGTAAGTGACCGGAACAAGTTATACGAAAATCGAAAAATATTTTCTTGATACTAATTGTGATATGATGATGCGATTGTGAAAAAAATTTAAATATTATTTGAATTAAATCAGAATGTTATACGAGTATTGAATTAAGTCAATTGAACATCATAGCATGGTCCCTTCGTTGATGCTTGTATTAATTTATGGCAAAATAGTTACATTCTATTTTCCGCAAGTAACAGCAGTTGTATCCAGAAAAAACACCTACCACATGAGTTAAGAACAACATAAATTACAGTGAGATTTACTTTGGAAAAATAACTTTCGTTTGTCTTGGTAAAATTTCTCTAAGACCCATTGTTGAAAATTTGACGGAACACCTGTCCAATCCTACTTCTATCTACGCTTATGCATACTTTAACTCCCAGTTTATCTCACTCCCCGGGAATTAGCTGAGTGACGTTAACCTCACTCCATTATCTCAAATTTCCTCAATTGAAAAGTAATTAATTTTTCCGTTATTTTATAACCTTCATTGTTTTAACAATTCATCTCGTGTTTTGATTTTGTAATTATATTTTCTCAAGTCACGTCTTATTGAATAATTGTGAATTTTTCATTTCTTTCGATTTTGGTGTAATTTCATTTCAACTCAATAGGTATGTATGCTCAGTCTTCTCAGACTTATCAATTATTTCATCTCCATGTCATTTTTATACTGTATGAAATCCACGTGCTGAATCATAAGGAATCTACAAAAATATTGATAATTATCATTAGTTCTATTCAACTCAGGTTATGTGATGTCTATTTCATTATATTTTCATAATTTAAATAGTTATTTAGATATCTCTAGATTTCTAAATGGTGATGTCAAATCAGAATTGAACCGCCCTTCTGGTAATAAATTCTGAGTTTAATTCTCATGCTCATCTCATTATTTTGATCAGTTTATGTCATTCCTCAGAACTTCTTGCCAATTACTGTTTTAGAGAGACAGATTAATAAAGTCTCAAGGGGGTGAACCCTGGAGTTTTTAGTGTTTTTAGAGTTTTTTAGTCGAGTGTAATACAAATGAAAGTGTTAGACAGTCTCTCGTCCTTGTCTTCACTCTTTGAATAGTGAACTCAATCAATCGGTATGAACCACTCAATATGAGCATGAAATCGCAAGTTCATTCATCTGATGCTACTTAAAACTCATAACTGAGGTCCCAAGCCTTCTGTAAAACCTTGAAATTAGTGGTTTTATTCGCTCATCATACTCTTCCTTTCTATGTCTTTCATTATTCAATTGAATCTTCTATTTTTCTTATGACCTAATATTGTTTACTTCAAATATTAATTTTGTATATATATATGTTTGGGTTGTGAAACTATTAATGAATAAACATATATTATTATTATTATTATATATTGTTCATTGGTTAAGAGTTTGGCATTATAAATGTTAAACTCATAAATAAATGTTGCGCCCTGTCAGATCAACGTTTTTGATATTGATTGATGAAAAGCTCGATGAAAAGACTTAGACAATGTTGTACTACATTGACGGCTCTCTCACTGTAAACGTTGCTAATGATATTGAGTTAGTTTAATTGCCGCCACAACTAAGTCTGACTTCATATGACCTCTCATTTGAGTTTGAAGACGTGTATTTAAAAATCGCATCTATGGAAAACCTGTGACAGAGGACAAATTATGAACATCGTGACGAATGCAAAATCTTTTTCAATAAAAAAATAATTCATTTGATTTAAACGAACACGAAAAAGGAACTGGACATGATGTTAATTTTGATGAAAAAAAATTTTAGCTTCGCAATCTAATTATAAAAGGGATTTATTACAAGAGATATATATTTTTATTTTGGTTTCTCATTCGAAGGTTAAGTTTTTGTTATTATAGAACACAAATAATTTGGGTTATAAAAACTGTCCTTATATTATGTTGAATTTGGAACCGATCTTTTTCATTCTTCTGGTAGGTCATAAGAAAATAGAATAATTTGCAGAAAATGAAATTTACAACTATAAGTTTCAAAGTTCAAGAAACGGGAGTAAACGAAAACTTTTTTATAATTACATCTCAGAAAAATTTGTGTAGAACCGAGATATTTATATTGTCAAAATTAGATGACATGCGTCATGAACGTCATTCTTGATGTAAAAGGCTTTTTTAACCAATTTTTTCATTGTTGAAAAAATACCGCAAATTTCTGTCGTTTTTTCCTGGATTATATCCGGCCGAGAGTTTCAAAACACCTATCGAAATACTCGAGATATACGGAGAAAGTCCTCGAATCCAGGGACCCAATCAACTCTCGACTAGATTCTATCCGCTCATCCATGTATAAAATTATCGAATCCAATTCCGGCACTGCCCTCACGACCCGAACTTCTTCGAAGCCATTTTCCGGACCTTTTTCATAATTCATCCCCCTCAATATTCGACCTCGAATGTCCCACTTTCCCGACACTTCAACGTATCCCTCGGAATTGAACTCACTTTGAACTCCTTTTGGAACCACGTCTGCAAAGCCTCGGGAAAAACGAAAAGCTCCATCTGGAGTGAATGATCTTCTCGTTATTTTCGATGCCGAATAAGCTTCCAGAGGTAATGTAAGAATCTGCGAGTTCAGTACTGGAGTCTTTCCACTGAAGCATTTCTTTCATATCACATTAATAAGAGTTGTTATGTTGCAGGTGATGTGGAGATGGAAAATGTTCATTCTTCATTGCGAAAGAATTCCTTCACAGTCGCTTACACCGGAAATTTCATGATGATTCAATCTAGTTTGACCAGGTGTAAGAAAGAAAATTATTTGATTCATACAATATTTTTCAACTTCTCTCGATTTAAGAAAGAGAAATAAAGAAAAAAATAATGATAGAAATATCATATTTTATCTATAGTATCACAGAACCTTTCATTGGACGGGTGGAAAGATGAAATCTGATTATTTCAAAGAAAGATACATCGGTTTCGGAATTATGCCATATCTGTCAGAGTCAAAATACTCATGAAAAAACACCAACCTCAAACCTGCCAGTACCTAATATCCTGAAACGAATAGCGACATCTGTCAGCATGCAACAAGCCAGTTAACATGCTAAGGAGCACTTTCTTCTAGTAAAATTATTCGAGCTGGCAAATTCTAAGAAATTGCGAACTGCAATGATGAAAATTTCCAGAACATTTTACTCAAGCGTCTTCTTCCTTTAGTAAAAAATAAATTAAGTTTTCCAGTGAGTAATCAGAGTCGAGACGAATCAGAATCAGAAGTGCATTTCTCGAGAGAATTTAAGGAGGTGTAGTGCCTCTTGAATGCATACCTTAATCACATTTAGTCATATTCAGGTACACATACCTCATATATACTTAAATGTTGTTTTTATCCTTTTTTTCTTCTAACATAGGGATGTTATAAGGTTCGTACTATGGAGTATTGAACTTAACTTTTTCAATATTAGATTTATTATGCGAAGGTTCAAGTGCACACAAAAATCATTTGATTTTACACCGAAAAAATACTTTTGATTAGACCCGATACTCTGAATCATATTCGGGAAATTTTGATTTAAAATTATGGAGTGATGACTCATCCTGGTACTAAGTAATGATGAATATGTATTAAATAAAAAATCACCAGATGAAAATTTGGTAAATGCTTATAATATGAAATATAATTAGAGAAGGTTTTAAAATGTTCTTCGTTTTCACGAAAACACATGTCTATCTTTTTTAATAAAGAATTCATCATTACTCAAAACGGTTCGGAGTCAACTACAAATAAAATATAAATAACATAAATTTTGTTTCTGAGTCAATGATATCCCTAATGTACCAATAGATGTTATTCTTCAGGTTTTGTTATGTTGAGTATCATATTTTCTTTTCACCTAGAAATCAAAAACCCCAAAAAAATATTATTTCAATTTTCAATATAATATGATTTAATTTTTCCAAAATACTTTAAATTAAAGAACATTCGTTTCGATATGTTTCACAATTCGTTTTTGTAGAATCAAAAATGAATTTTGATGATAAATAAAAAACTCTTTTCATTATATTCTAGTTGATTCACGAAAAATAAGGGAAGTGAGAAGTTCCTTTGTTCACTTATTTTAAATTCTCTGGGAATCATAATGAAAGGTAGGTGGCGTTAATTGAATTCTTCATAAAATACTACACTACAAACTTCGAAAAAATGTTTGTTTTATTTTTTACCAGTGAAGAAAAATTAATCAAGTTGAACTCTTTCCAGTGAGCCTGAATTTATACGACTCCTGCGAATACTGGACGAGATTTCCTTGATAAATTATTTACAGCAGACAGAATACAACACGGAAACCACCAGGAAATGAGGACGAACTCTAAATGAGAGGTCTCTTTACCAATTTTTTCCTACGACGCTTCTCAAATCACAACTTATTTCCAGTCGAGATAACTTGGCGTTCTGGCAAAAAAAATTGGTGCTTTCTTTGTTCCTGTTAATTAACCTCCGTTTTGTGGATTCATCTGAAACGTCGAGTGCTTGTCCCGCCATTAATTTGACTGCTTCCATTGCTTGTAGGAAATATGAATCTTGATGGGTTCTCATTTGCTTCAATTTCAGTAGAGAGTTCGTTCCAATGTTTCTTTCGACATGGAAAATTGCATCTGAGGTAGGTTCCTTCTTGAGAACTTTCAATTTAAAATTTTGCCTTTTATCGTCGAGAATTGAATCTATGAAATCCACTCCTCATTCTTCAGGATATGATTTCCATAACTTACTGGTTTAGGCGAGGTTAAATGGTGTTTTTTTTTCTATTGAATAAATCCATGAATGTTCACAACTTGTTGTTCCTATTGTTGAATACTTTGAGATTTCCAAGCTTCATATTAGTTTTTTTTCAAGCCCACAACAAAGCGATTAGAAAATTCCAGTTAATACATAATACCTATATCATAAAAAAACTGACACTTAATGGTCTCAGTTCTACTCACTTCTCAGTTTCAGAAAGGATTAAATAATTTTCAAGTGCGGAAGACTGTTTTATTATATATATATATATATATATATATATATATATATATATATATATATATATATATAAAATCTAGAACTCCATTCATTGACTTCTACCAGAATTTTTCAAATAGTGTAATGTAAAGTGTCGATTCAGATGATGTTGCTTTGACTGTAATAGTGATATATGTAAATGTTTAAATGAACGAGGACGATTCAATGGTCTGTACTGCTGTGTTAGCAACCATTAAAATTGATTTCCTTTTATTTTGACCAGAGATGAGCAAAATGAGTTTTAAAATATATTCAAATACAAAATGAAAATACTTTTGTTTTTTGTTGTATTTCAAATATGAAATACGAAATAGTTTTCTTTTAAAAATTCACAAAATAATAAATGTAAAACAGTTATTTTCAAAATACTTCATTAACATAAAATACCTCTTCTCTTGAACAGACAGTTAGGTAAGAATGTTTCAGGTTTTAATACAGGTTATAATCAATGATATAATGAAAGTATCAAGCAAGTTTGCATTGGTTGAGGCTTTCGTGGCCATCGTTCAATGTAGTTCGAGTATCTGGCATCTTTAGGAGTTATATTCCAGGGGATGTTCTCACTAGACTGAACTGCCTGCGTGAACTCAGGCAGTTGAAAAAATTGAAATATTCATTAAGGAAAACTCAGACTACAGAACACAGACGTACTTCAACCATATATTTTTAGTGGTTCAAAATTGATTGACGGTAATGTGCAAATCATTCGTTAACTATCGATTTACCTGGGTGAAAATTTTCTTGGTTGAAATCCTGATTTGAGAATTATATTTCCCAAATTATACTCCCATTCCGGTCGATGCTGGATATTTCAATACCCCGTTATATTTATCTTCCCCGACCCTATCACGTATTCATTATTGTGTCGTAAATTGAATGCCACATTATTCTCATCTGATGGACTATGAAGTTTACACAATTCAGCAATAAATATTTATATGTAGTAAGTATGAATTATAAAACGTTAACGTCGTCATCAAATAACGGCAGCAAACAGTTTAGAAATTAGAAATATATGTTATACCTCTAGTGTGATTGTGAAATATATGATATAGAGGTTCCAAAATGGTCGTCACGGTGAGAGCACCATGAATTGAAAGAGTATTGAGTATTATGTGATAAATAAATTGTGATGCAGCGTGCTTAGCTACTCATACATCCATCATATGAGATTGAGACACAGAGATATAGGTATATATACCTATTCACATTATTGATAAAAGTAGTATTAATTTAATATACAGGGTGGCAATTTGGAAACGAAACAGACGAGATTACAGACGAAATAAATTTTTTCGATAGAAATGCTCGGACAGGTCGATTTCTGTTTCGAGGGGGACAACTTAAGATGTAGGTTACGGACGCATAGCGCTTCAACCCTTGCTACTACAACCCTCACCCCCAATTTTTGAATAGGGGAGATGGGGTGATTGATACCTCATTTGATAGGTATTTTTATACTGATTTCAGCACAGTAATTGTTTTCTCATTTTATGCATTAGTTCTCGAAATATTCTTGACTAAGCATTTGAAAATGAAGTGGTGTTTTCATGGCACTTGTAGTGATTTTTTGTGAAAAACCTTTCAAATGAGGTATCACTGACCGCATCTTCCCTATTCAAAAATTGGGGGTGAGGGTTGTAGTAGCAAGGGTTGAAGCGCTATGCGTCCGTAACCTACATCTCAAGTTGTCCCCCTCGGAACAGAAATCGACCTGTTCGAGCATTCCTATCGAAAAAATTGATTTCGTCTGTAATCTCGTCTGTTTCGTTTTCAAATGGCCACCCTGTATTTCGAGAACTAATGCATAAAATGAAAAAACAATTACTGTGCTGAAATCAGTATAAAAATACCTTTCAAATGAGGTATCACTCACCTCATCTTCCCTATTCAAAAATTGGGGGTGAGAGTTGTAGTAGCAAGGGTTGAAGCGCTATGCGTCCGTAACCTACATCTTAAGTTGTCCCCCTCGAAACAGAAATCGACCTGTCCGAGCATTTCTATCGAAAAAATTTATTTTTTCTGTAATCTCGTCTGTTTCGTTTTCAAATGGCCACCCTGTATTGAATCCTTACTTATATTAATTTTATATTGTGTTAAACATGTGTTTTATATTTGGTGTTCTTCTAGTTCTACAACTAATGTGTTCGAGAAAAATCCTCTTTTGTCATCGCGACTTCTAGCAAAAATAAATTGATAAAATATATATAATACTTCAGGAAAACAAAAGAGAATCCTCGCAAGCTCAATTGTAGTTCGTGCAGAAGTGAATGATCATTAATTTGAATATAAACGTACTTTGATTACACGTTGATTGATACGTTGAAGTATCGTTGAAAATTATTATTATCTGGTGAATCAAATATTTTCAAATCCAAAGAGTAATGCATCATTGAATACAATTTTTTTTTGTTCTACTCAATTCCAGAAGAAATTTGGTTACTATAAGAAAAATATGAATTACAGGTGATAATGAATTTCTTAAATCTATCACCTATTTTGGCGATATTCGCGTGAGCAACGAAAATCGATCCATAATTTCATTATTTTGACTCCCAGGGTACAGGGTATCCCAAATCGTTTCAGGTACTTCTGGACTAGATAGGTAAAAACTTCGAAAGGTGGCATAGGCTAGATTTTCGTGAAAACATCATTAGTGAAAACCATTTCAAGATATCTTCATCTTTTTCAATTTTGAACAATTATCAAGTTCCAAAATGTGCCATAACTTTTTTATTTACCAAAATATCTGAAAACTATTAAAACTTCCTAGAAGAATTTTTGTCATCAGAATCAAGAACTATATTCAATAAAACTTCATTCAAATGAAAAAAATTTGAAATAATGTTTTATTCCCAGTAAAAAAGTGCTTGTTGAATGTTTTTTTTTCTTTTCAGATATTTTCGAAGATGAAAAATTTTTCGAACTTCAAAACAAATAAAGATATCGTGAAACGGTTTTCACTAATGGTATTTTCACGAAAATCGAGCCCTGGACTCATTTCAATGTTTTTACCTATGCAGTATAGAAGTTCCATCACCTTATAAATGGAGCCGTATAAGCTCCTTTTCTTCAGGAATTCGCTTTGAATTAGGGATTTAATTGCTCGAATGCATCTTCTTAATAGTTTGTCTTGTGCGCGATCAATCTTCCTGATGTCGCTCAGAACAGTTCAATATTCTAGGAAGAGATGGAAGAAAAGAGAATAATGCGATAATCAGTCACCAGAAGTTCGTATATATCCCCCACTTCAGAATGAGTTCGTATTGATTCACGTCCAAAATTGAAACGTTGTCGTGTTTTGCGGATTATTCATGCCGCAAAATGAGTACTATTGATATATTTCCGTCAGAGCATGAAGACTTTAATCTGTTGACAGCCCAACCTCGCAAATCCTCATCTGAATGAAGCAGAACGAATGCATCGTTGAAAATTCAGTGAAGTAGAAAGAGATGCTCGTGAGGAAGGTACCAAATTCAATTATTTGATTGGTAGGAATTTAAGGATATGCGACATTGCTTTGAAATCAATCTAGAACTTCTGTAATGATGAGACCAATTTTCCCACTTTGATACAAAATGATATTGACTGTCTTGTAAGATTGCGAAATGATATGACAGGCTGATTTATTTTTTTTTGCATTCGGAAAAAAAACTCACAACAGATTGTTTTATCGGTGGAATTCAGATTGATCGTGTTTCCTCCCATAATAACTTCAGCGCAATTGTAACTTGCAGCAAACATATTCAGCGTGTTAATTTGAAAACTTGCCGGGCCAATCATGTAACGACTGGGATGTTTTAATAAAACAAGACAGAACAGACAATTTTCATTCAGAGGGAAACATATCTTGAGCACAATTGTAAGCCCCTACCCTAGGGGTAGGGGTTATCAACCCCTAAATTCTCATTAGGGAATAGGGAGAAGAAGTTTTGTCATTCCTTTTTTATTGAGTTTTTATTGTCATGAGAAATTATTTTAGGAAGAAGAAAATGAGAAAGCTGTGCGGGACATAAGAAAATACAAGAATACTTAAGAATGGTCCCGCGCATTCGCCATTTCGCAACAAGTGCATTTTCCACATTATTATTATTATTATTATTATTATTATTATTTATTATCAAACATAAAATACAATGTTTCTTACACAACTATGTTTTCAATGAAACAAAAAAGAAAAGAAACACAAACAAACAATTTATTAATTTCAATTTCATTTGAACCTGGGATGAAAATTTACTGCACACTACAAAAATCAAAACAAAACAAAGAGTGATTCGAATTCGTCACCTGAACTTTCGTTCGTGTGTGATCGAACTTCCCAGGTACAAATCTCTGGTGCAAAAAATGAAGAGAAAAAAAAGATTAACGCTAAGACAAATTTAACCGATTTATGTGGAAAACAAAAAAAAAAAAAACTCAATCAATTAGTCCACATTTATTTGAAATTCATTCGAGAAAATCCGATAGCGGCAAAACCTATGAGTTAGTGGTTCTCAAACAGAAAAAATGTATACTTCACAAATACAACAAGTTATTTCCTCTAATTCTGTGTCAGAACCACTTATTCTGCCACATGTTGAGACACAAAATCGTGCGAAAATAACTCAATTTCACACAGTTTTCATGGTAATATTCATTCATTCATCTGTCAAATTCATGAGAGAGAAAACAGTTCTGCTTATGGATATTTTTCAATGCAAAAACTACTAGAGGATATTTATGATTCATGGCTCATTTTTGAATTTGGACGAATGACATTGTCATTGGAAAATGACGCTGCCTTCCACACTTGTATTATAAGTAACTATAGGTAACAAGTTCTGTTTCAAAACCTTTTATTCTGCCATATCGTTCATTCAGAGGCGAGCCACGAAGTGGCTGCTTTTTGAATTTCGAACGTATTCAAGAATATCAGTGCCTCCTGAAATTGCATTTTAAATAAATTCATCTGTTGTCTTCAGAATGAAAACTCAGTTTGAAGTACATGAAATTGATCAATGATGACCCATTTTATTGTATGATTACCTTTATTCCAATGTATGATTGTCAAGAGTTCGGACATAAACTATTCAGAATGTTAGACTGAACAAGGAAATTAATATTATATCGAATGCGACATAATTGACTACCATAATTTCTCAAATTGCAAATTTTCAGGAAAGTCAAAAAACTAATGCTCCAAAAGGGCTTAAGTCGCCGATTTGCTATTTGTACCATAAAACAAACACGAAAAACATGAGTAATTACTCCATTTGTAGAGTAAAACAAGCGAAAATAGCTCTATTATTTGAAAAATGGAGCTGGATAAAATGCTTTTTGCATATCTCTAGTTTAAATGGCATTCTGATGCTCGCTTGAACCGGTTTTTGGGTGAAAAATTATGAAAAATAGTTTTGTATAAACCTTGCATTTCATTTTTATACTTTTATAATAAATGTCTCCTATATCGTCACACTCATATTCTTCAACGACTCCTTCTCTATCTCCACAGTGCCCTACGAAAATTTTCCGAATAAATATCGACCCTAGTGATTTTTTTCAAGTGTGAATTTTTTTTTTATTATTTGACCCGGAAACCCCCGGATAGTCTACTTGGTCTAATCTTACGCGATGGATTTAATGCATTTTGTAAGTCTGAGTGGATTCTATCGTAGATTTTGAGCTGGCGATGATACGAATTGAATGTCCAGCATTTTATGAAATGATAGTCATCCATATGAATAATGCAACGCCATCTCTGGTTGAATAAATGAAATTTTGGACAAACTGCAAGTCTGCTCCTCAATTATTCACGAAGTAAAAATTCATTTCAATCAAGAATTTGTACTCAATTCTAGATGAGGTCGACAGAAAATTTTTGTAATCAACTCGTTAATTAATCTAGCGATTAATAGTCCCGAACTATTTTATTTTCTCTACCATTAATCGCTGTCATCAATCAACCAGTTTATTGAATAACTATTACCCATTGATACTTTCATAAACTGAAAAATTCGGGAATTATATTAATCGGAGTGTTAATTTCGAAAACTTGCTTCTGTCATTTGAGTTTGCATTTCAATTGTAAAAAGACCAGCTATTTCGGCACAAGAAAATAAAGTTAAAATTTGAAACTCAAATATAAATCAAATAATGGATGCATGTGAAGAATGAAAAAAAATTGTTCTACTCATTTGATTAATTATTGCTCATTACTTTCAAGCGGTGACAGAACGTCCAGACCTACTTATTTCAATGTTGAAAATTTCTTCAGCAGAATGAATACATTTTATTGGAACCAACCTCTCATCAGCTAATTTATATTAGATTCTTCAATATCTCGACGAGAATGAAATTAATCTCGAACTGCTAGATAACCGACTTTTTTAATGAAAAATATTGATCAAAAGGACGTGAGGATGGTGTCGGCTTCAGGAAATGAGAAATTCTTCTCATTCTTGCATTTTTATCTGAACATTCACGGTCATAAAGTTCTGCCGCCCGTAGACATCGTCCTTCATTTTTATATCCTACAAACCTTGCGACATACCGATATTTCTTGGCGTAAATCTCGAAGGTTGTAAACGCCTACCTCGATTACAACTTGTTCCGTTTGCGATTTATTAGCCGAATAAATTTTCCGGGAAAACGTTCGGCTTTCCCGCCGAAGTAGGCATTTCCCACGCGTGTCGCTGTTTTCCAGAGTCTTCGTTATCTCGGCTATCTGAAGGTTGAAGCGTCTTCTCGGCTAACCCTTTCGGCCTTTGTCTACCCGCAGTTTTAGCCCTTGAGGAGATTAATGACGGTAGTGGAATTGGAGAGGCTCTCTTTGTAACTATGAGAGTTCAAGATGATCTTCGGATCTCCTTTGTGGTATCCCGATGGAACCGTTCAGATAACTTGAAAACATATACAGGATGACACAACAAAATTAGAAGCGATAAAATTCGGGAGTAACAGAAAATGAAACGTTGGTATATGGTATAGTTTGGATAAAGGTGGCATGCACTACTACCTTGAGATCTTTTGTACCCCTCATTTGCTACCCAGTTCTAGACTCCTAATCTTCTTCAGATTTTTGCCGAAGCAATATTTGAAATAGAATAGATTGAAATATGGTTTTTCTGGAGAAAAGCCCTGTGAAAAACCTTTTAATGTTATGCAATTTGAAATAACTTTGATGTCATGAAAGCATTTCATTCATGACGGAAGAAAAGAGAGGAAAAATGAACAATGAATAAATATATTGTCGAAATTGACAATCTCAATTGTAAAATTTTTTGCTTTGCTTTGAAATCGTAGAACAATTTCATGCGAACTCATTCCGCGTAGTAGGTATTGCAATGATCTGTTGTTATTCAGAATTCACAGAAACTTGTAGTTGGGATTCAAATGCGGAATTAATTTTGAATTCATTTTCCTCTGTATTTACAAATTCATTGCTCAATGATTACTTAAAAATGCTAGAATGAATGTAGAGCAAAGTGAGAGAAGAAAATTCTTGGAGACCACATTTTACCGAAATTTTTATTGCTCTTTTCAGTTTGATTCTTATTATACTCATGTTAAGAATGTTTACGTTTAGAATTTGCGTTTTAATTTTGGCAAGATATGTCCTTACACCTTCCGTTATTTTTGCTGAACAATGAATTGAATAGCCGCCTAACATTTCAGAAAACATTGTGTCCCGAATTGATTGAGACTGTACTGTATCTCAGCTATTATTGAAGATGAAGGGGCATGCGGTTTTCACGATCTATGTCACTTTTTGTAGAACTTTCAAATCCACAAACAGCAATATTAGAACTACTTTTGTTCCTGAAATACAGGGCGAGAACGCAAATGTGCACTTTTGCAGATGTTATCATTTCTGGGGCAGTGTATAAGATAGAAGAGAATGAGAATTGCTCAAAATAGATAGTCAGTATCGTAGTAAATATTTTAGAGATTGAGCACGAAGTATTTTTCAAAAAGAATAACCCGAATAGTTCAAGATGAAATTTTTTGAATGGTTTGTCTGCATAAATTGATGTATCACAAACTAATCTTTAATAAATATCAGCTTTTTTAATGGAAGGCAATGAATTCTTTCACACATACATAAAAATTAAACATGCATAAAAAATATTGATATGAAAAGTGATATTTCGAGTTTATGTTCAAAATATGTTGAAATAAATGAGTTACTGTCACATGATGTTTTATAAAAGTAATAATTAAAAGCACCTGTGAAAAAATTCATGGCAGATTGAGAAAAAAACCAACATAAATATGAATTTTTCTAAAAATTGAAGCTAGAATTTATTAAAGTTATGTTGTGATACATCGATGTATTCAGAAAAAAAATTTTTTACCATTTACAGGGTGTTCCACTTGAAAATACAAAGTCTGTGCTCAATCACAAAAACAGTGATTTAAATTTTTTTTAACTGTGAGCTCTGACTTCTTCTATTATGAGCAATTTGCATTTTTTTCTATTATATACTGGACCCAAGAAAAAATATTATTTCCATAGAATAGAATAGAATAATTTATTGATCCTTTCAGATATCACAAAGATATATAGGATAGGTCAGAAAACAAAAAAGAAAAACAAATGCATACTATAAATACAAACATCAAATCAACTGATCAGAGAAATATTCTCTTGGCTCATGAAAACCCCTAGAACATAATAGCATTTTTATCTCATTCTCAAATTGTTTCTCATTCAGTGTCTTGAACCTGTTGGGTAGATGATTATGAAAAGAAATTCCGGCAAATTTAGGCGAGGCCCTGTATTTTGTTGAGTGCTTAGGTATATTCAACATATAGTTCATACCTGCGTTTTCGGCCTATATTCCAGAAACAAGAGGAGTTGGAATATTTGTGTTTGTGGATTTAAAAGTTGCACAACAAAGTGACACCGGGTCGCGAGCACCGCATGTCTTTATCTTCAATAATAGTAGACATACCGTCCAGTCTCAACCAATTTGGGACTGTGTATACCTATTAATTTCAAATAGAAAATGATATACCAACACAAAAGTTAGATTGATATGTGAAACAAACTCAGGTATTCAATTTATTGACTGAGAAGCGTCTGATGTTCTTTTATTTCCCAGCAAATATACCTTTCGATGAATTCGCTCATGTTTTGAATTCGAACTAATACGATCTCGCGCTAACGTACCGAATCGTTACTCAGAAACCTGTCTACCTGCTAAGCTGTTTGGATAACAGCACGTTCCTCCTGTTTATTTTATCATCCACATTCTCACTAGCATATCACTATATATTTTTCAGTATCATTCATCTCACCACTGTTCGGAATGTAAATGCGATTGAATTGTTCTCGTGACAAACAATAAAATACAGGACATTATTCATCAGTTAATTTAAGTGTTACTGATCAAGGACATAGAAGTGCTACTGAGAGAGAAAGCAAAATTATAAGTTGTAAAAAGTAGGAACTGCCATGATGAAACTCACAAAGCGATGTTTCTTTTTGAAGTAGGAATACGTAACATTTTTCTTCGTCTCCTGTCATTTGCGCGTCCTTCCAATCAACTTCTATGTTTGACTTTTCCATGAGTCCCTTCAACAAAAAGACCCTTCCAATCAACAAGCCAGATCCATTTGAATTCCGTTACTGTAGCGTGAGCAAACAAAATCTAGGAAGATATCGACTCTCGTATCTGTCCCCACTGTCGCCAGCCCTGAAGGTTTCCAAAGGCGAGATTCTTAGACGAAGGCCAAGGTCCCCGAGTCGATTCCTCATTCCTGTAGCAGCGACAATGCTGGGGTGGACCAAATCCAATTATTTAGTCAATTATCTTTCCGATATCCCCCCACTAGTTCTGCTAGGTCTACAAACGTACAATGAATGGAATCCAGTGAAAAATGAAGAGGAATGTCTGAAGAGGTGCAGGGGAAAATTCTAATCGATGGCGCACAAGAAAAACATAATGGAGAAAAGGTAGGGAGAGTTGGCTAGGACTTCGAGGAATGTCTCGAAGGAAGATGGAAAACTTGCAAGACATGACTATTATATTCGTGGGCTCCAAAACTCTTGTGTTTACTCATATACAGGGTGGCCATTTGAAAACGAAACAGACGAGATTACAGACGAAATAAATTTTTTCGATAGAAATGCTCGGACAGGTCGATTTCTGTTTCGAGGGGGACGACTTAAGATGTAGGTTACGGACCCATAGCGCTTCAACCCTTGCTACTACAACCCTCACCCCAAATTTTTGAATAGGGAAGATGGGGTGAGTGATACCTCATTTGAACAATTTTTATCCAAATTCCTGGGCTCTGTACCGATTAGTTGATGCATAAACGTATTGTCATGTCAATTTCGTAGGTTTTTTTTTATGTTATTCCACCCAGAGAAAACATCGTTTTTTCATGGAGAATATGAAAAGACGCAGCAAAACCTCATTTCACTGAAAAATGTATTTGGGTTTTCTCTCCTCGTCTCTGAAGCAGCTGGGACAAAAAACCCAAATAAAGTTATCAGAAATATGCAAAGACCTCCCAGACAATATGTCAATAACACCTCTTTTCGTTTTGTAAGTTTCAGAAATTTTTCCGAGATTTTTTCTCTGATACAACCCTGCCACCCAGACAGCTTCTCCCAGCGTTTCCGCTAAATCCCCAGACAGGCAAATGTCGTCCTGTCCCAGGATCGCCTAATTCCGCATGATCTTATCGTGTAAACTCCCCCTAATCTCCGCTCACGACTGAAATTCGCCGTTCTAGCACACGCCAAAGTCGGGCATCCTCTCCGGCGTCCTTTTACCCTGTTCGCTAAGAAGATGAGAGCAGATTAGAATCTGCGACTCGTCCACTGCCGTCTGGAAGGTTTAAATATTTAAGGAGCAGCGTCGACGTTTCGAACTATCCCGATTCTCAGAGGTGGTTTCCGAACGCCAACCGCCGGATGTTATATTTGATCTTCAATAGGTACGGTGGATCGCAAGGTAGAAAGACGAATTTATGAAATTCCCCTCCGAACTACGCAACCACATACCGGAGTTCGTCGATTAGATGTTCCGGGACGGATCTCTATGTTTGATGTTGAGGTTTTCGAACTCGAGGTTGCGAATGGTAATGGAGTGAGTGAGGTTAGGAACGCACGCATGAAATGGCTTCATAACGAATAGAAGTTTTATCTCCATAAAAGCAAGGTATTCGTGCTTTAAGTTTGAAGCATCAAATATTGAAATGGAAATTGAAAAAGTTCGGCTATTCAGCGGTCCTCCTTTTCGTTCCATCTGAGATGGAACAAACATACATATCTTGTCAAACTACTCAAGAAGCTCTTTTACTTCTTTTCTAACATAAGAAATGTTTTGTCCATGCGTTTACGAGGCTCTTATACTGTCAGTCCTAAGATAAGGAATTATGATAAAGGTGTTGTATGAATAGAACTAACATAGGATTACGAAATCTGGAAATCCGAATGGGATGTATGTTCTTTATCTAATAAAAATCTAATATCTGATCCATCGAATAAAGTTCCTGGTTTTAACCTTCCCAGGAGAATATGGTCCCTTCTTAATCGAATAAGAACAGGTCATGGTCGTACCAACAGCATGCTTTTCAAGTGGAATTCGGTTGATAGTCCTAATTGTGAATGTGGTGAATCAGAGGAAACAGTTGAACACCTAATTAATAATTGTTCGATTTATAAATTCCAAGATGGCATTAGAGCCATACACAATATATCAAACTCATTTTTGCAATGGGTTGAAAATTTCAGATCAATCTGATGAAGTATAAATTGAATTCTCTTGCTGTTCTGGCTTTTTTTATTTTCAGGTTGGAGTTTGTGTTTGGAAATCCTTCCTCCGAAGAGCCGTCCCGCTGATCGTGATGTCCTTCTATATAGAATATTCAGATACAACAATTTCATTTTATTTTTTTAACGGGGAGACAGGTTTTTTCGGCTGAGGTTTTTTCCCCTGGCTCTATAGTATCGTATGATAATGGTGATGATAGTATCGTATGATTCTATAGTATCATACGAAGAATGTTGTGGTACCCCGTTCCTTTTTTTACCTCAGCTTAAGTTCTTTTTGTTTCAACATTTATTGTATTATTTTAGCTCTCTTATTCAAAAGAATATATATATATTAGACTGATTCAAAAAAATCGACTTTTTTTGTTTTCACGAAACCCCACCCTAATTATCTTCAGGGTATCGAAAAAAGACCTCTGTGAAAATATCAGCTGCAAATAATAACATTTAGAGGTCGCTCATCAATTATTTCTATTTTGCCTACTAATAGCAGGGGAAAAATTTCTTTTTTCAATAAAAAATTCCTAGAACACAAACCAATTGACGGATTTCTTTGTGTGATACATTTTCGTGTAGGCAATCAGGTACACTACAAATATGTCCCTTACGATATTTCGATAAAACGGCCTCTTCAAAAGTTATTCGATTCGATGCTAATATTGAGGTATTTTTGAAGAAAAAAAATATTCAAAAAAATCGACTTTACTTGTTTTCACGCAACCCGCCTTCTAATCATCTTCAGGGCATCGACAAAAGGCGTCTGTGAAAATATTAGCTTTGACTATTAATATGTAGAGGTCGCTCATCGATGGTTTCTATTTTCGCTGCTGATGGCAGGAAAAAAAATTCTTCTTTCAATAAAAAATTTTTTGTTCACGAACCAATAGACGGATTCCACTGTATGATACATTTTGGTGTAGAGAACTAGATACTCTACGAAAATGTTCCATACGATATCTCGATAAAACCACTCGTTCAAAAGTTATTCGAACTTTTTTTTCCAAAATACCTCAATATAAGGTATTAATATAGAGGTATTTTTCAAGAAACAGTTCGAATAACTTTTGAACGAGCGGTTTTATCGAAATATCGTATGAGACATTTTCGTAGAGCATCTAGTTCCCTACACGAAAATGTATTACACAGTGGAATCCGTCAATTGGTTCGTGAAGAGAAAATTTTGTATTGAAAAAAGAAAATTTTTTCCTGCTATCAACAGTGGAAATAGAAATCATCGCTGAGCGACCTCTAAATATTAATATTCAAAGCTAATATCTTCACAGACGCCTTTTTTCGATACCCTGAAGATAATTAGATAAAGAGTTTCGTGAAAACAAACAGAATTGATTTTTTTGAATAATTTTTTTCTTCAAAAATACCTCAATATTAGCATCGAAACGAATAACTTTTGAAGCGGCCGTTTTATTGAAATATCGTAAGGGACATATTTGTAGAGTATCTGATTGTCTACACGAAAATGTATCATACAATGAAATCTGTCTATTGGTTTCTGCTCTAGGAATTTTTTATTGAAAAAAGAAATTTTTTCCCTGCTATTAGTAGGGAAAATAGAAATAATTGATGAGCGACCTCTAAATATTATTATTTGAAGCTGATATTTTCATAGAGGTCTCTTTTCGATACCCTGAAGATAATTAGGGGGGGGGGTTTCGTGCAAACAAAAACTGTCGATTTTTTTGAAACAGTCTAATATATATATATATATATATATATATATATATATATACATAGGATTACTTGATGTTGCCGATTAAAACCTACTTAAAATAAATTCAAAGTTGGGTAGAGGGTTTGGAACTGGGAGACTTCATATATGAACTGAACAATCAAGCATAAAACAGCTGTACATTTACGAAACTTTGATATATCCGATCAGCGACCATCAATCGCTCCCTTTAACTAACTAGTTGATTGAATCATTATTTCATATGACACTTACTCACTTTCTTCAGTAATTTGGATTCGATTCTAGTTGTTTACTTTCGTTTACTTTGGTGAACACAACCAGATCATGCTAAACACTAACACTCAAATAGGCATCCCATATAAGGAGCTGCCAGATGCCATCCTAGAAATCGCAGTCTTCAAAATCAGAACAAAAATATCAGAAACAAAATCGTCAACTTTTTTGGTAACTGGTTATTAGTGCACTTGTGATTTTCGAATACAATTTTTATCCCTTTCTAACCCTCAGCCATCTGCAGCGTGTTTTATGTTAATTTCAATCCATTTATTTCTTTCTGTATTGTGGTAGTATAGCTTCATTTGGAGACATATATATGATTTTTTGCCTTGAATTCAAGAAGGCTAGCTTTCTTAACAATCTGCCTCTTCAAATAAGACCAAATATGCAAAATAACTTTTATGGAATAGGGAAATGATATAACTCATGTATGGATCATAATGATTTTGCTTCGTAAAATGGCGGAGGCTTTGTAACAAACTGTTTCTCTATTATTATATTCATTTGATATTATATCGTATAACAATAAACTTTTTTCAATAACAAACGAAATATATCGAATCATATAATCCATACATCATTCCCCTATTTCAATATAAGTTGGTCAAAATGTAAGGCTGACTTTGGCATATGCGTTTCTCATCTTCATTTTCAAATGGTCCAAGTTATTGGAATCAGTTTGGTATACCATATTCTTGAGGGTACCCCTCAGAAAGTAATCCACGAGCGTTAGGCCTGACGATATTTGATAGGTCCATGGGTTCCTATCCATTTATTTTTGAAAAAATAGAACACGCTGCAGTTCGCTGACGGTGAGAAATGGATGAAAATTGTGTTCCAAAAAAAATTCCGAATGATTTTATCTTTCGAATGACATGAAAGAAAAGGTATGTCCCTGGAGTTAAAATTTTTGGTAGCGCCTGGCGAATTATTTATGTCGCAGAATTCACAGAATGAAAAAATATTCGGACGCTCTCGAGAAAATTAGGGTTTCCAAGATGAGTTAATCCTCCCTGTACATGAACAAAGTTCTCAGGATATAATACCAGTAGTGAATTATTCAAAAGTGCAAAGTTTAAAGTACTTGTACACTTTGGATTTTATAGATATCATAGAAACTGTTACCATACTACCCGATGTCCTATCAAGTTGAAATTTAGTATGTGAGCTAGTTTCAGTACACTAACAACGAAAAAATTCCTAAACTTGAAACATTCGCCCCCAAATCTTAAAACCAGTGGATGGATGTATAAGTTTGTATTGATATACATATGAACGGAGGACTGCTTGTTATAAATTAATCGTTAATTGTGTTGGAATAGATTTCAGAAAAATGCTGAGTGAATATGTATATGGAAGTAGACGTTGATTTGGATACGTTCTGCAAATGTTTTTCTAGAATATTTCTTTCTTTTTCGATCGAATTCGTAAAACATACTGTTGATTAAGTATGCTGACTCATTTATTTTTCTCTTCTCCCTTTATATGAATTCTTGTGCGATAGAACGAATTTTGTTAGTTACCGCATTTGTTGCTAGATCAGTAGATCATTCTTACAGGTTGAATAATCATTGAATTAATGAAATAACACGAACAATTTGAAATCAGTTCCTTTAATATTGAAAGTGAAAGTACACTGTTCACAACTGCTGATGGAAATACCACTGGATTGAGTAGTAGCCGAATTCACAGAAACCTCTGCTGAATTCAACATTTCATGATGCAACTCGCTACGTTCCGTAGTAAAATTTTTTCAGCAAAGTCTAGTTTATTTTCCAGGGAATCCATAACGTAACTTTCAGCCACATTCGAAGACCGCCATCCACCGTGTCGTTTTGGTCCTAATGCATCTATTCCTTTATCAGCTGAAAATGTGGTCGAAGTGCGTCTAGAAGAGTGGTCAGTATAGGCATTTGGATGATTTAAATTGAAAAAGGTTGCAATTTTTGACGGTCAACTTCCAATTGTCCCTTTGCCTATTACTTGACTACTGCATTTTTGTTTTGATATCTCAAAAAATATATGCTGCCTCTTCGCATTTTGTGGACGCAGACGAAAATATTTTCTATATATTTCTAGGTAATTCATATCATTATCTCGATCGATTACTGCGATTGTTGGTTTTTGTGTTGGGAATTTTCACGATTAAAAATGATTCTCGATCTTTTATTTCCGTAACGCTGATGTTGTACAACTCTTTATAAAGCACTACTATAATAATAAAAGCACACCTTAATAATTGAAAACATATCATCTGCTTCTTTTGAAAATTTAATCATTTCTTCTCTTATAGAAACAGCAAATTTTTTGGATTTGTAACCAACAGATTTTCTTTCGAGGAATGCTATAATCGTTGAAAACTTGGATATGTCATTACCGTTGTTCAAAAATATTGTGCCCTTCTCAAAAGCTGCAACATCAGCATCGATTATGAACTTCCTATTTTCTCGGTAGCTTGAGGTATTTCGAATCTTGGAATCACATAAAATCCCTTCACGAAGACGTATTTCTAGAAATCATTCATGTCCACAAATGGAGCTTCTCGCCTTTAAGATCCGGAGGTTCGAAGATCGTCGATAATGTATCATATATTTACTTTATGCCACCATTATCCGATCCCCACAGATTTCTCAGACGTTCTCCTTCTTTGATAAGAGCTCTTAAAGTCTCGTTTGAAATATGTGGTGCCTGTAAAAAATGCAATAACATTTATTGTCCAACGGTGGGTGGTTTATATTTCAGATCTTGTTCGCGGAGGGTCAAAAGGAGATAAAGGAGTTTATTGAAATTTTTCAGAGCCGTGTTTTTTTCGATTTCTGTTTGCACTTAAATCGAAGGTTGGGGTTGTTTTGGAGGGAATCGAATGATGAATTGATGCAGGTTTGGCTTGTCCCCTTTCCGCAGTAGGTCTTTGATGTTTCCTTTCATCCCTGCTGGGAGCTCAGCTGGTGTTCTTTCGATTTTCGTGAATATTTGATTAGGATATCCTAGGAACTTGAAGATACTATGATTTGAAAATGTGGGAACAAATCAATGGCAAAATTTGGAAATTCTTGCAATCATTCTGTAGAAGATAAGCAGTTGAAAAACGGTTGCTTGGCGATGATGACGATGAAAGACGATGGTAGTATGATTCACTGTAAAAAAGCATCTTTGAATAAACCAGATGCTAATTCAAATGAATTGCGAATCGTTGTTGCATGACTTGTGCCTTTATTCTTTATTTCCTTTTTGTTAATGAGCGTTTCTGAAAAATGAACCATTCTAGGAAAAAAGTTCAAATAACCATATTAACAATAAACCATTTACAATATTAATGAAGAAATAGTCTGATATTTAATCATTACAATTTCTGTTGCTTCGATACGATATACCCTTTGACCATTAAGACCTAGGGAAATTTTAATCTTGACGGATGAAAACTTAAGGAGAAGATGTCGAAACATATCGTTATTCGGATTCTTATTGACTCAAATTCAAAACCATAATCGATTGAGTTGTTACCACCAGAAAGAAATGAAATATGGGTGTACCATTTGGAGGAACGTCATATATTCAGAGGGAACCTGAGTAACAGGATATACAGTTTCTAAAGTGTCGAATCGAATCACCAATGCTCTAATCGAGGTATGGGTGATTTCCTATCTGTTGTGAATAAATACGACAATTTCATTCCACTCTGACGCGAGGTATTTATTTACCTCAATGAATGACACAAATAATTTCCTGTGGAAATTAGTATTCAGGTTATTTTTTAGCCAAAACTTGTTTGAAATTAAAATAAATTAAAGTCTTATGCGTTCGTGGATGATGTTGGGGAAGACACTGAACTTCTTATAATTTTGATTGTTCTAGCCTCTTTAGGTACCAATTTTTTTGATAAGGCCTGGCAAAGGCAAGCAAGACGATGTTGTCTTTTCTCCTTTGCACAACAAGTTGCGATCTTTTTTGAAACATAGATGAATTCAAAATAGTAATCATCGAAATGAATACCATTTTCAATTCCCAGGCTCAGAGATCTTTCATCATGAGGTTGGAGAAATGATATTAGATTTTGTCACTGAGATGAGAGATTTACCGGTTTCATTTTGACGCAATTGGATGTCACCACCTTAGTACTTTGTAATATTTTACTCATTACTTCACAACCAATTGCTATAAATTCTGAAGTTTTTTATGAAGATTTTTTCCTGAGATGTGCGGGATACTGATGAGGCCCAACAAGGCCGAAACCGGTATATCTCTCATCTCAGTGACAAAATCTTATATCATTTCTCCAACCTCATGATAAAAGATCTCTGAGCCCGGGAATTGAAAATGGTATTCATTTCGATGATTACTATTTTGAATTCATCTATGTTTCAAAAATGTTCTCGATGTGCCTTCGTAAAGGCAAAGAATTTTCTTTTTCTTAAGTTTTGATCTGTTTCGAAAAACATATTATTCCGTCATGGTTTAAATGCCTGCGACACTATGTCATCTCTTCCTAAAGACGTCTGAAATCAACACAAACCGGCAGAATTGTTTAGAAAATCTAATGCTTCCGCTGATAGCAGCACCTTGACAAGACTCGCTAAGGAAATTTATAATATGTAATATTCATATTGTTCTTAGCAATAAGTTTTATTGTTAGTTATTAGTTCATGAGTCCCACATTGGTCATTATAATTGATTTAGTTGATTTTCAGCGTCTTTAGAAATTTGTCCTTCACCAAGACACTAAAATCATGAGGGAAAAATATCTTGGTTTTCAAAATAGAGAAAACTTGTAGTGCAAGGAAAAAGAGATTGTCTTTGCCAGGCTTTCGTAAAAAAAATTGATGCACATAGAGGCAAAATTACAAGTCAGGTCAGTATACTCCTCAACAATATCCAGTATCCAGACACTCATGGGACTGCTGAGCAACTTCAACATCACTAGCTACGATTAAATGAGCAGCATCCTCAATATTGAGATCTAGTGTGCGATTTTACATTGTGGACGGGAGGGGAGGGTTACTTATTTACTTTTTCCAGGCAAAAGTCTAATTTGTTTGGTCCATAGAGCTTAAGGAGCTCTAGCTACATCGTTTTCTAATATGCTGTGGTTTTCAGATTCGAGAGCCCACAGTTTTTTGCGAGGCGGATGTATAAGGTAAATGTCCCAATTATCGACATTTCTGAAGTATTATCTGTTCAATAAGAAGAAAAACGGTCTCATTACAATTTGTATGCAACATACTTCTGATACATACTTTAAAGATCATACTGAAGTCAAAAAATAGTTCTCCCTAACCCCTCCAGCCCAAAAAAACTGCGGCTCAACAGTCGCGTATGAGTTGTTTTCTAGTGAACACCGTTCTACTTCCTCATAAGTTGAGCGCATACTCTTTCATTCGCTTCAATTTTCACGTATAATATTTCACTAAACTGTAAAATATTGATTACAAACATGGTTATATAGGATTATTATTTTTCTGTATTATCAAATTTTAACTATTAATCCTATATTTTTATAAAAAACAGGGTGTCGATTAAAGGTACATCTGAACGCTACTGTGTTCCAAATATCGACATGAGTGTCGATAAATGGGTCTCGTTTGAATTTTTTTGACTTAGTTATAGTTATCAAAGTAAAGGGATTTCCTAAAAAAATTTTGTGGGGTTGTTCATGAAACTCATCCTTCTTCCTGTACCAATTATCGACATATTGTTTTCCGTCAAATTATAAAATGGGAGTACAATGAATCATGGTGTCGATACAACGTGCAACTTGGTGTCGATATTTGGTGCAATACGAGTCGATGTCTAGGAAAGAAAAGATTAACTTGAAATACACTCATCATTATTTCACTTCTGTTAACATAATTCGCTCCGAAATGATTAAATATTTCACCTTATATCAATAGACATTCAATTTATATTCAATTCAACACTCATTTTAATAATATTTTAACGGATGTCGATAATAGGAACATTCATATGTCGATAATTGGTTATTTTGCGTTTTCAGTGAGCTTTCCACTTACAGTAACAGAACAGGCAAGCATTTTCAGAGAGATTTCAGAAAAAACACCAAAATTATTGAAATCACCTAAAAAAAAGTAAAACAAAGGAAAATATAAAGATGTAAAATCAAGATCCGTCGTAAAAATGTAAATACGCTCAAGGTGATTATGTTTTCGTAGAATGTGATGCTGAATATTTTCCTGGGTTAGTATTGAAGAAGTCTGGAAACTGTAGATGGCCCAACGTTGATGATATTTTGCATTACGAAGATGAAATATGCATACTGAATAAATGTGGCATATATGACATACCTGAAATACAAGAATTTAAAAAAATTGAATTCATGTCAAAGTTTTTGAACTTTTAATATTTATTCCAGAATAATATTGTATTTTTTCACTTTTGATGTTATTTTGAACTGTTGGTTCATTTTTCATCATGAATAAAAGATATTATTCACACCCATTTTTAAATTTCCACTCTGTCGATAATTGGTACCACCACATGTCGATTATTGGGTTTTCTCATTTTCTAGTTGTCGATCATTGGGACATCTGACTTGTCTGTATTTTATTCAATTTTAATTATTTTACAGTATACGAATTAGTTTTTTATGTTTGTTTATTCAAATATAACATACATAGAATGAGAAATTCAGGAAATTCAACAAATTCTACTTATATTTCAACTAGGAAATCATACTTTCTTCGCAAGATCTCACTATAGTGTCGATAATTGGGACATTTACCTTACGTTCTTTTACTAAAAGCGGCGTCATCATAGGTATTCGAGAGTAGTCGATTTTTATATATTGAAGTAGAACATTAAAATCTGCAGCCTCCCGACGGTACTACAGTACAGCTCGTATCGATTATAATCAAATTTTTCACCGTCGTTCTGATAGCATTATGTTTACAAATACGTAAGTTTATTGTATGACATCTAAGATCTAGTTATTTCAACCACCACTTACCGCTGCACCACTTACCGCTACACCACTTACCGCTACAGCCAGCTATTGAAAAACGGCGGAAGCTAAGTTGTACACCTAATAGATGATGGAAATATATTTGACAGTGACATTGAGTTCACGAAATTGTGGTAAGGTATATTCCTTAACTCAATTTTCTAATCAACGAAGTTCACTTTTGCATTATCAGTGTATACGGTTTTTCTTCGATTGCGTATTTCGCTACTACATTCGACTCTGATTCAATAAAAACCCTCCATTATGACTGCGGTGAATTAAGGCTGAAATATTCATTCCGTATCTTATTTCCTCGAATCGGTTCTGAGCCCTCTGTAGAATATTGCGAGTAATTCGATTCATTGCAAACGAATCCGAAGGAATTATCAGACGTGATTTCGGGCCACTATCGAGTTACTCGGACTGTTCGTGATCGAATCCGAACTGGTGGAGCTTCCGGTCCTGTTTGTCGAGTATCAATACTTTTGTATTCTCGAGATTGAAACAATTATTCGGTGTCGCTCGTAGCGGACGATATCGAATTTACACTGGAATTAGGTTCGTTTTTTCCACTTCTTCCAACTTAAAATTACGCGAATTTCAACGGAGGTTTAATATTTCCGCTGAACTCTTTCCCCTTTGACAGTGTGCGCTGGTGGAATAACAAAAAAACTGTTAGTTAATCGATTATATGAGGGTATTTTTAGAGTTGAGCCATTTGTTTTGACAGGTGGCAGAATTCATCAGAATAGAAACTTATGATATATTTTGTCGTTGAAACTAGTGCTATATTTTAGCGTCCAAATTTTGAGAGCAGATTTTGGCAATACTGTCATAGTACTGCGCTGTTTTTCATTTTTAATATTTAGACGACGTCAAGCTTTCAAAAATATGCAATTTTGGGATCTTTGAACAAGTAACGCCACACAGGAAATATTTCAAAATATTTCTCAACCTAGTTTCAACGCCAAAATACAATATTTTGAAATATTTTCTATGTTCAAGGATCGCTAGAATGCACATTTCTCTGAAAATTTAACGTCGTCAAGAAAATGAAAACGAAATTCGGTCTACAACTATGATAAAAGAACAAAATCTGCTTTTAATGATCACGAATTATTTTCAAAAAAGATTATAGAGTATAAAGATGGGAAACGAAGCGACTGCAGTGATGTGAGCGATATCTATAGTTTCAAAAGTAAACGGGTTATGGTTAAAACATTCAATTAAGGTCGATTTGGCAAAAATAATATAGAGAATATTAGTGTGTAAATTCTAAAAAAAAAACTCGAATAAATATTTTCGCCCAATGATGATTGCATTTTCTCGCGTATTTTCCACTGAAATAACTCGAAATCTACATGAGTAGCACCTAGCTCACTCTATAGTCTTTTCAACGCTGTGTTATAAATTTTGTGTTAAAAACTGGCAGACATTCTTTTCAGTACCAAAGGGAATGAAAATGTAAGTTTTGTAGCTCGTATGATGTAACTGTCTTGTTCATTGCTTTTCATTTTCAGTGCTGTCAAAAGGATATCGAGAGTATGCAAAAGTTCTTATATGTGAACAAATTTTTGAAATGGTCTCAATTTCGTAATTATTGTATTATGGATTTTATATTAAATTGCAAATAAAGAATCCAGCAGCGTATTTCATTTGATTCAAAACAATGTGTAGATGGTATGAAAAGAGTCTTCCGGGCTTATTGGCCGTGGTCTATTAGGAATAATTTCACCTAACGTTTCGCCTACAACTTCGGTAGGCATCTTCAGAGGATTCTCGGTCTAAGGTTGTACCTCGAACGCTGAATTTCTGACACTGGCGCGTTCGAACCGGAAACGTCATCTGCGCGCCAGTTTATGGCGGGAAAAAGTGGCGCGTCTACGTGCGCGATGCTGATTGGCCCATCGCTCCCGCTTCGTGTCGGCTTGATCTTTGTTTTTTCTAAGGTCGGTAACCAGGCGCTATGCAAGAAAGGGGTCTCCTCTTTTCTATTTATGTTATTTTTGTGTTTATAAATTTCAATTGCTTCCATGTTCAGCCTGGGATAGTAACTTCTAATATTGGAAATAATCTCCGCTTTTGAGAAATCTATGTTGTGTCCATCTATTAGCGCATGTTCTGCTAGTGCGGATTTTTCTGTCTGATTCAGTCGACAGCACCGTTCGTGTTCCTTAATTCTTGTGTTAATACTTCGCTTTGTTGTGCCAATATAGACTTTGCCGCAGTCACAAGGTATTCTGTAAATACCAGCTTGTGAAAGTGGGTCAACTTTGTCTTTGGTTGTTTTGATCATTTGCCCAAGTTTTTGTGTCGGCTTATAAATGGTCTCGATGTTGTGCCTTTTCAGTATTTTTCCAATTCTATCTGTGACCTTGGGGATGTATGGTAAGATGGCTCTCCCGTTAGGTGTGATTTGTGATGTGTTATCATCACGGGTGGAAGTTTTTGTTCTTATTGCCCTCTGAATTTCTTTGGTATTATAGCCATTGGCGATGAATGCATTCTGTAAATGTTCAAGTTCATCCTCCAGAAATTCCGGCTAGTGTAGATGGAAAATATCATCTTAATCAGAAAGCGGAGCCTTGCTCTCGTTTTGTCGATCAGGATGTTTCTTTGATGCTCAAAAAGAATGCTCAATTTAATGAAAATTCATGAGAAATATGGTTCGAATTTCGCGCCTTTTATAATTGTTTCTGTACTGAATAATGTTTTCAGCGCCATCAAGGTGTCAAGAGAAAAAGACTATCCAAAAATCGTGGTCGGATTTTAGTACCACAAATATAAGGGCGTTTCCTAATCTTTCCAACTCTATAATCTTCAATTTTCAAACATTTCTGAGTCTGACCTCACCATTGCAACATCAGAATACTTATCTTTCGAAATCCACGAAATATTTTCGAAAGATTTGCAATTCAAAATATAGCTTTAGATAAATTCGAATAAAATAAAAAAAAAATAATATGAAATTTGAGATATGTTTCCCTAATTCTCTATCGAATCTGTGCATTCTGCCACATCTTGAAGAACAAAATAGTGCGAAACATTCTAGCCAGAGCCGGATTAACCATTGAGCAGATTAGGCGATTGCCTCGCATTAGATAGTTGGCCAACTGACACGGATTATTATCTGCCAAATTTATAATTAAAATTTTTCAATGAAAAATATGAAAATATTTAATCAACTCCAGTATAAATTCAACGAATTAGAGAAGATATCGCCTATGAAAGTTTTTTCAATTTGTTTGATAATTTTTTATAAAGTTTTATGCCTGTGAGGATTCATATTTTGCAGTATTATACCCTGGTATTCAAAAGGTGTTGTTATATTTGGTTTCAAATTAGCGAAAATCTGAATATTTTCCGTGAAAAGATTAAAGAGTTTAAAGATAGGAAATATTCACATAACTGTGTTAAATAACTAGTGTTAAAAATTCAAATGGCAATAGACCATACCATAATGAATATCCAGCAAAGGATCATCTGGAAGATAACTTTCAAGAAGCAGTATTGCGCAGTTCAACTAGTTTGTTAAATGAACCTTATTCGAATTCCTACCACTTGCCACTTGGTGAGTTATAACTTCTTTTCTCATCTTCAGAATAATGATATTTAGACACAAAGATTTCAGAAAATTCTGATATATAGTCTTATGTAGTTCAAGATCAACTATTATTTCAAACCCCTAGTATGTTCATATGGGGTTGAAAAAACTATCCCTCCCATGCCTCATTCCATAAATTTTCAGATATTCATAAAATGAGGAATGTTCACATTTTTAATTTCTACATATTCCTATTCTCCGTAGAAAATGAAAATATTGTGTCCAAAAATGATTTGAATACTTCAAATAGCGCCCGAGATATCGAGTTATAAACATGAGTTTTCGAGACTGGCGATCAATCCGTGTGACGTCACTTTACACACAACGACAAGCGAGGTTCAGTACGTAGCCGGGTCCAATATAAGGGCCTTTCCACTCACGGAGTGCGATGTGCGAATGTAGTATGACGTAACATAGCGGCTGTCCATGCCGCGAGGAATTGAATATTCACAGGGTTGTAAAATCCGAACTACTAGGTCTTTTCGACTGAAACAAAAACTGGTAATTTCATATACATATAGGTTATTCTGTGACGAAGATTCGATCGATTTTGCTTACCTGTGAACATTCCTCATTTCGGTTCTCTTCCATCCTCCTGCACGCATCAGTGCTAAAATATCAAAAATTTATTCTTGAAGAAATTTTGTTTATGAAAGTGATTTATCTCTTGGAGCTCTAAATTGCTTCAGTAGTTTCGTAAAAAATTATTGAAACCATCCTATAAAAAGTGAGCTTATATTTCCATAATTTCCTTTGGAAATACTCGAGCTGCGAAAACATTCACGAGATAAAAATCTTCCGAATTTAACTTCCCTCCAGAATTTTCGATTCAACTATCTCGGGAATAACTGAAGAATTATGGAATATTTCATGAAAAAAGTAGTTCATTACAACCCCAAAGTAACTATTGTAGAAATAGCGGTTGTGGAAAAAGTTCAAATGAAAAACTTCTAATTCTGATTAAGGAATCACCTCAGCTCGTTGTTGTTTATAACATGAAAATAGACAGAACGATCTCGGAATATAATGAACGAAAAACCTTGAAAATGATTTCATATTTCGAAGACCGTAAAAATGTCTCCCTCTAACTGGATTCACAATTTCAGATCCAGGATGAGTTCTAGAACGATAACTGGCATCTGGATGAGGAAAAAGATGGACAGAAACACGAATATAAGGGCGCTCAGAGACCATCAGGAATACGACCAAGTTCAAGTGGAGATAAATCTGGATCTTATTCATTATCCCCGATTCAATCTGGAAACTCCATTGTTTCTCCGTAATGTTGGCCGTATTTCACAGGCAGTATCTGAGAGCCGGGAGTGTTCCTAGACTCTGCTCAGTCATTCGCGAGAACTTCAGGTTATATTCAAGAAAATAATGGATTTGGCGCGACCGTAATTCAACCGCTCAAAGAAAAGATTGCGCCAGCGATTATTCACGAATACGTACAACTTTTCCAGGAGCGCTCCTTTTTCCCGAGCGGCTGTCGGCTCGTCCACCCTGAATGTGGGTCATGATGGAACGCAGCCAGTCGCAACCACCATCAATTCCAAATCAGTGCACTCGCGAAACCCGTCATTATTTCATGTTTTGATTCGTCCCGAACTGCAGCCGTTGTAACTGCATTTTAATGCGCTATTTCCATAAAAATTAGATGGCGGCTTGAATTATATGTAATTTGGCCGACGTGCAATTCAGGGACCGACCCCGACGCTACTGTTCCAGAGGTTCCGTGATGGTCGAGGCGGTAATATGTTTTTACCAAAACAGCACAGGAAATGAACGAAAATGAGCCATTACAGTATGAAATACGATGCTAGGTTTTTCAGGACTCCCCAAGTTTCATGGGCATGATTTTTCTCCTTATTCAACGTTAACGATGGTTTATGTTACAGTTAGTCAGAAGTTTGGGAAGACTAATGAAAGAATGCTGTCTTATCCAAAAATTGAGAAAAAAGTTATGAAGAAAATCGAAATAATGAGAAAATTTTAAAGAAGAGCACGTGTGACACTCAAGGACTGTCGCGGTAAAGCTATTGCATAGCATCTTTCAAAAATTAGAAGATAATATTGTTGATTTAAAATAATTATTTATCTTACGATACATATAGGTTATTCAGGAATGTTCATAATTGAAACTATAGGTTTATGGTAACTGACATAAGAAACATAAGGCGGCTAATAACCTCAGCAGTTGATGCCGCCATAAAGTCACATAAAAAAAAAAAAGAAACATAAGTTCGAGACGTAATGTCTTCTAAAAATCTGGAAAATACCGCGTGGTCCCATATTTTGTTGTGGATTCTTGTGGATCATTATTCAATTTTAAATTGAAACTTTCCAAAAGAACCGCTCTGATTTTTTATCAGCGAAGTTAATGTTGAAATCGCCAGCCGAGATAAGTGGAAATTAAAGATTTGTACCCAGTATTTTCGACCCTTTTTCAGGGTACTCCAGTAAAGTGCGATGAATAAAATACTATACCTCGTCCGATTTAGGATTCGGAGAAATATCAATTGCCACCATGACTCTGTGTAGGCCATTTCTAAGTTTGCATAAGCATGCACAAATATCTTCAACAAATGAGCGTCTATCATTAACTTTCGCTAACGTCTTCAATATTTATTTCAATAATCGAAGTCATAGTATTAGTACCATTATTACTATTTTGGTAAATAGCTACCCTACCTTTTGGAACAGTACCTCGTTTGAATTGAACGATACAATTGAAATTAGGTATTTCAATCGGATCATCACGCGTCGGTTTGCCTTGTAACTGAATCTTGTAAATGGTATTTGTGACTATGTAAACCTTGGCAATTGAAAGTCATTATTGAAATGCCATTTCTAACACTAATGAAATCTAAGACAATCTAAGCTATCGTCTTAACACTATTTTTAGACAGTCTTTTGAATTCTTACAACAACGATGCAGCTTGCCTACGATTATGGTGACACTCAAATGCATAATTATCATTTTTTGTCGTAATATACAATATTTCAATATTAGTCACTCGAGAGACATAGACGGGTTCCTGAGAATGTGATTTACTATACTCATATTATTTCGACAAAAGTTCCACCTTGCGACTTATGTTTAGTTAGAGCAAGAGTTGAAGTTAATGAAAAATGTTCGCGTTTGGCTATACATTTTTTATCCGATGTTAATGAAATATTTGTTGTTCGTAATTTCATTGTGAACTGTGTACTTGGGTGCATGTCATTTATGTGTGTCAAAAATTAATTGAGTTTTCCCTTTCATGTATCGATATGATAAATGTGTCATCCTGATTTCGAAACCATACTTTCCACTTCAGTGCTTTCTCGTCATGTGTGCATTACCCATGGATAGTCAAACATAGGAAGAACAACCCTGTAAATAAATTAGAAACTCCGTTCACTTCAGTCGTAATCAATGATATCCTGATTAATTTCAAGTTTGACAGTTCACAAAAGTCCCTCTGAATGAAGCAGTGATGCTCAATAAATGCCAGTCGGAAGGACAAATGGAATAACTCAGTCACAAAGATGAATTTTGGACATTGCAGTAGAAGTGAGATGTTTTGAGAAAACTAATTGAAGCTGCACCTATAGCGATATCATCCTCGAAAATAAACCCCAAATTGATTGCTCGTCGTTTTGTCTGTCTCTAATCAGTTGAAATATCGAAATCCCAAATCAAAGATATGAATTTTAAATAACACAAATCAAAACATACCGTGAATGTTATTTCTAACCCATTCAATATGGACGAATTAATTTCAGCGATCAAATATACAAAATCTATAAAAGCAGCCAGTTTTGATGTAATTTATCCATAATTCATCAAACGTTTAGGAAAAAACACCTATCGCGGCTATTATCTTTTTATAATGATATGTTGAATTGAAAAATTAGATAGTTGATGACTTTCTCTAACGGCAAGCTCAATGATGCTACGATTGATAGGAAAATTGTTTCTGTTCAAGAGCTCAGATAGTAGATTTAATTTATATATTAGAAATTATCAAGTCAGTGGCTGATTCTATAAAAGATACATAAAAAATTATGAAATATAGGTCCTGGGAGCATTGAATAAAACCGCAATGAATATTTACTCATGAACTCCCCTAGTAGGCATCATCGCTGTCGGAAGTTTAATATCCTACCATCGGGCTTCCTCATTCCTGTATTTTATTAACTTACAAAATTCTCCCTTGGCAAACCTAAGAACGAAGTTTATTAACTCATACGACGAGAATTCAGATATATGGCGTAATACATTACGTTATAAATCTTATTGCTTGGTTTTTCCGCTTTTTCCACTGCATAGAAGGGACATATTTTCGGCAGTCATAAGCTATGTATGCCCCAACTCGACGGGTAATGTCGCGCGAAGAGAGTTGCCTGGTCCTTCAAGATTATTGCTTATTTCTTCTCATAGGTTTCGCTCACCGATGCAGATATGATTTGTGGGTAAGAAAGTTTTATGTGGATAGGTTATATTTTTCACTTCAGTTCTTCTGACTAGCCTATTCAAGAATTCTAAAGAAAATGTAGAAGGAACCGGTACTACTTATTCATTCTCAAACAATTGAAAACGTCACGATTTGGCTACATCTAGCGTTAAGAGAGAATTTTCAGTTTGGAGTCACATGCTGAAAAGAACTGACTCATCGTCTTCCACTTCTTGAGATTTAAACAGTGGCCTTGAATGAGGGCATCTTTTGGCGACTATAAAGCCAAGTTGTTCAAGAAAAATAACAAATGGGAAAACATTTTCTCTTAAGAACGTGACTAGTGATGTGAAACTCTGTGTTTTTGCTCGGGTTGCTTCAGAAGTAAGAGTTTTTCACGACGATTTTTTTCTCTGAGTGATGCGGAATACTGAAGATGTCGAATGAGGCTGACCGGTATATCTTTCCTCTAAGTGACAAGGTCGTTTCTCATTTCTCCTGCCTGAATGACAACCATGAAATTGTATTTTTTGTTTGGAATTTCATTTTGATATCCTAGAAGTGAAAATTAAAAGAAAAATTATCTTCAACGTCGTTATCGGTAATAGGGCATTTATGGATATGTACAGGATATCCAAAAATATTTGATTTTGACTGTTCTAGATTAGATAGGTGAAAACTTCGAGAGATGTTCTGGGCTCAATTTATTTGAAAATCGTTTTTTCTTCTTTTTGACATATTATCGATTTCGAAAATGTGCCATAACATTTTTATTTGAGGGTATATATCTGAAAACGACTGAAAGTTTCTGGGACTGCTTTTCACAGGAAATAAAGAACTATATTCGATTTTGTTTTGTCGCGGAAAAAACATTACTTCATTTAAAAAAAATTTCGTTCTCATGAAAAAAATTCAAAATAAAATTGAAAATAATATTTCAATTCCAATGAAACAGTGCTTGTTGAAAGTTTTTATCAATTTTAGATATTTCCGAAAATGAAAAAAGTTATGGAAAAAAATATCAAAATTTTGTTATATCTTCAAAACAAATTGATATATCGTTAAACGGTTTTTTCAATGATGGTGTTTTCACGGAAATCGAGACCGGGAATCCTTTCAACGTTTCAACCTAGTCCAGAAGTACCACAAAAAGCAAACTAAAACAATTTAGGATACTCAGTACATACACAAAAAACGTGCTATTTTCACCTAAAATCTGGTTTGTAAAATCTTGATTCTGAATCTGAAAACACCCTTTTACTAAGAAAGCAGAGCAGGTATTTCAAGTTTATGAGAATAGTATATGAAGATAGATAGGACTGCTGAATGATATTTTGGCTGCAATGAAGGAATGTCACGAGAGGTTATTGTGGGCTCTAAATATGATATTGCTTGGACAGTTAAATGTAAAATTCAACAACTGCTTTGAAAGGTATTTCGAGTGGACGCGGGCGCAAATCTTGAGTAAGGAGCAGAAGAAAGGGTTCCCATATTATCGCTACGCCCTTTGCTTCTTGCCATACATTCACTTTCTGTTTGTTTTTCTAGCATGATAACAAATAGTTAGAAAACTATTTAATAGATAAATGAAGAATAAACATTTGAAGAATGGGAAGAAAACACATAAGCCACAGCTAATTTAAATATCTTCATGACCCCCCTGGGATTATACCGCAGCTCCCCCATGGCGTCGCCACACATTTTTTGAAGCACTGCATTAATATGAGGTTGTTGAGGAATATTTCGACTTCGATACATTTACACATAAAATTTACCAACGTCTGAATACTTCTGGTGTCAAAAATAGCGGCGTCGCTTTAACAGAGCACCTCAACGGAATTCTGTGTCCATTTTTGATCTCGCTTTGCTCCTATTTGTTCATTAGGCACACCTATGTAAGCATATTGACCTATACACAATTATTCGAAGTGCTCTGCTGATCTAATATTAGGCCTTACAAATCCGCAATTCTTCTCTGCGATTTTCCGTACCGTAATATGGGTAATTCAAAGTACCTTGCTGGTGTAATATTTACAACACCACAGCATAGCATGATATCTTTCAGATATTGATGTCTTACGACAGATCTCAGTTTTCTTCTTTCACCCTAACCCTTCACTCTTTTCAAATCTGGAAATAGTTGCTAGTTGTTATCGTAGATAGCTCGGTAATGAAAAGTCGAACAGACAAACTAATTGCGGATCTGAAGAAAAAATTGGCAGCAAAATATAGAAGGTTAGAACATTTTTCTCGAAAATCTCTAGAAGTATGAGTCAGCAAAACGAATGGATTGTTGAGCAGAACGAAGAACGCGAATTACTCCAATATCGTTAAGATATTCGTTCAGGCGGACGCTGGTGTAATATCATCCCAGCCACTTCCAATTATTTGTAGCTCCATGAATAGGGTGATTCACTTATCATGGTAACCCCAATTTTCTCAAAAACGTCCGAATATTTTCTCATTCTGTGAATGGCGTTTGGAACAAGTCAATGTCGACTTGAGATGCGCTTAAAAATCTGCGGAATAAATAAAGACGCCAAGAGTCGCGGCGCTATCAAAAATTTTTTTTCCATGTTATTCGAAAGATATTACATTCTGAATTTTTTTTGTCGAATACAATTTCTAACCGTCAGCGATCTGCAGAGTGTTTTATGTTAATACTATTCCATTAATTTTTTTCTATATTGTGGTAGTATGCCTTTATTTGGAGACATATATATGATTTTGTGCCTTGAAATCAAGAAGGCTAGTTTTCTAAACAAGGTGCCTCTTCAAATAAGATGATAATGTGGCTTCAGCAAGATAAGGCTTCATGTCACAACGCTGCCATTGTGAAGAGATATTTAGATTGAAAATTCGAAAATTAATGAATAAGCATCAATGGACTCATCAGGTATCGCCAGACTAAAGCTCATGGGGTACCCTCAAAAATATGGTATACCAAACTGATTCTAATAACTTGGACCATTTGAAAATAAATATACGAAACGCATGTGCCCAAGTGGACCCGTATATTCTGACCAAAGTAACTTATAATGAAATAGAGGAATGATATAACTCATGTATGGATCATAATGGCCGGTATATAGAACATATGATTCGAAATGCTTCGTTTGTTATAAAAAAAAATGTTTATTGTTATAAGATATACAGGGTGGCCATTTGAGAATGAAACAGACGAGATTACAGACGAAATAAATTTTTTCGATAGAAATGCACGGACAGGTCGATTTCTGTTTCGAGGGGGACAACTTAAGATATAGGTTACGGACGCATAGCGCTTCAACCCTTGCTACTACAACCCTCACCCCGAATTTTTGAATAGGGAAGATGGGGTGGGTGATACCTCAAGTTCAGAATGAAATCATCTTTCCAATGACATGATAAAAAATGTATGTCCCTGGAAAAAAAATTTTGATAGCGTCGCAACGCCTGACGTGTTTATTTATTCCGCAGATTTTTATGCGCATCTCAAGACGACATTGTTTGTTCAAAACGCCATTCACAGGTTGAAAAAATATTCGGACGTTTTCGAGAAAATTGGGGTTACCAAGATAGGTGAATCACCCTCTACATACGTGCAGAAAAAGAAGCGAAACTCCGTTGAGGTGCCCTGCTAGTGTGACGCAGCTGTCATAAACTCCCACTAATGCTGAAAAATTTCAAGTTAAGCCTCATGAAGAGTACCAAGGCATAATTGAGCAATGGTCCAGAGGGGGCTGTTGACAGAAGTTAAGTGCTGGGGCATGTAATGCATTATACACTTTATTACAGGCGGTAAAACCCATTTTCGCGGCCTACACCCTTAACACAGACGAGAGCGATATCGTAGGTACAGCTGGAATTGCCAACCCCGATTTTTATTGCAGCAATCAGATGGAGGCCGCAAGTTCAATGCGCGATAAGCTTCGATGTGCTTTTTGCGGTGTGATTCGGCAGGAATGGAATATCATCGTTGGATTTGGATCCTCATTGCTCCGTCCGTCACAATTCACAACTTCGCATGTCGATATTGAGTGTTGGGAAGTGCTCTTTGCGTCCATCGAGAGGAATGGAAATGATTTGTCGGTGCATTCGGTGCGGCGATTGTTGACACGAGCGTCCATATGGATTTTTCGAGAGCGCCCACATTGAAACTGTTTCACTTCAATCGATAGTATCGTCCAAATGTTCGCCAGACAATGCACGATGATTAGACCGCGAAATATACCCTAGCGAAAATACTTGAAAATGCCTTCTCATTCAGGAATGAGTTCAATGTGAAAATTTCAATATCAGTTGTGCAAATTTCAATGTGCGAAATATCATCAAGATTTTAGAATACTTGTTTTATTCGGGTTACAATTAGAGTCCAAGGATGATCCTCAAACTCCCCAAACTGATTCACATTTATTCAAGGGCGTCGCTAGGAATTTTCTCTGGGGGGGGTAAAAAAATTTAGGATGTAGCTAGTATACAGTGTTTACCAAGTTCGACGACCTATTAGACGTTTCTAGAAACCTTGACCTGGAGCCAAACTACTTTCACTGTGGTGAATTTTGAAATTTTTTTTCTGTTTTTTCGTTTCAACTCTTGGTAGAGTATTCAATTGTGAATACAGTCCTATTCAAATCGTTGCATTCGTCGAAGTACTTTTCAAAATAAAAAGAAAAAACTGAAGAAAAAGGGGACATGAGAGTGTTCGGTTTTATGTTTGTTATTTCTATTTTGAATCTTATACACAAACTTTTTTTCACATTTTTGAAGTCAAAGACTGTGGAAATAATGTAAATTCCTAGAATTTTGAAAAATCCGTCACAGGGTGTTCCAAATGTTGGGTTAGAAATTGAGATCAGGATTGGCTCACAACTTCTGTTTTTCGAAGAAGAACCTTATTTTTTATGTTTGCGTTGTATTCTGAGAAGAAAAATAATGTTAATGTTCTAACATGTCAATGCACCTAAAATGAATAATTTTTGAGTTATTCAGGATGTTTTGATTTTAAGTCGTTCCTAGAGTCAAATTCATGAAATCTGATTCATATCAACAATGATTAATGAATTCAGAAAAATGTCTATCACTGAATCATTGTAATGGTTTATCTTCTTCATAGAACAATGATCAATGTTCATACATTGGTCATTGTTGATATAAAACAGATTTTCTGAATGAAGTACTCATTTCTTGAGCGTTAACATGTTAGAACACTATCATCATTTTTTTCCACAGAATCCAACGCAATCATAAAAATATACGAAAGTTATGGGCTAGTCTTGATCCTAATTTTAGACCCAACATTTGAAACACCCTGTGACGAGTTTTTTAAAATTCTAGAAATTTACAATATTTCAACTATATTCAACTGCACACATTTGAAAACGGTTCATGCTTAAGGTATACAGAAAAGGAATAAAAAACATGATACCGAATACTTTCATCTCCTTTTTTCTTCAGTGTTTTCTTCATATTTTGAAAAGTATTTCGACGAATGTAACCACTAATAAAGATTTGAAACGAAAAAAAAGATACATAGAATTTTAAGATTTCTTTTTCATACCTTTATAAATGAAAGTGGCTTCAAGAATATTTCAGCTCGGTAGATAATGTCCAATAATATTCGAATACCAATTTTCTGATTTCAAATTGGTTTCCAGAAACGTCTAATAGGCCGTCGGACTTGGTACACCCCGTATTGTCATGATATGTTCCCATTTTTTATATTTTTCGACGACGTCAATGCATTCATTTCGATACCTGGTACGGTTCTACATAGTTCTAGAATTGGTTCAAGTTTTTGAAACCCGATTGTATCAAACGATCCACGAAAGAAAACCCTTTCAGTTATCTGTGCGAGAAATTTTATAATAAAATCGAGAGTACCTGGTTTGATCAAGCTTGCAAGGTCTTTTGTTCTTGATAGAACATGTGTTTTGAAAGTTATATTTATTTATTTTATGAATTGTATACGGATAGAATTTAAATAATTTTTTTGATCTTTTCGACATAATATTCAAAGAACTATAAATTGTTTATTGGAATAAAAATCCCGAGTTTAGGTATGATATATTCTAAATCCAGTTGCAGAATTAACTCTTATTCCAACAAAAATGCGAAATTCGAAAACGATGACGCAGGAGTGTTGGTATTGAATTCTGCAATGAGAGTGAAATAGCCTCGAAATTCAAATAAAATACTATGAATAAACTCAGAATAGTGACTCTTATATTGTATCTTGGTAGTTGATGTATCTTACGACATTTGACAGTTAACAGAATCTGAATTGATTTGATTTGAAAATTGATAGATTCGGAGATCAGTACTGACAACGATAGAACGAAAAATATAACTGAATTCAATGATATAATGAGTTTATTACAGAACTACTTTCAGTACTGTTATGAACTCATTGCATTACTGAAATGCTATTAAAGTATTTCAATAACCAAGGCTTCTAAGGATGTCTTTGGGTTCATCAATATCATTGATTTGGGATTTAAATGAACGAGTAGGGTTAAGAACAAAAGATCCTTGCGGTCGAAGTTACCGGAAGGCTGAACGAAGCCACAACGACCCCTGTTCATGGTTATAATAATAAAAGCTTAATCAAACACTTGCTTCTTCCTCACTATGATGACTATCATTTAAAAGATTGACTTTTGTTGTTGTTGGCCGCTGGACTCTCGATTGGACTTTTAAGTCAGCTCCAACACATTCAGAAGATTTCCTTAGAATGTATGCACATTCAAAAAAATCGACTTTTTTTGTTTTCACGAAACCCCCCCCCCCCTAATTATCTTCAGGGTATCGAAAAACGACCTCTGGGAAAATATCAGCTCCAAATAATAACATTTAAAGGACGCTCATCGATGGTTTCTATTTTCGCTGCTCATGGCAGGAAACAAAATTCTTTTTTCAATAAAAAATGGTGACGCTGTATGGTGCATCTTAAGTGTCATTTTGAGAAGTCAAGGATTATTCTTCGTATTATTGCTTCTATCCGCATTTTTCAGTAGTGACAATTTTTGACTTCATAATGTGATTGCACTGACTTGATGCAATGAGTCTTACACCATTGCGAAGTCTGATACATCTGAATTACATTGTTCTTATTGAAATATCTCCTCCTAGTTGATCTGTTTGAGTCATGGCTATATTCAGAGGCGCTAGTAATGTTCTGTTTTGCATCCTGTCATAATTTTCATTAGCTGAGTAGTTAGCAAATACTTCATTTATGGGATTGTTTGGAATGATATACTGCAGCAATTCAATTTCTTCCATATGAATTTGGGTCAGTTCTGTTGTCTGATTTTGGTAAATTATTTGCAAACTGACGTTGCTCTATATCATCGCGCATATTTTCTTCTAGTTCGAAAGAGAGAAAAAACGGACCATTTTCGATTCAAGTAAATATGTTATTTGAAATGACACAAATGATTGATTTTCAGAATTCCATCACTTGATATTTAATATTGATACTGTAGCACCTAAATAAACTTGAAGCAAGTGATGACCTCGCTTATTGTTTCGTCTGTGAATTGTTGATTCAATAATATAATATAATATGATATAATATTTTATAATATAATATAGTATAATATCATATTTTCTATCATGTCATCCCTGTCATTCATTATGTTCAGTTTCTGAAAATCCACGATTCTATCATTCAGTGAAAGAAAATCCAGAACTTGATATCATTTCACAAGGAAATGAAACATCACAAATTGAGAACAATTTTTCATTCTTCTAATGTATCTAAACAACTTTCCAGAATGTCTATTCTTTCGTGAGAAATACCGAACGAAACCGAAACAGAATTTACCGAGAAATCTGCAGAAATAATTCAAACCTTTCGACTAATTATTCTAAAATCGATGAGGTATGCAGTAAAAAAAATACCTTACCGATAGACGAGACATCTTCTACGGTAGCGAGGCTCTTTACCTGAAAAAAAAAAAAACGTTAACGTTCCGTCCAACGAAGATATTATTTATACAGGCATTTTCCATCGTTTATGTTTCACAGTGGAACGTGCTCAAATAATTCCAAAGTATCTCAGGCATCATAGCCTCCGTGCACTATTTCGTACCGATGTTTTCTGCATTCTTATTAAACTCAAGTCAGATTCCTGCTCTCCTCCTGTTGAAGTCCTGAAGTAAATAACTATTTTATGTTGGGAATGGACGAGTTCGTTCGATAATAGACGACGCTGAAGGCTGAGCAAAAAATCCGTGAGGAAATAACAATTTTATTCGAGATTTTCTTGGAATTGGGGAAATAGAGTTACCTCGGATACTCGATAACTGAGCATTTCAAAATTGGATGATTATTCGAATATAAATTCTGCCATGTATAATATATGACCCGGTGAACACTCAAAAACTCTCAACGAACAATATAGCAGTCAAAGCAGAAATTACTGCAGCAGTAATATAGTTGCAGAAAAATTTGAAGTTTATCTACCTAACAGAATACAGGTAACGAAATATATGAGAAAATATGAATCCTACAAGGAAAGGTTTTGAGACATATCCAAATTTTGAATAATGTTGTTTTCAAACAATGTAAAACCAAGTGAGATTCAAGATAAGCATATCACTCATTTTGATATATAAAACTAAGTCAGCCATATTGTTGGTTACACCATTTATAACACAAGATTGGTTGAACTGTTTGTTATTAAAGTTTTCTGGTTGGATTCTTCTACGGTGGGGTTAATATGACAATAGAAGAAAACATCTTAGCGTCTCTGTCAAAGAGGAATCTGGAGGTTAGTTTTTGATTCCGTCAAGTTAAAGCATCAGAGACCAAGACAAAAGGTTATTTCTGTTACTTGTGAAAGTATTCAACTACAAAGACCTTATAACTTTGTATATTGTATTAGATTTGCACAGTACTCAGAGAAAAATATAAAGGTGAGAAAGATCTCATTCCTAGAATTCCGATGATTTGCCATTTGAGTTCAAGAGAATTCAATTTCCAATTCGTCTAGCGTTAGCTATGACGACAAATTCCAAGGCCAGTCCGTGAGTGTGTGTGGCATAAATATAGAAAATAGTTGTTTTTCACATGGCCAACTTTATTCTGCTCTTTTTATTCTCGCACCAGGGAAAAAAAATAAAAATGTGATTCATCATAAGGTACTACAATGAGACAATTTTTAATCAATAAAAAGGTACCGCTTAAATAAAGTGAAGTCTATTCATGTAAAAAACAATGTACGTACCTACTTATTTCAATGTAATTAATTTTTTTTATATTTTGTACTTTAATTTTGTCTTTTTTACCTACGTTAGTAGGTAAATAAGACCTACCTGAAAAAATACCAGTTTTGTTGATACAAATTTATGAATCTCTGAGGCAAACAAAATTAGCCGGGCCAGCTAGTTTTTTATAAATGGCCGAATCGAGGTAGGTGAAGATAGTCTTACCGAAAACGAAAATCAAGGATTGCACAGAAAAAGTTGATTCTTACTTTTAATGCATCTTTGTTTTTGTTCGAACTTCTTCTTTCGATGCAGTTTTTTATTTACTTTTTCTTTTTTTTTTGATCTTCCAATTTTCAAAAGCATTTTGCTACTGAAAGTATTTGCTGAACATGAGATAGATTGCCTCTCTCCCATTTATTGTTATAACATAATTATTTTGCAAAACTGATAAAATTGGTATAATTTCATTCATTTGGCAACACTGAAGTTGAAATGTGAGCTAGTTTCAGTAAACAAACAACGAAAAATTCTGAAACTTGAAATTTTCACCTCCACCTCTTAGAACCAGGGGATGTATAAGTTCGCATGAGACTCTCGCCAATTATATACGGAGCCCTGATTGTTATGAATGAGAAAAAAATTTTCAAAGAATTCTCAGGGAATAATATGTATTTATTTACCCCAAATACAATTTCCCTGTAATAACCTCAACTCTCAACCACAGTTTCTATTATGCAATTTCACGTTTTGATTATTGTATAATGATAGGCTTCTTTATACAATGGTTGTGATGACAGCTTTCAAATACATCGTCCTCGCAGCTTGAACCTTTGTAGATAAAGGTATTTTCATCCACTTCGTACATGTTGATTTTGAACATGTATTTTGAATTAGTTTAACTTGAAATAAATCTCGTAATAATTTTATTTTATTTCATTATTATTTCGGAAAAAATTAACACAAAGAAATGAAATCCAGACAAAGCATTTCCATGTAACATATTGCCAAGACGAGGCCGTATTTCCCACATTGTTGAAAAATCTCATGTACAGCTGCTAATTCTTCATCTTCACAAGTCCTTATTTCACAAACTCTATGCCTTGGTCAAAATAAGTGACTATGGGTCGGTTTCATAAAACTTTGTTAGTACCGTTAAATTAATTGGAGCCACCGTGATTCGTGGAAATTTTAAAACGAGTGATTCGATTGGTTTTAATTTACGTAAGGTTTTTTAATCGCACAATTAAAGTTTTGTGAAATCGACCTTTTCGTAACTCTAAGAACTTTAGTATAACAGAGAAGTTATGAACAGCGAATGAATTTTCACCTCACGCTTACGTGGCGAGAAAAAAACGGCCAAGTGACTAATTTCGACTAAGGCTTAGCATTTGTGAAATAGAGACTTGTGAAGATGAAGAGTGTAGAGTTAGCAGCTTGGCTTTACATGAAATCAGATAACTTTTTAACAATGTTAAATGGCAATATTTTACATGGAATTGTTTCTGTTTGTATTCCAAATATACGAAACATATATCTAAGAATAAACTTTCAACCATATCAGAAAAATCAGTTTTCCATCGTTTTCTATTCCAGAGGCGCTCTCTTGAAAAATAATTGGTTCTCCGAAACATCGACATAACTCTTTTCATCTAGATTGGGTTCCAATACGTAACTTCCGACATTCAACATCTCAACGAAGAAAGAATTTCCTATCTTTTAATGCAATGAATCAATTTGGCAACCTTGACGAAAAAACTATCTGACATTTCCCGTTCTTGGCGCTTTATTTCCGGGAAAGCATCGCAAAGAGAATCGTAAACGGCGATGAAATATACGGAAACTTTTATTTTTCTATCTTTTCAACTACATATATCGCATTATTGAATTAAATAAGACATATAGGAGAGAAGCATTTCCTAGACAGGCCTCAAGTTATCTTCTTGTTCTTCCCCGACTCGAGTGCTATCGGACTCCGGTAAGTTCTAGGGATGAAATATATTGAGAATTACTCAGAGGATGAGGCCCCATTTAGAAAATTGATAGAATTCTAAGATACGAGATTTGTTGCTAGAAGAAAGGGGGATGTTGTGGACAGGGCAATTTCGTGTCCATTTCATATAGAGAAGCTCCTTCATGAGCCGAATTTTCTTGTTTTCTATATGTACTCGAGTTCGAGGAAATAAAACGAAAACAACATACAAAATTTCTTTTTTATCTGGTTGTAGCTGGTCCTTTATCGTTTCAATATTGTTCGGGATGTTCAGAAATGATTGACTTAAATAATATATCACTGTTGGCTTTTGATAATAATAATAATAATAATAATAATAATAATAATAATAATAATAATGATAATGAAGGTCTTTATTTCAATAATCGAGCTGCTGAACTACTCACGGCTAAATGGGAATTCGTAATCAACTCGAGGTGCCGAAATGCACTTCGGTATGAAAGCTTAGGAGATGGCGTGCTCCAGTACTATTCAAAATTAAATTTGAGGCCAACACGAAATCGTGCCGGCTTCAGTTCATGCGTAATGCTTTCAATCACGTGTTTCAACTGTCATTCGAGTTTTGATTCGAACCAACTACAGTTATCTGCTTTATCAATCATATATCATTCATAAAAATGATAAATTTATCTGTTCGTTTTCAGTTTCATTACGTGTAATGTTTGTCTACGAATACGCTGCTTGGTGCCTAAACAAAGCCATATATGGTCATATGACATTTCTATGTCAAAACAAACAAATTCAATGAAGACGTTTCTACTACACCATTTTCAAGTGTAATTCAGAAACCGTCAAGTGTTTTTCAGAATAGTCACTTTAATTTCAGAAAGCGACAATTGAATTTCAGATTCATCAATTGAATTTCTGAAAACTTCAAATGTGTTTCGAATCACTCAATTGACAAATCTGAATAATGTGACATGTTCTTTCGAGCATTCAGGCCGTCTTCGTAGATTAGTTCTCGACGTTTCGCCAGTTCGAGTGTCTGGCATCTTCAGGAGTTATATTTCAGGAGATGTTCTCACTACGACGACGGCCTAAATGCTCGAAAGAACATGTCACATTGAACGATGGTCGCGAAAGCCTCAACCAATTCATTAAATCTGAATAACGTTTGATGTTTTCTGAAATAAAATTGACTTATCCGAAATACAAGTGATGTTTTCTGAAAGTCAACTGACGATTTCTGAATTACAATTGGAAATGGTGTAGATACGCGGAGCAAAGAATGATCTGTTAAAGCGAGCTGAAACCCGATTCGAAATTTAAAAGCTTCTTAACCAGAAAACCAAAGAGGATCATATTCAATCATTTTGAAAAGTATGTTATCTTCGAGAAAATCGCTGTAAAATCATTCAAAATTCAAAAACAACATGAATCGACCCAATGAAAAGCAATATGAGACATTTCGTCAAGTTCGGTTCTTTGAATATCTATTTATTGTCATTTTTTTTTCATTTCACTCATTTACATACATATGCTTCACGAATATTCTTATTTTGAAATGAAGTCAGTTTTTCAATGCCATATCAATTTTAACGATCAGTGGGGTAGTGTCGTTTTCACTGATGAATCCAAATATGCACGATTTTCAGATTTTCGGAGAATAAGGGTATGGACACATACCTCGCAATCATCGCTATGTCTAAGAATTCCATCTATTCCGAAGGGCTGGTGTTATGATATGGGGCGAGATATGATCTACACATCCGTCCTAGAAATATGATCGCCTTACACTATAGAGGAAGCCTGTCATTGAAAATATTTTGCCAAATTTTCACGCTGCTATTGGTGAAACTTTTCAATTTCTAGACGATATCACTAGACGGCAACGTTAAGTATGAGCGCGAGAAGCTTGGTATTCCACATTTACTAATACCTCCGCACTTACCAGATTGGATCACTGGAATCATACAGCCAGGTATCTCTGCTGACATGGGAATGTCGTAATACCATAAAGCAACTGGCCAGAGACTGTACTATGGATACCAGGACGGTATTGAAGGAAACGAAGCAGCCGACGAACTAGCGACGAAGGCTTCAAAGCTGAAGCCTGTTGGACCTGTACCTTTCTGTGGGCTTGGAAAAGACCAATACAAGAAAGAGGCCCAACAATGGGAAGCGGCAAACAGAATAACGCTCTGGAGAAATACTCCTAAACTTGCGCAAGCCAAGATATTCGTGGAATTCTTACCGACCTACACCAGGAAGCTCATACAGCTGCCACGAGCTGAGCTTCGTGTAATGTCTGCTGACAGGACACTGTCGATATAAGTATTATTTGTATAACATGGGCAAATCAGCAGATGAAACCTGTAGGCTATGTAAATAAAGGAAAGAAACGGCTGAAAACATGGTATGGAAGTGTCCAGAGCTGGCGGAACTAAGGACCATTCACATGGGGAAGTCGGTTATGGATCCACATGAAGTAACTGCTAAGGCTCCTAAGGATGTCGTTGGATTCATCCCTCCTTGGGATTTGAACGAACGAGTTGGGTAAAAAACAAAAGATGCGGTCGAAGTTCCCGGAAAGCTGAACGTAGACACACACCCCTGTTCAGAATGATAATAATAAAACCAGATACGAATTGCATAGAACATGCATGGGATATACTCCTAAGAAGATAAGATAATCATCGACCTACCCCAGAATCCTTAATTTCTTCTGCAAGAAACCCACACGGCAACAGAAAAAAATCCTCGTGAAAGAAGACAGTTGAAAGGTTATGTGTTAATTGATTTTTTACAAGTTTAGCTTGTTATGTTGAAAAATTATCAGTTTCGTAACTTTCAACAGATTCGAAAAGGGGAAATTGATGGAGTTTTTTTCATTTCTTTCAAATTTTGTGACATTTCTGTCATGAACATTTATAAATCTCCGAACATTATTTGGCCAAGAAATCTTAATGTTGGTGTTTTTTAAAGTAGCAAATGCATTTCCAAAATGCATTCGATTTATTCTGAATAATCGGTTTCTTTTCTGCTTTTGTCTTTTTTCATTTCAGATTAAGAATTACGAGTCGTTTTGAAAAGAATCTGTGTATCCGAGCCCATCGACATGAAGATGATCACACTGATGTCTTTCAAGATTTTCCTGATATTTGATATTTTATGTTATTTTGTTTACAGGGAGCTAGGTTTTTTTCGGCTATATATATATATATATATATATATATATATATATATATATATATATATATATATAGGAAGGCTGTGTTTGGATCGATCAGTGATCTCGAGTGCACAGAGGCAGGTCGTGTTGGGGACGATACGGATAGTGAGAAAGATCTTGCAAGGGATGTAGCATCTTTATCTGTCTTGGCAAACAAGCCGGCATATGAATTGCGCCCAATAATGGTGATAAAAAATATATATATATATATATATATATAATATATGAATTTTCATCACAAAATCTCGTTTAAACTATGATTTGTTTGCAATTTAAGTCAATATCCCAATCTCATGTGGATCAGTATAGTTGTGAACAAGGATCTAAACAACCGAACCATGAGAGAAAGCAGCAACAAAACAAAAAGGAAATGTTGAACGTCCCGTTTTCCCTGATTAAACCATTCCTATTTCGAATCTGACGTTTCCTTAGCTACACATAATGGATTCTTCAATATTCCGTCCCAATGTCCCACCCATATCACTCAGTTACACATCCAACATGTGTCACGTAGAAAACCAGGATTCGAGCATCAAGAGCCAGAAAGAACTTGATTAATGAATTGTTCAGGATCGACGTCGGTGGTCCGTGCGACGTGCCAGATGTCACGGGATAAAGCAAAAATCATCCCCGAGGCTCCCGTGGGATCCACGTGGGCTGGTGCCACGGAAACCGCTCTTTGAATACGGCAAGTAAGTTTCCGTGTAATCGAATGGAACGTCGCCGAACCGGGAGGTTCCGATCAAATATGTTTGCATAAATTGCGGCAGCGTGTCGGGATATGCCCCCAGTCCAAAAATCTGCATTTGAAATGACCGCTGGGGGTTCGGGCCGGAAGCCAGATTGAAAGGGGGTCGTTTGGCGCAAGCTTACTTCATATCCAATGGGAATTTCACATAGTTTCATTCTCGGTTTCATCATTCCTACAATTCATTATTTTCTAAAAATGGCGAGATTATATCCCAACATCTTGAGAGCTCCTCGGAGTTCAGTACCAAGGCCTCTGTTTTTGTTGCCTTTTGCTGACACTGACCATTGGGGCTGCATCTAGGTATCATTTTTAGATTATATTTCAATTGCAAGAAAACTTATTAGTCTTATCAAACATTGTTCTTCCCCATTGAAATTTTTGACAAAATTCCTTTTCGGATTCAATTCTGATGAGCTTCAGGCGACGAGTTCCTAAGGTTGAAAAAGTACGAACTATTCCTCTGTACTCAGAGAAACAAATGAATGAATGAATAAACTCTCGAATGAAGTGAGGACAAAATTGGAAAATCTGGAAATATTTTCAACACAGATCTTATTACGATTCCTTTTAGGAGGTAGTATCATGATCTCTTCTGAATCGTGTAGAATGAGGAATGTTCACAGGTATGCAAAATCGATCGAAACTTCGTCACAGTATAACCTATATTTATATGAAATCACTAGTTTTTGTTTCTGTCGAAAAGACCTAGTAGTTCGGATTTTACAACCCCGTGAATATTCAATTCCTCGCGGCGATGTGACGTCATACTACATTCGCGCATCGCACTACGTGAGACGAAAGGCCCTTATATTGAAGCCGGTTACGTACTGAACCTCGCTAGTCGTTCGATGTGAATTGACGTCACACGGATCCATCGCCAGTCTCAGAAACTCATGTTTATAACTCGATATCTCGGGCGCTATTTGAAGTATTCAAATAAATTTTGGACTCAATATTTTCATTTTCTACGGAGAATAGGAATATGTAGAAATTGAAAAATGTGAACATTCCTCATTCTGTCGAGATTTCTAGTTGTATATAGGAGGAAGCACAGGAGACCGCAGGACATGAGTAGATGGGGTTAACTCTAACACCATTTACTTATGCGACAAATGCAATTTCGGGTCCATGTTTGAATAGCTCAATCGATTTGATATTTGAATAATTTTCCATTTCGTTCATTTTTCTGATTTTCTATTTTCAGAAGTCTCAGGTATCAATTATTATGTGATCAAATCACTTCGATATCTTTCATCTTCATTTCGGACTTTGCTGGTTCATATTTTTATGAATCGAGTATTATTATGTACATCTAAAGGATATAGTTGATGTAGCTACTCTGTAGAAAGGACAAATAGAGCATATGTTTATTTTTGAGTCCTGGAATTATTTTAATGTTGATCAATTTTTTGTGGATGTTGACCTAAACAATATTGATCGTAGTCCTTAAAATCAAATTCGCATTTCATGTTGGATCTGTGGGGGCTTTAAATTTGATATTTTTGATGCCAAAAATTCACTACAAATTCAGTGAATGTATAAATCAGGTTCTAGTACATCTATGGTGCTGTTAGGAATATTCTAAGAATATTTTTTTAATGAAAAGTTTTCTTTACACCCATGTTTTTTCTTGTTGTATAAACATCCACTCGGAAGAGAGCAGAAATATCTCTCGTTAAAACTGGATTTTGTGTAACAAAACCAAGTCTGCACCAGTGTCTCATAATGACAGTTCACCACAAACATGAGCTGAAAGTTTCGTCTTTCATTTTCCCTTTCCAGCAAGAAACACCGATTATGCTGGCATATTTGAGAACAGCCCTGTCAGCATCAATAATGAACTCCCAATTAAGGATTCATCTTGAGCGGGTAGGCTGGTAGTATTTGTTCTATTAATAACAGTCCACTTGATATATGGAATCTTCAAGCGCACTTCCAATTTCAACGTTCAGAGCCCGCAAAACGTGGCGTAGGGTGAATTATGAGGGGATTTGCTATCGATGAAATATATAAGAGGGCCTTCTTAGGTGCTCCAGTTGGTCTTCGGATTTGCTTCCTGGAAAAAACCAGGGATTTTTACACGGAGATTGAATTATTGCCACTGCGTTCTGTCCATAACTTAATTTCATGGAATATTGAACCCATTGCGGAAATGTTGTTCTCATTATTTCCTTGAATTGGTTTTGCTGTCGAATCTTTGCGCATCTCCATTCTGATTGGGATATTGGGACGAAAAATTGGAAAATTATATTTCCTATTAGGTACGTTCAATGAAACTTGGATCGCCTGATGAAGAATTGAGAACCATTGAAATTTGAAATCAGGAGAAAAGGGGCAGAAAGATGAAGCGAAAATTACAGCAAAGGGCTGCCAAAATTTATAAAAAGGCAATGAAAAATTTATCATTATTGTTTAGAGCTAGGGCTGCGTTCACAAACTTACTCTGACAAATATCATTAAAAATTTGAACAAAAAAATATATTATGAATAAAACTGTGAGGGAGTTGATAAATGTTCAGGACATTGAAATACTTCTAATTAGACAGAAACAATGAAACAGGATATAATAGCATGTCGCAAGCAGAAAATTAAAAATATTATTACAAGTTTTGTTGTTTCATTGACTGTTTGCCAGAAAGATTGAAAAACTCTGTTACAAGAGATCATTTCATTCGAGAAAGCTCACAAAAAAAAAGTTAACAAATATTGTATCAAAGATAAATCAAGGTAGATTCATGATCAGGTGAAAAACACAGTTATTGAAATCATTATGGGAGACCACAATGATCTCTGCAAAACATTGAAAAATCTTGTCGAAACTTCATTCACTTCGAACTTTTATGATTCACTGCTAGCAGTTCTATCAATTCAGATGTTTGATATTTTTAAAAGTGATTCTTCAATGTATTCCTTTATTTGAACGCAACCCAGGACTCTTCGGAGAAGGCAGTACTTACCTACAACGCTGATGAATTGCAGAAATATTGTTTGGATTGTGATGGTGATATCCATAAAACAGATATCGATCCAGAAACATTTTCACGTAAAATGTTGACGTATTTCACAATTCCGTTCGCTGTTCATAACGTACAATAGTTATAATGTGGGGAATACGGTCTCGTTTTGGCAATATTTTACATGATAATGTTTCTGGCTGGATTTTAGTTGTTTTTGCAAGTTGATAATGACGAAATCTTTTCATTTTAGTCATATTTTCCTCAATAATAATTGAATTGAATACTAATGGTGAGCAATTGTTTTGGTATAGATTAGAGGCGTTTTACAGCGCTTTATTTTATCCCTTCATTCTGAATGTGGGGGAGAATCCCACCGAAAACTCTTGAACATAACAAGCAGAGTTTTTTATTCAACTGAAACATATTGGAATATCTTCCCGGTCTCTACCTAATCAAACGCAAAATTCCACATAACTAGGGCTATGCACGGCCTAGTTACCCATTGTTTCCTAGAACATTCGTTCTGACAAGTAACGAACTTCAGCAATACCCAATGATCATACAACGTTGATGAAACCCCCAATCTGTGAATATTTATCATATATAAACTCTACTGACAATTGTAACCTCAACCTTCTTGTGTGATACACAATGAATACCTACAAATATTTTAAGTTCAATTTCATTTTATACTGAAAATAAAAACCGTGTGTTTAACTTCCATTGTAGATCTTCTACAATTGAAAAACCAACCCTGAATTTAGTAGCCTCACAACCTACTTAATACTATACTGCTAATTCATTGTACTTGCAACCCAGTGGAGTAAGCTGAAACGTCTCTTGAGAAGTCTAATTTCAAAAGATACAAGCAGCACTATGTATAGATATTAATTTTCAGACCACAAGCATCAAAAATGGCAGAATTCCCATATAAACTATACATCCCCCTGGTTCTGAGAGTTGGGGGTTAAAGTTTCAAGTTTGAGAAATTTGCCGTTGTTTGTGTACTGATACTAGCTCACTCACAAACTTTCAACTTCATAGGACTTCCTGAAGTACCCTGATAGTTTTTATGATGATCAGTGAGTGAGTTTCTTAGGCATCTATAAAATCTAAAGTGTACGTGCCATGCACTTGAAACTTTGTACGATTATCTCCTGAGAAATTCTGTTGTGTTCCAAATTCAAGTAATCAGGGTTCAAAAATACGAGAAAACAATTCGAGAAAAAACAGGTTGTACGGAGCCCCCAGATATTGAAAATGCACCACCGTGAATTCTTGAACTTATTTGTCTGGAGCAATGGCAATGTGCTGAACAAAATAGAAAATTATAATCGCCCAATCTTTGCACGTCAGAACTTTCCGTATTTCCTTGAAATCGGCTAAGATAATTGGGTTTCACTTCTTGATCAATAGGATGGATGTTGGTATACCGAATTGTAGACTAACTTCCAATGCTACCGGATAGGTCCTTAACCCGATGGCACTCAATCAGAATTCCATAATGGAGGTATCGCACACGTGTTCAAGTGTCTGTAAGATTGGCATTGTTCGAGGAAACACAGAGCCATTGTCATTTGCAGACAATAACAGATGCGACTGACGCATTCCGACGTAAATTCTGGTCTGAAATCGACGTTTTCCGATCACGTGGTGACCAGATTGAAACTGAAGAATATTGTTCGAATCTGCGCTTGACGGGCCTAATTATCTTCGAATACAGAGTGGAAATTAATGAATTTTGAATGAGGTGGCCTACTTTTTCCTCTCGCGATAACAACATGAAGTTATTGGGAAAATTTGATGTGGTTTCAGTTTTTTAGAATGTCATTTCATAATATCCACCACTCAGGATAAGGGAATTGAATGAGACCACCAATTTTAAGAGGTAGCTCAATAAGGTAAGAAAATTTTCATTCAAAGTTAAAGCTCTGATCGAAGCTAGCAAGAATGATTCTGTTCTAATATGCCTACACTTCATTGATAAGATTACATTCCTCTGAGCGTGAGCAAAGTCAATGTTCTCCGACTTCATTTAGATGCAGAAAATGTCTATAAAATTTATTAAATTCAGAAGCATTCTATGCAATGCACTGTTTATCTTGAAACCTCATGTACACTGGTCGAGTCTTAAGGCAAATCCAGACTAGTCTATCACTTCAACTCAACCATAAAAAAAATATTGCATTTTTGATGTCAAGTGCCTTATGATGTGGTCATGCATGTTGAGTTAGCACGTCGCATCAGAAGGATGTTAGGAGCGATGAGCTCTGAGAAATGTGAGTTGAGAATATGGACCACATTGAACAAGAGAGTAATATGTAGGAAATCAAAAAAACAGAAGGACAACACATTCGGAAACTATGTATCGACGATTTTAGAAATATGAGGAAACGTTTTGTTATACTGAGGGTTGAAGACAGAAGAGCGGCTTCGCGGAAATTAATAAAAAAATTTAAAAACCATAACTCTTTCCCCTGCACTGAGGAAACGGCGTTTAGTTTTTATTCCAGAGAGTTTAGTTCAGGGTTAAATATGATCGAAACAACCGAAATAACTTGCATGAATATGCATATATTGCGGAAAATGAAATGAAATAAAATGAATCACTATAAACAAGCTCCAAATATATAGTCTTTGAACAAGATCAAATATAATGATTCATTCACAACTACACTGATTCTATCAACTACTTACCCAAAAACCAAAATGAAAAAAAAATTCAGGACTCTGGACTCCCTCGTGGTATAATAATTTTGTTGGGGTCATACTACGCGATGAAATTCCTGAACTTTGAATAATAATACAAACATGTTCTTTACCGAAGACCCTTCCATAACGAAAACCACCCAATTGTACTTATCTATGATCACTTCCACAACGTCGTTAGGGAAAGATGTTTTGATGTATTTATTCACTTTATTTTCATCATTAACATTATTATAGAAGAAGTCAAAGAAGTACCGGCAGAAAATAACAATAAAATTGAAAAAAAAGAACAACTGAGAGAAAATTTATTTCACCATCATTTCATAAAGGGTAAAAATAAATTACACAATCACATACATCAGGCCATCAATCCCACGTATAGTTATTGGAGATATTCCTCCAGACTATAACATCATTTTTCCAATAAAACTTTATATTTATTTCTTCAGGTAGCTCATCAAACACTTGAATTTCTAAAAATATGGGAGCATTTCTTCTCATTCTTAAGTTTAGTTTGGGTAATATGAAATTTTCTTGATTGTGAGTGTTATGATGATACACATCTTGAAATATCGTGAGCACCTCCCTATTCTTTTAAGCAATAGTTGCTGCCTCTAGAATGAAAATTGACAGCAAAGTCTGGACTGTCCATAAGATGCGAAGTCCTACAGGATGTTCACTTGCCAGACACCTAATTACTCTCTTCTGAGCTAAGAACACATCCGCAGCAGCAATCAGCTGTGAGGACCCTTTTTAAAGTTCTCAGTAGGTATCAAACTGAGCTCATTTTGGTACATATACTTCCACAATATATTCTCCAATTCAAATTTCCATCTAAAAGAATTCCAAGAAACTTTATGGACTTGACCTTGTTTAGAGCAACATTATTGAGGCTTACATTGACGTCAATATTTTTGTTAATATTACAAAAATGATTTGACCCATTTTGGACAAATTGACATGCAATAGGTTCATTCTGAACCAGCTACACAAATCATTAATATGAGACTGTTACTTATTCATATTTATCTTTATAACTTGTTCATTGCTACGATGCCCTTGTTCTCTGACAATTCCGATGATTTCCTGGACGGTGAAAACCTGATAATGGTCGTCCAATACATAAAAAGCGCCTCGTTTCGACATGATTAAAAAATTTTCACACTGAAATACCCATCTAAATAATTAATGTTTCACCTAATTATTCGACAAAAATTAAAATATGACTCAACTTTACGACCTAACTTCGTAGTACCTTTTGTACTTTCCCGAGTAATTTACAGGTATTTCACGTTCCTTATCTACTTTTGAAGAATGGAATTGACTCATCACCTTTTGTGCGTGAGGGGATCTTTCCTACACAAGATCTTGGCATCACTAATGAGATTTTTTAAATCGTTTTTCTCCTTGCGTTCCAGGCGAACCCGAACAAAACGCAAGGTAGAAATGAAAGATTGAGAATACTACTTGTGATATGAAGTTATGTAGTTTACAAAGGTTCCAGCAAGCTTCGAATTTCAATCTCCAAAGGGCGATTATGAACACCACGGAAAGCACGATAAGCTTGACGAACAGGATCATTATTTTGATGAAAAACTCAAACAGACTACAGTGTCTGTTGTCTGTTGATTTTTTCACGTTCTTTTGATGGGTATTCTTGAAGTTTATCTTGATTTTATGTAATTTTTCTTTTTCTAGTCTGTATCACACATGTATTCTCTTTGATTTTTTATATTGTTTGAAAGTTTATAGGCTTAGTGCCTCCTTTCTTATCCCAAATAAATAATAATAATAATAATAATAATAATTTGCAGGCGTTTTTTTTCTGGTATAAGTATATTCATAAAGAAATGTCAAACTCAACTTAACAAAAAGCAACAATCAAATGTTGAATAACTTGTAAATTAGGGAAGTCTTGCCAACTCCAAGTTGTATCACTCTAAAATAAAAGCACCCGATACAATTCATTCGATTTTTTGAAAATAAATAGTTTGAGGCTTTCACGACCGGACATAATGACACTGAGAGAGTCTTCCAGGTTTATTGGCCGTGGTTTATTAGGAATTATTTTACCTAACGCTTCGGCTATATCTCTGGCTTCAGAGGATTCTTGATCGAAGATTGGAACTCGACTGCTAAGTCAGTAACCCAGGAAGATTGGAAAACTCTATCAATGTATTTTCTCAAGATATCTGTTAATTTTCTGAACTCTGATACCTCGATGACTGAGTAGATCATCAAACTTTTCCTAACAAGCATTTGTTCGTGAATTCCCGATTCCGCCACTATGGTGCACTACTTAACGTATGCACTACTACTGCGGATTCCCATCAACGAGCAAGAAATTTGGCCGGTGGGCTTAAACAGAGCACAATACCTCTAATCAGCTTCCACCCCTCCACCCGAACCGAAATCCAAGCACTGGATGGAATTACTCGTTCATCAGAAAATACCTCGTACAAAAACCGGATAGAATCTCGTCAACGGAACCGCAGCTAAACTGCAAACGAATAAGCCCCTCTCCTTGAGGGCACCGGTGCGCGCTGGATAACCTGTTCGAACAGGCATCAGCAGGTTGAGTTGGAACCTTCGAAAGAGGAACAAACGGATGACGTTGCCGATTATGTCGTCTGTACTGGATGAATTGAAATTTTCCAGGGCATGTTTGTTTTCCACTTGGCGCTTGGGTACGGTGTTTTCGATTGGAATTGATTGTGTTCGGTTGGACTCGTAGCGGAGCGCTGCGGATGGCTTCTTTATCCGAGCCTTTGAGCTGATCAGGACCGATTGAGTTTCCTTCCGCCGATACGTGATGTTTCGGAGCCCCGTTTGGAATTTTTTTATTTTGGTTGGTAGGTTCAGGTCGAATTAGCGCTTGTAAAACCCACGATACAAGCCCTTTCAACGAATAATGAATTCCGCAACTTCCTTTCAGAGCAAGTCATGAGGATATGAATCGCTGATATTCATTATATGCCTAACCCTTGAAAATGATGTTCTGCGTTCTTGTATCAAGGAACAGGAACATCATTATCTGAACGCCATTGGAAAAATACAAGCCAATTCAACTTGTAACCCAGTAGTCATTAGTTCCACAGAATGAACCGATAAGGTATAAATCAGACCCTCAAGTACATATTTGATATTCAGTCATTTCCAAAAAATGTATCGAACTTCCAAAAATGTAATTGTGGACTTCTTAGCCCTGTTTCGGAGACGGAGTGAAACAGGATGTAAGCAGTCTTTCTTAGCACGTGACTGAAACGCTTCTTGATGTCGCCACTTGAAAGTTTTCACTGAGAAGACTCAAACTAGCAGCATATCTGAAAACTTTCTGTTTTGAATTGTTTACTCCGAAAGATTGCAAGCTGTTACACTTATTGTTATTGAGTGGTCATATGAAAAACCAAATAAATCGACAAAGTGTTTCGATTATTGCTAGTATTTTAGGAACAGGGTCAGGTTTCATATCCATTTTCGAGAACCCAAATCTAGATGATTCTCTCAGATGATTTTGAGTCGATAGTTCACCCTATACTACTAAAAAATTATCAATAAATGAATTTTCACCGGTGTCTTTGATTAATTACTTGTTGTTCTGACTATTGCTGTTATTTGAATTCAGGTGCATATGGGACTGTGAAATATTGACATTGTGTTATGTAATACTTGTTTGAATGAATTGAATTGAATCACATTATATTATCCATTTTATGAAAATATTTGTGTAGATTCTATTGGACTGAGTGCCTTTTGAAGTTATTCATTTCTGCTTTGTGATACCATGTTTACAATGCTTCATGCTGAATTAATTAAATTACAAGGTACAGGCTGAACTTTGATATGGTTTCATCTATTGTGATGAAATTTGAAGTGTAGAACGATATGATTGTGTCCTCTCGATGGCTCCAATTCTTTTTTTGAAATACAGGGTGTGAATTGTGTTTATTTGAAATAACTTTTTCGGGATGAAAAACACCTTGTACCTTTCGATATCAATCATTCACTACCTGTTTCATATTCCAACATAATGTGACATTACTCAGGAGTTCTTCTCTTATTGATACAGCTTAGATCTTCTCAGAAAAAAAATCTAAAGAAAAAGTCATATCGTAAGAGCAAAGAGAAAATTCTGAACTGGATAGTAATTCTGTTTCGTCAGCGGATGTAGTTTTTCCAAATTAAGTTTTAATAGCTCATAATCTGATGAATGATATCATTTTATTGGAAATAGTATATTCTAAAACAAGATGCAGAATGAGCTCCTATTCCAACACGAATGCGAAGTTAGAAAACGAGCGACGAAGGAGCGAGTTTTCGATAGCATGAGTGTTGGAATTGCCTTCTGCAACGAGTATTAGACGATATTTTCTCTATTTCAGTCAAATTTTGTGGAATAATCACGAAATTCAAATAAAAATTCAGGTTAGTGACTTTGATATTTCATCTTGGCAGTTGGTGTGACTTATGAAATTTGACAGATTACGGAATATGAATTGATTTGATTCGAAAATTGATTCGATCGGAGGTCAGTACTGACAACTAGAAAACGAAAAGTATAACTTTTAGTACTGTAATGAACTCATTACGATACTGAAATAGAGAAAATATCATTTTCTATACAAGCGTGCGCCTGCAACGACAATACTATATCAATTTGTTTTGGGGTCCATAAGTTCATTCAGTAGGTATTTATTAACATAGTATTTTTGGTTGATTGGCGTTAAGAGATATTTTCTGAATTAAACCCCTCAGGATATGAGCAATCAAATAATTTTAAATATTTTCAATATTGGAGAAACTAAATCAGAACTCAGGAAGAGTTTTGCAGCATGGACGTTTCAGCTTCACTATCTAGTTCTAAATATACCTACTCACCATTTTGTCTGAGAAAACTAGAGGTGTGCCAAAAAAAAATATAACGTTTCTACTGAAACTATATATAATGTGACATTACCATGTCACATTATGATAGGCCTTGAAACAGGTAGTCAATTTTTGAAAACGGAATGTATCTACAGGGTGTTTTTCAACCCGAAAATTTGAGCTGAAAGTATTTCAACAACGTATTTTCGAAGAAATGTTTGAATTATTGGAAGTAAACAATCATATTGTTCTACTCTGATAATAACAAAGTAATGAATAAATCGGTCGAAACGGTCAAATCATCCTGTATATTCTAAAGTTACAACCTCCGATTTTGTTCTGCTTCATTTTTTTTACATTGCAGTCCTCAGGTTGCAATTAGAGAAAACGTTGAGTAATGAATAAAGTTTGTGATTTGTTCCCGTCTCATTTTCATTATCCAGCAAGGACGTGATCCTTGGAAACATCTCTTTCAAATTATCTTGACTGTCGATGCGGTTTTACTTGAAGTGAATTCTGCTTGGGAAATTTTAATTGTTCTGGAAGTTTTACTGACTGCGAAAAAGAAAGTTGGCGCCCCGAACGAAAAGTTTAAATTTGTAAGATATTATTTCGTCCTTTTTGTATCGCTCCTAAAAGGAGTTCACCTTCTAGGTCTTTGAATTCGTTTCAAGGCAAATGCTGACCAGAAAAAGACTCACTAAAGTTGCGATCACATCCTCTGCCGCTCACTCCATGCGAATAACAATGAAGCAAAACTTAAAAAACACGTATTCAAGCCGAAACTTCCCGCGCAAAACAATCGCTGACCCATTTCCGCAGTCCCGTGGCTGAAAAATAACCGCCCCACTAAGAAATCCCAGCGACGCGGCTCCAGATTTCGAAATAGTCTTCCTATTGCTCGAGGGCTAATGGTTCGCAAGTTGAATAACGGCCTCAAATTGCAAATGCGATCCACGGGGGCATTCAATACCGAGTTCCCTCGGTGAAAAAGTTGTCCATTTATTATCGGTCCGATACACGTTCTGAAAGTTGGATTTTCCCGATAGCAGTCTCTGGAAATCGGCGTTGCTAATGCCGGGAATAACTGGAGAGCACGGATCTGAGGTTTTATCGCGCCAAACGAATTGATTTCGGTCTAGCAGAGAGTGGAATGATATTTTTTTTTCCTATGAGAACATGTCGCCAATTGTGACTATTGGATTTTTCCAGTCGATGTCTTCCGTCAGAATTTCACGACGCACGACGATATTGTTGCAGAACCGGAAGCTAGTTTCGGGAACATTTTGCGCAAAAAGAGAACAAGTGGAGAATTTATTTACAATATCCCACAATAGGTATATACAGTCTTTTCTGAAATTCTTTGTGGATATCATAATTTGAAGTATCTTGTGTATCCCTACCAATAAAAGGTGTATGTATAAATAATTGAACCATGTTATATTCCCAAATGTCCGCTTATTTAGGTTTCCTCCATTAATTAATAATAATAATAATAATAATAATAATAATAATAATAATAATAATAATAATAGTTTATTTTACATAAACATGAATCGCAGAGGCTGAAGCCTGTACGCGATATACAATTAACACATAAACATTGTTAGTGTAGCCATTATTTTTCAAATTAAATCTTATACAATATTCAAATAACAAAATAAATGAAAAAAAAAAAATTTAAATATCCTGAAGTTCGAAATCGCTGTGATAACTATGTACAACCATGTGACGTAGACGGGGACCACCAGAGCATCGGCACGATTATGAGAAAAGAACACACGTTAAGTTTTTGGTTTTCTATTTGAATCTTCTGAAACGATTTTTTTTCACCATATTTAATGAAAACCTACTTTTTTAATTCCCCGATACACTGTATTTTTTTTCTCTATTTCAGTATTCTAATGAGTTCATTACAATACTAAAAGTAGTGCTGTAATGAAACTCATTACGGCATTTTTTCAGTTATATTTTTCGTTTTGTAGTGGTCAGTACTTACCTCCGATTGAATCAAGTTTCGAATCAAATTAATTCAAATTCCTTAATCTGTCAAATTTCGTAAGTCACACCAACTGCCAAGATGAAATATAAAAGTCACTAACCTGAATTTTTATTCGAATTTCGAGATTATTTCACAAAACTTGACTGAAATAGAGAAGATATCGTCTAATACTCGTTGCAGAAGGAAATTCCAACACATGCTATCGAAAACTCGTTCTTTCGTCGCTCATTTTTGAACTTCGCATTCGTGTTGGAATAGGAGCTCATTCTTCAACTTGTTTCAGAATATACCATACTGTAATTTGATGACTTCGTTGCTCGTCCTTGATATGTGGAGTGATCTTATCGCGTCCATTGTTTCCTCAAGAATTGAAAGTTTTGTTTTGTGTTTCATGCTGTTCTTTTGTTTTTGATATTTATAGGCTGTAGCTTCTCCTCTTATTCGTATAATGATAATAATAATATTCAGTTTTTCACGTAATTTCGAGCCTGCTAATTTTTATCGAAAATTCCTACATCAAAGTATAAAAAAAAGTCAGTGGTCTTTTTGTTCATTTAATTCTCTACTTTCGGATAGTATGAGAAAATATACATTATTGCTATGATAAATGTTATCGGAACATGTAAAAAAAATTATTGCAGCTGTTGGAGTGGGTGGTTTTAAAAGGGTTACCCAACTCATAAAACAGTGGTATCATACTAAACATGTTTTTTCATTTATGCCAACCCTCAATTCATACATAATGGCGCCTCTCATACAAGTATGAGAATCCAAAGAACTAAGCTTGGAGATGGGTTTACTAAAATCAGTATACAACCATCTGTTTCAAAGAAATCACTGGAAAGTGAAATAATAATGAGAAAACGTTCTCAGAGTATATTACATATACAAGACAGGATATACATTCTGTGAGGTTAGTGTGCTGTTTTGAGTCGTTAAATCTCACGGGTCTTATTTTTCCATAACTCACTGTCGCTTGAAAGTTTTGTGTTATCTATTCGTCGAACAACAGAAGCAGTTTTTTTATTATTGTAGTTATATATTTACAGCAGGTGTACTCAAGAAATTCTCGTCAACTTGTCTTTTCTAACATAAGTTCTTTCGTCGAAACTTGTATAGTAATCTAAACTTCTACAATCGATCACAGCAATTTAATCTCCTAAAGAATTCATTTTTCAGGTTGTTCCGTCACAACGGAAACTCGAAAGTTTCAAACTTGTCGACAAAGCACTAATTAGGGAGAAAGAGTTATTTTCCGCTCGGCTAAATGATAAGGGTTATATTTCTCATTAGGACGCAAACTTGAGAGACAAGATGATAACTGAGATTCATTTCGAGGGCTACTATATATCATTAAAGGGAGGTTTTCCTCCTCTCCGAAACCACCGTATTATTTAAAATCTTCTTGACTTAGCGTTTGTCGAAACATAAGGGCAGAATAACGTGTAATTTTTTGAAAGTCCGAATGAAAAAAAAAATTATAAGACAATAATTATTTACCTCCTTGTCAATATTTTCAATCAAATAAAGATCTCCATCAAGGCTTCATTATATTGAAAAAATGAGCAAAACGAAAAAAGCTTGCTGAGTGTCTTATATTAAAAATGATGTGAAGAAGTAAAATAAAACATTTAAGAATTTGAAATATTTATAAATATCAATTCATTACCATCATTAAATTCTGGATGTATCGTGAATTGTAATGAGTATCTTTCCTTCATTTGGGGCGTTACGCGAAGTTCTCGTACTACCGTCCAAACGAAACTTAATAATCTTTGAGAAAGTGATTTCAGAATTTTCATCCCTTAGGGTGTGTTTAAATTCGGATGTCCATTCAATATTGAAATTGTCCGCTATATTTTCTATATTGTCAGTACATAATCGATCGTAGTTTTTTCATCTGAATGAACTTCTCATCGCGCAATTTTGCCCCGCTCGTTTGCACCTTTCTCGTTTCATATTTTTCTTCACACTTTAATATTCTTTTGAATTGTCGAAGAATTTTGCGATAATTTAAAAACATATCAAGTTTTGTCATACAAAATGAAAAATTTCCTGTTTCAATATCCACCTCATTCATGAAATTAATAGCTTTGATCGAATACTTGAACAGTCAAGGTACTGTACAGGGTGAGCCGCGAGGAATTTTACTATTACCATATATTCATTGAAGGGCTACAAATTAAGGCCTTCATACAGAATGCTTTATTCATTCTAATCGAAATTTCATTCGACATTATTTCTGGTACCGTATACAGGGTATTTCACGAATCACTATACAGGCTCTCAGTGCAGACGCAGGACATTGGGTGAAGTCTGAATCAGTGTTAGAAATGGGTGCTTACTATATTCGTTCGAAAAATACTGGTTATTTATGTATTTTATCAAAATCTTTCAATGGGCATAACTCTTGAACGGCTAAATGGATTTTCATGAAAATTTCAATAGCTGGGTGTGGAAAACTCTCGAGTATTCACTCATGAAAAGGTTTGCGTAGCGCAGATCCGATCTCAAAAATTTTATTTCGTTTTCCGAATCTTGTGAAACACCTGTGAATCAAAATTTCGGAAAGCAAAATTCTTACCAGAATTTACACTGAATAAATTTCCAAACAAGCCTATCTTCAATTATGGGGTAACGGTACACTTCGAATTCCATTTTCAAGTATCAGTGAATATCGGCAATATTCTAAATTCAATCAACACAGACCTGTGAAACTCCGAAATAGGCGTACCACCTGACCACTATTTTCCACACATTTATCTGCACGTTTCTTCAAGTAGCCAATTGCTATTAGTGACAAATTGATTTTCTCCTTATCATAAATTCGAAATTTTGTACTTTCATGAAAGCAGTCAATGAATATGATCTCCCGAATGAAAATGAAAGTTATCATTTCCGATAAATTAACTAGGTACTTTTTCAGATCTGTTAGAACATTATAAAACGTTCAGGTGTGTTACAATCTGAACGGAATGTATCCCATTTTTTCAATAAAGATCTTATTTCTAATTCTGCCATCAGAGTTCCTGGTTTTGACTTTTCCAGAAGAATATGGTCTGTTCTAAATCGCATTAGAACAGGCCATGGACGATGGAATTCCGTTGAGAGTCCTAGTTGTGAGAACATCTTATGAATAGTTGCCATTTATAAATTTCAAGATGGTTTCGAGGCTATACATAAAGTAACAAATGCATTTCTAGAATAGGTGGTTAATTTCCAAATAATTTGATTTTTTTCGAATAATAGGTTTTTTTCTGATTTTGTCTGTTTTCATTTTAGATTAAGAATTGGGAGCCGTTTTGAAAAGAATCCGTTTATCTGAGCCCAAGACGGATAACATGAAGATGATCACACTGATGTCTTTCAAGATTTTCCTGATATTTTATATTTCATGTTATTTTTTTTTACGGAGAGGCAGGTTTTGTCGGTTGAGGTTTTTTTCCCCTGGCTCTATAGTATCCTATGATACTAGTGATGATAGTATCGTATGATTCTGTAGTATCATACGAAGATTGTTATGATACCCCGTTTTTTTCACCTCAACTTAGGTACTTTTTGTTTCAACATTTATTGTATTATTTTAGCTCTCTGATTCATGAGAATATATATTTATATATATGGACAGAAATTTTAATTATCTATTCCTGTGTATCTCCATTTCATATTAACGTAAAAAAATCATAGAGTGTTTTGTAGTTTGCTCATTTTCACATGAGCGGTCAAAATTGATCTTTCTGAGTAAAGCACTGGAAATATGATATAAGGTATAGATAATTCAACATAAGGTGTAACAAATTCTGAAAAATTCATTAAATCCTAATTTACAGTAACAGAAATAAAATAGCATGAAATTAGGTCAGAAAGGATCAAATATCCTGTATTCTCCTGTATGGAAAGATACGAGACATTATTAAGTGGCCATTTCGTGAATCCTATTTTTAGTAGAAGTGTTCAATGTTTCTCGTGGGGCACCCTGTATAACTTAATTTTGACATTCTCATTTCGAAGGCAACTCGATTAGATGAGATTTCATACAGTTCTAGTTTGAATAAACATTCGCGAATTTACATGGCATGGCAGGGATTTTACAGTTGTGAAAACGGTCGAAATATATCTTCCAGCCTCTTTCTTTCAACCCAATAATTTTTTCACCCATGTGATAGAGCTTTGATGAACTGCTGCAGATATGTCAGATATATGGGAGACGAGTATAGCAAGACCAGACAGTAAATCATATATTTACCTTGAAAATGAAATATATATCGTTCATATTCATCTAGTTATGGACCCAGAAGCTGTCAGAGGTCATCACGGAACCCTTTGAACATTTCGAACGAACCTGAGACTGAAGAAAATTTATTTCCTGAACAAACAAGCTCCCGACCCAACCGGTAACGGCTGGGTTTCCTGTGAAATAGACGATATACGAGGACCTCGAAATAATTCCCAGTTAATGTTTAATTAGGTTGGTTGTTTGTCTTTTCCCCAGTTATATTAGTTAGAGAAACTGCAGCGTATTCAACAGCACCCTCCCTGGCTCACCCCTGACCTCACGGATTTGTTGCACATAGATATTTTCCAATTTCCCTAACGAATTTCCTGGGTAAACTTCAGCAACGAGAGTGCATTTCCTCGACGCCACAGCTTCGACAGACTTATAGTAGAGATCATTAGAAAACAGCAGTTTGTATCTTCTTTGTGAGTACGTTCTTCGGATTATGTCTTTATTGCTTTTTTTCTAGTTGAAAAAGGCAAGTAACAAAAAGGTTCGCATTAATTTTGCATCGGTATTCAATTTTCACAATGAAATGATTATTGTCAGATTCACTCGTCATATTTGTCACCCAAAGCTGCATTGCAGAGTAGTCAAAAATTTTTTTCTGAGGATGAATGCTGTTCCTCTGGCCATGGCAGGTCTTCAGTGATACAATGGGTTGTTGAATAATATTGAGGTATCGAGAAGAGATCTTGGGGCTGCCTAATGTAATTCCGAATCTTATTTTGCCAAAAGTTTGCTTCTAGGCATTCCGTACCCGCATTTGGCACCTTGCCTGATTAGCGCTGCGCAATTGGTAGACTAGAAACCTTGTCTATAAATTTGAAATTCACCCTTTTGATAACAGACGTTTGAACCTACACATAGGTACAACAAGGAAGAATGAAAAATACATGTTTGCATTGAAATTTATTGTAATGTTCTGGTAGAATAAAAAATTTTCAAATTATATTGGAATAGGTGGAGTATCTGTGGAAGATTATGTTTTGTTCAGTAGTATTTATGTTTCTTCTCAAATGTGTGTGAAAGTCAAAAGAGTCTCCCACCAGACTTGGTGCGAATAATATTTATACAACTGAAACTTTCCCCACACTTTCAATACACACCTCCATTAATTCTTTATTTCGCATTTGATGGGTATTTATCTTGGGCAAAACAGCATGGTATATTCAGAAATCTCACAAATAATTGCATTTCTGAACTGAGTTATAATATTTGGCTAAAATAAGTCAATGGTTCCATTAAATTTAAATATACTAAATTCATAAACCTCGTTTTAAGAAATGAAATACTTCTCATGTTAGGATTTCTTTCTTTGATTATTATTGATCGATGAAGAAATTTTGCAATCCTCTCGTTTATTATTTTAGCGAATACTGATCTTGACTTTTAATACGCTCGCTCCCTTCAAACGTTGATAAACTAGTTGATAAAAAAAACTATGGATCGATTATTCATGTTTTCATTTCATCTTTCGATTAGATAGAGATGTTTTCAGTCTGATCTGAAACCCAACAACCCAAACACATTAAACCAACCAAGATTGTATCCTGAATTTTTCTGGAAATTGACTTGATCGAATTTTCATCTTCAGAAAACGTACGAACTGATTGTAAATTCAGCCATCCAACTAAACATCATCGGTTCATTGCTTCAAAATTAAATAGTTCCTTTCTAGAACTTCAATATTTCGATCTCGGAAATATTTCATTTGGATGCTGCAGAATATAAATTACCTTTCTCTATTTCAGTGTCGTAACGAGTTCATAACAGTACTAAAAGTAGTGCTGTAATGAAACTCATTACACCATTGTTTTCAGTTATAATTTTCGTTTTGTGGTTGTCAGTACTAACCTCAGATCCTCTCAATTTTCATACCAAATCGATTCAAATTCCGTAATATGTCAAATTTCGTAAGTGACACCCACTGCCAAGATACAATACAAAAGTCACTTATCTGTTTTTTGTTTGAATTTCGGCAGTTTTTCATGAAACTTGACCCAAATAGAGAAAATATCGTCTCTCCGAAGCTCGTTTTAGAACTTCGCATTCGTGCTGGAATAGCAGCTCATTCGACAACTTTTTTCAGAATATACTCATATAGCCAAAAGCCAAAAAAATCTGTCTCGCAACAATATTTACCGAAAAACGTCATGCTAGGCTCATAACATTCACAATTTGAAATGGCTGAAAAAAGCAATCTCAGTAACAGTAAGGATTCATTCATTAATTGGAAAAAAATTCCACATTCAATTAGCCGATATCAGTGATTGCTGAATGAAATGATAACTAAGGCTGAACTCTCGCTCATTGTACGTATCATACTTTTCGCACTGAAATGTGGTTCGTTTCTCAATTCGTGCTCGTCTGACCAATGGCATAGCATCTATTCGCGTAAGGTGCCAAATGCGGGTACAAAATGTCTGAATGCACATTTATCTTAGATCTTTTTCATCATTTGTACAATGAGAATCAGACCTATATGCGAGCCCAGCTGAATTTCCAAAGTGATATAATAGTATATTCCAAAACAAGTAGCAGCATGAGCTCCTATTCCAACACGAATGCGAAATTCGAGTTTTCGAAATCATGAGTGTTTGACTTGCCTTCTGTAACGAGTACTCCATTTCAGTGAATTTTTGTGAAATGCTCTCGAAATTCAAATGAAAATTCAGATTAGTGACTTTTGTATTCTAGCTTGGCAGTTGGTGTGTCTGACGAAATTAGACAGATCACGGAATTAGAATTGATTTGATTCGAAATTTGATTGGTTCGGACATCAGTAATGACAACCACAGAAGGAAAAATATAACGTTTCATTACGACACTGATTTCTGAACTGTAATGAAGTCAACACGATACTGAAATAGAGAAAATATCATCTACCTGCAAAATGCATGAAGAAAATATTTGTCCGTGCTCTTTTCTGAAACAACACCTTTCACATATGATCATTGATTCTCAATTTCATGTTTTGAGAGTGTTCTCAGTTTCCTGCTCTTACGAAACCTCTCTTGGTTGAAAATTTTTCACTACGTGAAATAACTTGAACTTTGTCGGTATGAGAAATGTGTGTCGTCCATTATCAACAAACACTCGTTTTCCATTAACGGCGTGAAAAGGAATCAATTGATCAACAATTTCAGACAACGAATCGTTCAATTTCGATTCAGATCTGGAACGTTTTGTCAGTGAAACGAGACGTTTCTCTAGGAGATATAAATCTTCCAATCCTATCCGGAATTCCAATTATAAATGGAAGATGAGAAAGAAATAGGGGTATTGTTTTCGCCCCAAGCGCCATCGATTGGACGATAGGATTAATGTCGATGCTTCCCTTTCTTTCACGAAACAAAGGGTTGAGATAATGAATTGTTTTTCACGATCTCCCGCCTTTTCCTTGTAAAACTCATTATATTCCAAACTTTGACTTGATATTCTGGGTGATCACTGTGTCTATGAAACAAGAGGAAGGCCGTTACCCCAATCTCGTTTCTGATTTATCTTTAGCATCAATCTTGAAGTTTCGAAGGGAGCTGGACTTGAACAAAAATCTTTACCCGAATTTATTCTACACCTACATTCATTTTCAACGTAGACTGAATTCAATTGAGCCTTATCTGAAAATGTACTTCATATCAGGGATGTTGCGGATATTCGCATCCGCATCCGCAAATGCGGAGCTTCCGCATAGATTTCTACTTCCGCATCCGCATCCGAATCCGCAAAAACCAATGCGGATTTTCATGCGGATGCGGATGTAATATAATTTGTGAGTTGTGCAGTGTCGCCATCTCAGGGCCAACAAAATATGTTAGTGTTTCGTTTAGAAAATGCTAAATATATACTTTTTCAATTTTGAAAGTGTCAGAAAGATGCTAGTTTTTCACTGTTACTTCTTTCTGTAGCTATTTCTGAAACCGAAACATCTGCATCCAAGAGGGTGGAATTTCCGACGCACCCCTCTATTCTGTCTATATTCATACTGGTAATTCTCTTTTCGAAACACTTTCCAAATACATATTTTATTATACCATCTGTTTTTTTTTTCCGGTCAGTCCGAAATTCCAATCCGTCCCCTTTCTAACGACCGCCTGTGGTCCCAGTCCCAAGATTTCTTATCGCCCGTGATATTGAAATGTTATATTTTTGCGATACCCGTTGTTTCAGAAGCATTTGAAATGTTGAAGGAAAGTTCAGGGACCAAACGTCTTTGAACATGAATTATGATTCGCGAATCGGGAGAAACATTTTCATCTGAATTGCGTATTTTTTGGTTGTTGCGGTTTTTTTTTTGATTTGACAGAGATCTCCCCAAGAAAAAGAGCCAGATGTTCGTCCGATCAGTGAGAATTGTCTACGTTTGTTTACCTAAACAACCCGGGTTGTTGCAAGCTCATAAAACGTTTATAGGGGCTATAAAATTCGCCTAGTTTGACGATTTTTGGTCATCTGTTGATGATAAAGAAAAAAAAAATTCATTTTTACTTTCGGAATATGGCATATTGGAAAACGTGAGAGTTGCGATAAGAAAAAATGGGCGTGTGCTCTTCGCATTTGACCAATGGGAACGAAGAAATTGGTGAAAAAGTTCCGATGCGTTTGTTATGGTGCAATACTTATTTATTGTAAATGAACCATAACGTGTTTTTTGGCCTTGAGGATTACTTGTCGAATAGTAAATTTTTGTGAGATTTTGATTGATATTGTGACTATTATGATACAGTTGATCATAGTGAGGAGTGTACGTGTACTCGAATTATTGTTTATTGGGAAATATTAAGGTGAATGCCATTATATTTCTCCGGTAGTACGTTTCATTGTTTACGATATTATCACCGATAGCACGAAGAATTTTGTCCACTCCACCAGGCAGTGTTCCAAGCGAGCAATTATTCAGTAGCGCGGGTTTAATTTACGAACCTCTGCGTAACCGCCTTGAAGCAGAAAAGGCGGCAAAATTACTTTTTATAAAGTATAATGCTCCAATTTTTAACTTCTCTTACTAATATAAAAATAAGTAAGTGAAGTTAAAAAAAACATGTAGGTAAATACTTACACTTGATATACTTAATACTAATTTACTTCAAAAATGTTAATAACTGCTTTATCGTTGTTTTAATTCTTTACTCGTATACTATTTTTAAATAAGATCTTAAACATCCGCATCCGCATCGCATCCGCATCCGCGGATGTGAGTTTACGAAAATCCGCATCCGCATTCGCATCCGCGGATGTGAAAAAATCGGCATCCGCAACAACCCTGCTTCATATATCCGAAAAAACTCTTCAGAACCTACTGCTAGAAAACAGAAGATCCACGCACAGTTACTTCTCGATCTTCATGGTGAAAATTTGATTCACATAGGGTTTACCATTACGAATGAAGTGTGAAAAGTCTCTATCGATCCTATGTCTGAAAATTCTGCCTTTGGATTTTTCCCGGAAAAATTTATTTTCATCAAGTAACTACTTCCAACAGAAGTTGTTGATCTTTAAATACTTCAAAAAAATTTCCTATGATGTTTTGAGTGTTAAGCATGCGCCTTTTGCATTTTCATAACAGTTAATGATAACATTATCTAGTTTCCACGACTACTCCACGAGAAATAATGCAACTTTGTACATTCCATCCCATGTTACAACCAAATATGAAACTTCCTCAGAGTATCAGGCTACAACTCTATAAAATCATCTACTTAACACTGTTGAGTTACTTGATAAAATGAATTTTGAAAAAACCATCAAATGTTTTTCGAATAAAAACAGTTACTTCAGTGTTAAGGAGTTTTTGGTTGACAAACATGTTCAGTTTCAGAAAACTTATTTGTGTTTCTTCCATTCATTCGACTCGTCCTATGTCTTGGGGGATCAATAAATATATTATTATCATTATAAGTTTCTTTACTAACTTAGCGATATCTTCTATACGAGTCTCAAATGTAAAGGCGTTTTCCAAGCTGAGAATAATCAAGAAGGTAGTTTAGGCCAAGACGTTATGCGCACCTTTATTTTGAAGAGGCTACGGGGTGTCTGAAAATCACGTTACTTGTCAATAATTCTTGTACGAACAATCATTATTTTCAATTTCAGAATTGTTCCGAATGTTTTGATTACCTGATCAATGATTTGACCAAAAGAAGACATGGTTGATGCATTTTACTTGAAATAATTTACAATTTGTGATTGGGGAATACTGCAATCACACCATAGTTATTTTACTGATTATTATAGAGGGAAATCCACGAATCCGTGGATTCGTAATTTTGAAAGGAGTCCAATAATTTTTTCAATTTGAAATCTCTCAAACTTTTCGCTCCTCATCCTTCAACTCTTTTTTCTTAAAAGAAAAACATAAATCATAATCCATATATTTAAAAAAAAACAGAACAGGGATGTGGATCGTAAAAGGTCAGACATTTCGAACTCAGAAAAGCATGAGAAGACCTGCCTTCGAAATTACAAATTCATGGATTAGAGAATTTCCTTCAATAATGATTAGTAGAAGAATAATGGTCTGATTGCAGTACTCTCCATTCAAAAGTTATAAATTAATTCCGGAGTTTTCGATGAAAAACGAATAAAACAATTCTTCTTTCAGTCACATTACTGATAAGGTAATCAAATTACCTTTCATTTGATATACCAATCACAATTCATATACTTTCATTTGAAATAGTGAGAAATATTGCTCTCGAAATTGAACAATTCTTCGTACACGAAGTTACGTTACATTTTTGGGACGCTTTTTTTCTGGCTTGGATGGAGATGAGATTATTAATGTCGTGAACATGAGTAGTGACGAACTTAATATTGTTGGAATAGTATTATATGAAGCCTATAATTATTGGACAGTTGGCAGTTTTTTTGCAATGCATGGCTGCTGATAAAAGAGCCCATAGTGTTATTATTCTCTGAAGAGGGTCTCAAATCAGCATCTAGCTGAGGGCCTCCAGTCGAGCTAGACCTCCTGGCCTACAGGATGAGGTCCACTCAACTTTTGTAAAAAGTTCGAAGACCTTCAACTTTTGTTCGAAGCTTTTCTGATAAAATTTATCGTTTCCAAAATCCCTCAAATTATTGACCTTTGACCCGAACGTCGCATACTGACTGTCGTCGCATGAATTTGGAAACACCCTGTATATTACTTAGGAATAATGAAATTCGTAACTATGCATAAAAATTAAGATGAATGGATGTTCAACTACCTATGTGTCTCTGTTACTCAAGAAGTAGTCATGTCGAATACCATTCCTGCATCTAATCTAAATAATAATACTCGCCTGTATTCCAGATAATAGGGTCCCCAGATTGAAGTCGCGTAAGCCTTTTTGGTCAAATTTTCTGACTAGTATGAATAGAAGCGACAAAAAAATGTGGCAATCTGAGTGGAATGTATCCAATTTTTTCAATAAAGATCTTATTTCTGATCCTTCCATGTGGTCTGTTCTACATCGCATTAGAAGAGGCCATGGACGTTGCAATAGCATGCTCTTCCGATGGAATTCGGTTGAGAGTCCTAGTTGTGAGTGTGGGGAAAATGAGGAGACTATAGAACATCTTATAAATAGTTGTCCCATTCATAAATTTCAAGATGGTTTCGAGGCTATACATAGAGTAACGAGTGCATTTCTAAAATGGGTGGTTGATTTCAAAATTATTTGATTTATTCTGAATATTAGGTTTCTTTTCTGCTTTTTTCTTTTTTCATTTCAGATTAAGAATCGCGAGCCGTTTTGGGAAGAATCTATCGACGGGTAACATGAAGATGATCTCACACTGATGTCTTTCAAGATTTTTCCTGATATTTAATATTTTATGTTATTTTTTTTACGGGGTGGCAGGTTTTTTCGGCTGAGGTTTTTTTCCCCTGGCTCTATAGTATCGTATGATACTAGTGATGATAGTATCCTATGATTCTATAGAGAATGTTATGATACCCCGTTCTTTTTTTACCTCAGCTTTTTGTTTCAACATTTATTGTATTATTTTAGCTCTCTATAAGAATATATATATATATCTAAAGAGACACAATACGACGTGATATATTTTTCTAAGGTCCTTCGTGAGTGTTTAAACATCCTCGTCGTTCACTAGTATTTTTATTGCGATTAGCAATTTTTGTCTGGAAATATTGATTTTCCTTGGAAATAATGACATTCGTAACTTTGCAACAAAATCAAAAAATATTTCAGACGAATGCTGAATCTAATCCCACTGAAACGAAACTGTCGGCTCATGAATAAGGGATTCAATAAAACCTTGTCAATCCGAATCCTTTCTATCCTCCTTCCGAGTCATTACTTCGAGCTATCCATCCACTTAACCGCGTCCAATTTCTGGACGTCGCTTGTCGTCCACTGACTTGCGAGAATCCCGGCTTGCGAAGAGAAATTGCCTTTTTTCCGAAAGCCCGAGCCCGTGGCAAACCCGGATCAGCGGATAGTTCCACCGAAAACGCCACCTAATAAGTTCCGGTCTCCTCGAGAAAATTAAATCCGTCCGATCGAGGACCAGAACTGTCGTGGAAATGTCGCGAAAAGTTGGAGGAAAGCGCACATCGGGAGGGAACGTTTACGCCGATAAATAATTGATGGAACAATCGATGTCTGCGTTTCCGGCAGTACTTCCGTAAAGTTCCTCTCTGTATCAACCGCCTTTCACCTCTAGAACGGTAATTCAATATCTTCACAGAAGCAGTTTGTTCTTCCAGCTGAATTCCGAAACTAAGTCGACGGTAGGAGACGGCTTCTTCCGACGGAATTTTCGCTTCCTTTCTATCTCGTCGACTGACTGAATCGATCGATTATTAGAATTTCGTTACAACCGATAAAATAAATCACATTAAAAAGTTTAGAAGAGCCCTAAGAGGAATCAGATCAGTATTGTTCAGTATGTAAGACAGTTTTAGGAGAAATTGATTGTAATTTCTTGCAATTTGAAACAAAAACGAAACTTTATCAATGATCACATCGAAATTCTGTGAATTTGCGAAAAAAATTACCTCCGATTTCACTGGGAATATCCTAGATCGAGCAGCAACCTCAATATTTCTACAATTCCTGATTTCTGTTGATAATTACCTCTTCAACGATGTATCTCACTTTGTAATTCATTATTGTTGATTTGATGGAGAAAACGACAATTGAAATTTCAAATTGAAAAAAAGCATTGGACTACGATATTTCGTGTTATCATGTGAATGATGCGAATTATTGCTAATTAACTTCATTTCATGAACGCTATGCCTTGGTAAATTTGCTACTTTGTCGTTTCTTTTTCGCCATGTGGGGGTGAGGTGAAAAATTCCCCCGCAGATCTTAATAATAATAATAATAATAATAGCATTTATTTTCATGATCAAAATTACAATTTTGAAGAGAAAACAAGTCAAACTTAACAAATCATACTCTATACTCTTCCAAAAAAAATGACAATTAAGATATTCACTAATGCTGTAAGGTTCCAAATCAATCAGGAGTTTTCGAACTTCTTTTTTGAAGTTTTTCATGGCCATTAGAGATTGATGCCACTTGGGCAACTTATTGTACAAAATGAGGCACATGTATTCGACGTTTTTCTGTGTCAAACTGAGAGAGCACTTCGGAAGATGGAACGTCTAGTCGTATTTGAATTAATATAATTCTCAAAATAATGAAAATTACTCCTCAAGAATACCAGGCATCTAAATATGTAAAGCGCAGTTGTTGTTAGGATGCCTTCACTTTTGAATATTCCTCGACAGGATGTTCTGGAGGATAAACGTAAAATAGTTCTGAGTGCTCTCTTTTGTATTACGAATACTCTAGAAATATCAGAACTGTTTCCCCACGCGATGATACCATAACTCAGAATTGACTGGAAATTGGAAAAGTACACAATTTTAAGCAATGGTAAGTCGGCCTGCTGCACAAGTATGCGAAGAGTGTACAGCACCGAATTTAACTTTTGCTGAAGCGCAACAATATGATCGCACCAGTTTAGATGATCATCCAATACAATTCCCAGGAAATTGGTACTATGCTTAGGTTTAATATTTTTGTCAGATAGATTAACTGTATCTGGTTTTTTTATTCGGCTGTGTGAAGTGCAAAAAATTATACATTCAGTTTTATTTAAGTTTAGACTGATTTGATTCTTCTGACACCAGTTAGCAATTATGGAAAATTTACTTTGGGTTGCCCCCACCACTTCAGGAACGTTGGAAGCAGCAACGAATACATTGGCATCATCTGCATACATTACCACCTCTCCGTGATTCTCCTTCTCTCTCTCATCCGTGCGCTCGACCATGCTATGGTCCCCCTCGTTTAATACAATAGTTCTTTTAGATACGAAACGGCCAAGTCACTCATTTCGACTATAAGTTAAAGAGTTTGTGTAATGAGGACTTGTGAAGATGCTCGCAAAATATATCAGCTACAACAATACATTATCCTAGCAACAGTAGAGCAAAAGAATTTCAATTACTGCAACACATTTTGTCCTATTTATATTTTTAGAGAACAATGAGTTTAGTCATCGTTTTCGGGGTGACTTTGAACGTGTTCAATGAAGCTTAAGGTTTGAAACCAACTCATTTTTTTCTTGTGAAAAATTTCGCGCTCTAACAGAAGGGAAAGCTCCCGGTGAAATGAATTGAGAAAAAAATTCCTCAGCGTGAGTTTTCCTGTCATTAAGTACCCGACGAGGGAATTATACCGATCACCGAATTATTCACAGCTTGGCAAGACCTCAAGGTAGGCAGAAAAGTAAGGAGACCTCTAGTTTAGTGCAAATCCTCTTCACCCATATTATATCTGAGAAGTTAGGACTAGATAGTTCAGTCCTATTTATTGTTTTCTGATACCTGATTCTTTTATTATAACAAAATATTAGTTTATGCCAACTTTATTTTTCAGGTTTTTCAATTAATTTTTTGATAATGAATGCCTGATATACTATTTTGAAAAAAAAATTATTTTTAGTATTACGTACATATTTCGATTCCATATTCCACAAGTATTTTCAAGTATTTTCAGTATTGAAGTGTTCAAAGAAACTCTCCCAGGAGGTTGAATCGAAATCGCGTGGTTTTTTCATAGTCGTTCAAAGTATCCCCGATCGTAGGATAACTTTGAATACCCATAATTTGATTGAAAAAAAAAAGGTTATTGATCATTTTGAAATCTAGTTTTTAGTCAGCATCCTGCTCTAACTGATGCCCGGGATATATATTTTTTTGAAATTTTTCATTTGCTTTCTTTCCGGAGATATATAGCTTTAAAAGAAAAAATCGTTACCCCGTTTTACGGTACTCATTTAATTGTTGTGATCTCCACTTATGCCTAGAGAAAAAAGAAAACGTAATCATCTTCAATTCGCATCTTGCTTGCGCACCCGGATATCCTTGAGATTAGAAAATGACTGAAAGACTCCGATCCCATCGGCTCGAGAATTTTTTTTTCATTTCGTATCACAACAACGCAGTTGAAAAACCCGATGACGTAATGCATTTCAATGCGTGACGTTTTCACGCCCGTTTGCCTTTTTCACGTCAGCATCATTCCGTTTTCACGCCGATAAGCGGCCTCGCTCTCTATGAAGAGCGTTCGTTGTTGGTTTTTATCCTATGAAGTGCGCTGACGGGACGTTGTCAGCAAAATTCGGGTTCCAACACCGTCATTAGATGAGGTTGGACCAGCATCGACGAGTGCTTTAGAAACGTCGAGGAAATTGAATCCCTGATCACCTGGTGCTGTTTATCTTTTAGGTTTTTTCGACTAAATCTCGGCGTGAGTTCATCCAACTAGAATTGACAATAAAACTGGCACAATTTTCTTTTTTGGAATGACATTGGTTACAATAAATCCTACCCTTGTTTATGTGAAGGATGTACGATGTATTTCCCTTCGAGACATCTGATTGGTGTTGAAATATAGGTACTGCTCCACAAGAGTTAGAGATATAGTATTCAATCTTCGAGAAAATCGCTGTAAAATCATTTGAAACTCAATCACAGCTTGAATCAATTCAATCAAAATCAGTATGAGACATTTCGTCAATCCGGTCGACTTTTTTCTGAAGTTTGGTTCTTCGCATATGATGAATCAAGATATGGCGATTTTCAGATTCTCGAAGAATAAAAGTATGAACAATCCCGTGAATACCCCGAAATCGTCGCTCTGTTCAAGAAGTCCATCCATACCTAGGGGTTATGGTATGGACCAGGATATGTTTTAACGGGCGCAGAGACATATTTGTCCTGGGAATATGACTGCCTGACACTAGAAAGAGCATCTCATTCTCATTGACAATGTTTTGCCAAATTTTCCTGGCGCTATGGGTGAAACTTTTCAATTTCTAGGAGATAACACTAGACCGCACCGTGCAGCCATAGTGGAGAATGCGCGCGAGGAGCTTGGTATTCCACATTTACCAATAGATTTGAATTGCAGAGAACATGCTTGGGATATGCTCCAAACTAGATGAGATAATCATCAACCTACTCCAGAATCCTCAAATGGTCTGAGAGAGCTTCTGCCCAGTTTATGGATCCAGATTCCTCGAGAAATGTTCAACAACCTCGTGTATAGTATGCAAAGAAGATGTCAAGCTGTTGTTGATGCCCTTGGAGGCCATGAATAGTATTGATAGTCTTAAAATTTCGTTATTTTACTAGATTTCTCTTAAACACCCTGTATACGCTGCTGACCTACAGGATAAAATTAATTTTATTTCCTACAACTTGAAATCATATTAATATGAATTTTCATCGCGAAATGCCATTTGAACTATATTTTTTGCAATCAATTTAAAGTAGATATCCATAACTCAGGTGGAGCAGTTTAATTTGAGGGGTTCAAAAATCTGACCAGCGCATTCGCCAGTTCGTATTAAAAACAATCCCGGATAATTTTTCATGAAAGTTTTTCGATAGTTTCAACAATCAATTGAATTTGACAGTGGTTGTCAAATCTATATCTATTTATACTGCATGCTCACGGAAAAGTTTTGTCAAATACCACTCATGCATCTTATTTTTCCTCTGAAAAAATCGAAATTTTCAAAAGGAAGCATTCGTGCAGGTGCTACCAGCATTAATGCTTCTTGTAAAAATATTACAGGGGAAACTGTTTTTTAAATTTTGTTCGGAAGAATTATGATAATACTTATAAAAATTGCATTCAATGCATTTATCTATCATCAAGCCAACAATAAGCAAAATGTATCGAAGAGAACATTTCTAGAAATACTTCCTTCAGCCACATATATGATTTGGGGAATATTTATGGAATTTTGCTGCGAACGAGCATACAAATTGAATGAACATTGATACTCGAAGATGAATTAAAAATGTATTGTTATTGAAAGTAGATTTTCGCAATGAACTCAACAATAAATTGCGAGTTGACTCATGTGAACGTAAATCCAGTTGTATTTTGTTAAATTTCTCTATGGTATGAAAATTCCTCTGAGAGTATTATGCGTAAATTTAGCATTCGGACTTAAGATTTTGAGTGAAATTTATAAACATTTCTATTTCTGAATAATAGTTTCAACTGAAACTTAAATGATGATTATTTAAAAGTGATTTCTAGTTTGTACTTTGTGGATTGAGATGGGTTAGTTCAAAACATATACTTTATATTTAGCTACAGTTTAATGATTATTATAACTTTGTTACGGAATGAGGAAATTCTTGATCTCGAAAATCATTTAAATTTGTCGATAGTTCTGATTTTTAGAATATTTCCAGATAATTAAAAAGAACGGATTTAATATATACAAAGAAAAAGTCTTCTTCACTTGAAAATTATTTAATCCTTTCCCATAACATTAAAAGAAAATTCAATACATTTCGGCAGGCTACCTTGCCATCATCAGGCATTAGAGAGTACAATGTCAACAATGTTCAAATGGATTTTATAACGAAACTACAGAAGTTTTTTGATTCAAATAATATTTCCGGCTACGAAGAATGATGCTCTGATGAAAAATTCAACACGAAACTTGAGCTCTTTTGAAGAAAAAGGCTGAACTTATAAATAAATTGAATCAACAGGAAAATTTCACCAATTTCAAACAAATAGCTTCTATAAAATGGTTTCGAACGGTTTCTGAAAGATGCCCAAAAAAATTTCCATTGTAACTCGATATAATAATTGGGTATTTGAGAATACTGAACGGATTAAGAGGCACATTCACTTCCTACTAAGACATAAATTTCAAAGTTACGAGATTAACTTTGTAGGTTAATACACTGGCGTCGGGCACATAACTACGGGAAAATGAAACTTACCGAAGTTATTATGCGGTTGGAGCTATTATGAATGGTGTGAAACTTAGGTCGTAAAATATTGAACGAATCGGTGTAATTCACAAGGCATTGCTCCGTATGAAGAGAAATGATCATTTTTGGTCAAGAATTTCACATCGCTTCCTTCAGCATTCCTTGGATGAATGACACATATTATATATTAATTATGACCATCTCTCACAGCCATTTTACTATGAATTTATTTTCCCCATGCAGTGGAGACAGTTTTGGATTTTTAGTATAATGAATTTGAAAATGGTAAAGTATAATGGAGATAAAGTGTAAAGGACCAATACCACAATCTGTATATATAAAAATGAATTGCTGTGCGTTAGGTAAACTAAAACTTGAAAAAGGATGGACCAATTTGGTCAATTTTGGTATCGACCTATTTGTGAAATTCAAGGGAAGGTTTAAAAGGTGAGAAAATATAAAAATATGAGGTATTCACTATTGTTTTTCCTTAGGAATAAAGGTGATCGATTATCATTGATTTTCGATGATAATCAACCTTTGACAATTATTAAAGATCGATATTTTAAAATTGTTCAGCATTAACGATAACATCGACATCTATTTCTTGATTTCAATAATTATTTCAGGTGAGGACGACGCAAAGCTGGAACAAAACAGAAATTTTATCAATTAATAATGAACAATTAACTACTAATTCGATAAACATCATGTTGGATCAAGTAGGTCATTAACGGCTTCAGTAATCATTTGTAATGATGACATTTTAAGTCACGTCTTACTGGATTATGTTGTGCTGAAGGAAAAGTAAAATGGCCACAATGGGCCCCACCACCAGATCCCTTACTTCCTTCAGTTTCTGGGATTGGAAATGATTCCAAACACTTCTTGGCCAACATTTAAAAATATAATAGCTGCTTTCATATGAGCAAGTTTGGCAAACACATATTGTACAGGATAATTTGATGCCCACTTTCAAGGTATTAAAATATAATAAATCATTATATTGAATTCTTTATTCAAACCGATCCGTCAGACTTCGTACAAATGATAAATAAAGAAGCAGATCAGTTCTATTCAAATTGATGAATATTATCTTTTGTCACAAATTTGATGTCTTTATCACGGAGGACCACCGAAGTAAAGAAAGTTCTCGCGTAGGTAGAGGTAACTGTCACTCACAAAGATAAAAAAATGAACTTTTTGCCTAGGCGCGCACTTGGGATTTCTTTGTCGCGCGACTGAATAATCGCAATCGCCAAGAAAGAAAAATCGAAAATGTTTTATGCGCGCACTTGCGACTAATAAATCGCAACTACATTTAGTGAAAAAACATGGATTTTCCTGAAAACCGATTGAGCTGTTGCTCTTATATTACGAGCCAAATAATATTAACTATAGGACCTCATAAAGTCCCCCCCCCCAAAAAAAAGAATTCACACTCACTCAAAGAAGTTTGTACTTCGACAGCAACTGAATTGCGAATTGTCGCAAATTTGACTCTTTCTGATTTGAGACAATCGCGTGGCTTCAAAAATGCGACTGTTTAGTCGCGTCGATTATTCAGTCGCATGTGCGACTAAACTCTTGGTCATACGAGGAATCGATCGATATAAAGGAACGACCTATTTGGTGGTTGTCAAATTTTAGATATTATGTTTGCGTTGAGAAATTTAATTTGTGACAAAACATAATATTGATCAATCTGAATAGAAATAATCTGCTTTTTTATTCATCAATTGAGGTAGTACGAAGTCTGCCGGGTCAGCTTGTTACATTGGATTCTGATCATAAGTCAGTGAAGCAGACGTGAATATGCAGATCTGGAATAAAATAATTGAAACATAGTAATTTCAATGTTAAATTCGAATGAGCTCCGAGTCTATTAGAACAGTGAAATAATTGAAACCTCGTTGCGATTCGATAACCAATAGGAGACAGGACTGTTGGAATGGCATATGTCGCCAGAAGGGGGAAATTAACAATCCACACATAGGTCGATAATCACATTCGAAAGAGAGATGCGATAGCTAAACTGTTATGAAATTCCATTATTTTGAAATGGTATTCTAGGAAAAATTCTTGATAGCTCCGCACCTTATAACATCGGTAACCATTTCTTTTCAAAATATCCTGAATAGTTCTAGTGCCCAAATCGACTTGTTCAGCAATTTCTCAGCAAGAACAAGGTGCAGTGATTTCAACAACAGCACACATTTTGGAAATAGTCAAACGTGAAGGTATCGGCCTATCTTCAAAGGCAACAATGAAAGAATTTATTCTCTCCGCAATAGATCGACCACGGAAGTACCATTTTATGATTCGAATTTTCTCTTTAATCGTAAAGATTTTGGTTTACGCGGATCCAATCGCAAACAGCAACGAAGACCCCCCACTCCTGTCGAGGTTTGCCATTCCAACAGTACAATGACGCTTCGATTATTCCACTATTCTACTATAGACTCGCAGCTCATTCGAATTCAACATTGAAATTCATATGTGTCCATGTTTTATTTCAGATCTGTATATTTTTGAAGTTGTCCAAGAAAAGTCTATTAAAAATTATCATAGCACAATACGGTTTTCATTTGAAATTTTTTGATATTCCTCTGAAATTTTAAGCGGTACAAAAATTTCAATAGCACTCATGTAAAAATTCTGAAAAAACTTCTGTGACGATGTTTTTATTTCGAGAGCATAGTTGCAATACTCCGGAAGTGACCAATCCTAATGTTTCGCCAAATTAGAAAATCACCCTGTAGAATGAAAACTAAATACCGTAGCGATTCGGCAAATTATGTTTACCGAAAAAAGAGACCATAACATGTATATAACTTTTTTCCATCACTTTTAATTCGGGAATACTAAATCATCTGAATCAGACCCTGTACAAAACTACACGAAGTTATACTATTTTGAGATTAGATGTTAGATTCTTAATATTCAATATGTCAATTAGATTTACTTTTGGAGCGACGCTACCATCCTGTTCTTTCAATCATCGCATTTTTTTTTAGTGTATTTTGAAGAGGTAATGAAAGAAAATGATATTGTCCGCAGTTGTAGAAATTATTTCAGGCCTATAGAAGCATATGATAAAATTAATTTAATTCAGGGTAAATCTAGTTTGCAATTTTGATCGTAGTTCCAATATACTCGCGATTGACTGAATACTAATGCATATCAATCAATTTTTCATATAGTTATTCACTAAAAAAAACCAAATTTTAAGTTAGTGGGACCAATAGGTGTGAAGTAGGTAACGATGTAACCCGTTAAAAGAATCTATGTGACAATGTGGAAAAATAGTCGAGCAAAAAAATTATAAAGATCTGATTTTATAATTATTATTATTAATCAAGTGAATACGGGTATGAGATATTTTCCGGGTCATTAATAATAGCGTTTGGATATTTGTTCGAAAATCAGACATTTCTGCGAACCCTAACCAGTGGGGACTCCAGATACATAGCTCTATTACCGAGTCAGAGGTGGAAACAAACGGAAGCATACTTCATCAAAGCACGTCACATCAGACCACGAAGATGAATTAACACAACCCACTCAGCTCCTCCGACATATTCAAATAAATCCAAATCCCGTCGAAAGCCGAAATCAATACCTCCTAATGGCGAAATCCAATTCCCCTGGAACCGACAGGCCGAATCCCATTCCCGCTTCTTCTCCCTGGATCTGTTGATATAACCAAGTCCCGCAGCCTCTTCTACCCGAAATTATCTTGGGAAATTAACAGCAGATTTCGCTGCCGATTTTGACCCCAGATAAAACCAATCGATCAAACTTGCCGAAACAAAAGTGACTCGCGAACACAGAAACTCGGCGAAATTTGCATAACGCTGGGCGGACTCGGTCTCCTAAACGCCCGCCCTCGAATAATGGATATTGAAATTATTCATATTTCATCTGGAGGTTTGGAGTTTACTTTTCGATGTTTCTCGGGGAAAGTGGGATTTTAAAATGATTTTTGCGGGAAGATTGGAAAGTAAATTGGCTCCAATCGGGATCTTCGGCGACCAGATTTCTTAAGTACTTCGAATCTTTTGTTAATGAAGAAGCCGTGAAGTCCCTATCGATCATATGAAAAAGAAGCTATTGACCATTCTCGACGGAATTGAGAATCCAGAGAATTCTCCAAGGATGGATCAGTTATTTAATAAAAGTACCATGAGTTGATGGTTTCCACTTTGAGCATCTTATGTGAATGACAATAATCTTGGTTTCTACTTATAAACTTCTCTCACCTCTTACAATTATTAATTTATGTTCTTTGAGGATTTGAATATTTATTTTGTCTATTGGATTTTTTGCTGAGTTTTCTTGAACGCACACATGCAGAATCGTTAACATACAATAAATTATTCGCCCTATTGTGGAGATGTAAATTGGTAACTAAAGAGATATCGAAACTTCATTTTAGATTGGCTAAAAAATTATAAAATGTATATTTAATGTTTCATGAAGATATTTCTTGGATTCGAAATTCTCAGGTTGAGATGACAATGATTAATTCTCATACTGTTTCGGTAATTTCATATTTTTTTGATCATTGTAACACGTTCAGAGGTGTGATAAATATTTGAAGGATTGAATTATATTCCTATTTGGTATGAATATAAAAAAAATTGTGAGGGCGACTTAGAGGATGGTCATTTTCACATCAGCAGTCCAAATGAATATTTTCTGAGTACGCTACTGGAATAGTATATTCTAAAACAAGTTGCAGAATGAGCTCCTATTCCAACACGAATGCATGAGTGTGGGAATCTGTAATGAACTCATTACGATACTGAAATCTTAATATATAAAACTCAGTCGGCCATATTGTTGGTTACACCATTTATAACTCAAGATTGGATGAACTGTTTGTTATGAAAGTTTTTTTGTTGGATTCTTTTACGGTGGGGTTAACAAAAAATACATTAAAACAATGAAAAATTTGATGAAATGGAAAAAAAGTAGGAAATTATTCTCATTCTTGTGAATAACGCCAGTAGATGTCGCTGAGGTTGAAGGCGTTTTCGTGTAAGTATTATATTTGGTATAAATTCGATGAACTACATTTAATAATAATATCAACGCATCTAAGTCCATATGTTATCGCACTTTTTTTTCTTCCGAACACTACGGAAAATTTTATGACGAAAAAACTAAAAATGTTGTTCATCATAAGGTACAACAATAAGACGATTTTCAGATAATAATAAGGTACCGATTAAATAAATTGAAGTCTATTCATGTAAATAACACTGTTCATACCTACCTATTTCAATGTAATTAAATTTTTTGTATATTTTGTACTTTAAGTTTGTCTTATTCACCTTCTATTTGAAAAAAGTACCAGTTTTGTTGATACAACTTTATAATTTTCTGAGGCGAAACAAAATTCGCCGGGCCAGCTAGTAAAGAAATAAATATGCTGTATCCATATTCCAATAGATACAAAAAAGTATTACAAATTCTGAAAACAATCATTCAATTTTTCAGTGACCATTTCGTGATGCTGATGGTAGGAGTATATAAAGTTCCTTTTGGAAAAACCTGTGCATAACGTGAATCTCAGAATCCCGATATCTGAGGGGTGGTTACTCTAGAAAAAAATCATGGGGATTAATTTTGTAGAGCAAGGTCTAAAACACTTGTTCGAAGTTTATTTTTTTATAATTCCAAAAAAAAGAACTTTGACCCTGAATAATTGTCAACACACACATAAGGATCAATTTGGACTCTTCACCTATATTTCTTATAGTAAACCCTTGCTTTTCACCCAAAATTTGTTATTTGAGCGCTATTTCCATAACTAACTTGACCGGACTACATAATTATATTAATTCAGAATTGAAAACAACGCACTGGGAATTTCACTACGATATTACCAACAGGACCACGTGCGAAAACATCATCTCAACGGATGTTACAAAATACATCCATTAGATCTCATGACCCTCGATGACCCTTTTTTTGTTCGCACGAAGTTCGTTCCCCTTCGGTATAGGCGCCTAGATCTCCGAGTAGATGGTTAACACGTGTGAAAGTTTTTTGCGCGAAATACGATACCATTTTCGTAGTCCAAACGACCAATATTTTACTATCCGAAAAATTTTCATGTATATCATCTTCATCAGCGGCCGTTGCTGTCGATATCCGAGCTAGTTGAGACACGGAGTTTATCCGAATATATTAATATAGAGTGTTGGTAGTTGTTCGGATTGTTTGACATTTTGTTGACATAGGAATTGAATCAATATCTTCCTATTTTTGCCCAGTCTGGAAAAAAATGATAGTATTTACTGAGAGGAGATGGGGTTGGAAGATTTCAGTTTATGAACTTGGCAATGTTTCAAACGTGCTCAGCTGGAAAAATATATAAGAGTTATGGAAACGAGAAAAATTCCAATTCCGGATCCAAGCAATCTATGTAATTGAAAACTCCGCGAATTCCAATTGGAAAAATTGCATGAAGTATTGAATACATAAGGCACTCTTCTGTTACGGGTAAAGTGAGATTGAAGAGTACTAAGGTTTATCGAGGTAAACTGAGCAACTAGGAAACGTGGGAAAGGTTCGAAATTCAACGGATATCAGAAATGTTTCTCTCTTCATCCAGGCAAACCGAGTGAAGCTGAACGATTATTCAAATTAAAAAAGAAAAGTCGAGAATTATTTTAAAAATCAAATCAATTGAAAGTTGAAATAAAATTTTTATTGGGCAAAAAATGTTGATATTTTATGATCAATATAAGTATATATCAATGCATTATCTGTAGGACAAAAAATTACACTGAATTCCATCACTATGAACTGGACCATGATTTCGACAGAAAAATTTTAAACATTGAATCAGAACATAATAAATTGAAAATGTACCATGAGTAAAAAATCTTGTTGAAAATGTTTCCATTCGCTGGGGTAATATTTCCTAGAGAAAGATTTAAGGGATTATAAAGAAAGATTAATGTGGAATGTCATATAGTATATTTTTATTTTATGTTCGTTGTTTTATTTGTGACAAGATCAAGACCTTTTAGTATTTTTAAGAAAAGATCGAATAAATTTTCTTTTCATCTTTCTTTCTATCCATCTTTCTATTCATCTATCTCTCTATGTACAGGATGATTTCTTATATTATACTCAATAGCTATATCAGTTATTATTGGTCGTACAAAAACGTTTAAATGGGTTTTTATAGGCATTCAGAATTCACTACTAAGAATTGGATAAAGACATCGTTTACCTAAAAATTTTATGTGAAGTATATATATATATATATATATATATATACTTCATTGAGGTTTTTTTGGCATTTCTAAAAATTATAGTTTTTTCGACTAAATGCAAGGCATTACTCGATAATGTTGTGATTTTTTTTATCGAAGTTCCATTCTATGGCCTCCTGATTTTACCTACCTAACATCATTGGATACTTTTTTATAGGGATATTTGAAATAGAAAATGTATATGGCCAGTCCACGAAATATTGAAGACATTGAATTCAGAATAGAGGAAGAAATTGACGATCTCAATATATTCCATAAATGGTGAAGAAAATTCTCAAAAACTTTCAAGAAATGATATCGACTCTGTGTAGAACTAATTCGGGGTTATTTGAACACCTAATTAAACTTTGAGTTAATGAATAAATAATATAAATATCAGGTATTTCACTATCCACGGTTGATTCGATATGAAAAAATAGCATCGTTCTCATGTAGCATTCCACAGCTATCTATATTTTTAGAAAACTGCCAGAGATAATCTCAATGAAGTATTTATATTTTAAATCAGATGAATTAGCTCTACGGGTAAGGTGAATGAAATACAGGGTGTGCCATTTGAAAAACCACACTTCAGATAGAATTTTTAGGTTGACGATGCCTTTATGCATTTCTAATGACTGAATTCTGAAGGCCCATAAGAAATACTGCAAATTTGACAATTTGAACTTTTGTGTAGGACCAATATCAACTGAAATAAACAATTACTCTGGACATGAAAGCTCCTTTCCCTTCAAGGCCAAAATAGTATATTCTAAAACAAGTTGCAGAATGAGCTCCTATTCCAACACGAATGCGAAGTTCGAAAACGAGCGACGAAGGAGCGAGTTTTCGATAGCATGAGTGTTGGAATTGCCTTCTGCAACGAGTATAAGACGGTATTTTCTCTATTTCAGTCAATTTTTGTGAAATATTCTCGAAATTCAAATGAAGATTCAGATTAGTGACTTTTGTTTTGTATCTTGGCAGTTGGTGTGACATACGAAATTTGACAGTTCACGAAATTTGAATTGTTTTGATTCGAAACTTAATTCGATCGGAGATCAGTACTGACAACCATAAAACGAAACATATAACTGAAAACAATGCTGTAACGAGTTTCATTACAGCACTACTTTTAGTACTGTAATGAACCCATTACGATACTGAAATAGAGAAAAAAATATTGTGTATCCATATATCCGGAAAAATTTCAGCAACAGAAAGTCATCATCGCCATTCCAGAGAAATATTTGTAGGCCAAAATTCATTTAAGTGTTTACAGAATAATCGCATATCTATCCATCTCGAACTTTCCATGGAGCTTCGAAATTCCAGATCATGGATGTTTTCGTATTAGATTGCTGCTCAAACTTATAAGTACGGAAACAGTGACAGAACATCCGTCATTTTAGTTGCCCTTTCCTTCGATTCGAAATAATATCGATAAATAACCTCGATTCCATTGAAAACTGTGCACGAAGTCACGTGTAGAGTCAATCATTCATCGGAACATGTATGAAACCGCATAAAAATGGAGAAAAACATGCCGCTGACCGAGGACGAAACTTCCATATTGGAACATACGTCAACTTTGTGGCTCCCATCCCAAAGGCTTCGTGAATAAAACATGAATCACATGAAATATAACATTTTAGTTCCGATTCCTGCGCGCTCACATGTTTTCAGATTGGAATATTTTTACGAAAAATTCGAGAATTCCCCTTGAGTCGTCATCTGGATTTGTGGGTCGCTGTTCAGACATTATTCTCGGATTTTGAAGGGATTACTTTGAACTCTCTATACAAGCTTGCATTTAGTATGGTGCTCTTTCGTTTCCGTTCATGCATTAGCTGGATCTTCTCGCATACGAGGCGCTTCTAGCACCCAACCACTTTGAGATGAATTCATGCAGAATCAAATAATAATAATAATAAAATTTATTAACCATCAAAAACTACATGGTATGTCAATCAAATCAATAATCAATAAATCAATAAAAACATAATACATAAATAGTAAATCCAATACATAACAATCGTGAAGGATACCACATACAAAAAAAATAATGGGAGAAACATGGTATGATATTTAGTTAGAACACCACTGAATAAATTCGTCTACATTATAAAAACAATTCTCTATGAGGCACAATTTCAACCTTCTTCTAAATAGCCTGGCGCTCAACCTAGTGAAAGAGGACGGTAACAGATTATACAATTTAACACCCGCATGATATGGAGATCGCTCGTGGAATGTGTGAAAATGCTTTGGTATACTCAATTTATCTGCATTTCTGGTAGAATAATGATGACACTCGGATCGTTTAGTTAAGTTTTCCTTGGTATCATGCACAAAGACAAGTAAATAATAAATATAAACACAAGGAAAAGATAAAATACCATGAGCTATGAGAGCAGGTCTAACAGACGATCTCGAATCGATGCCAAACAGCAACCTCAGAATACGCTTTTGTACAATGAAAACACTCCACAGCTGCTCCCCAGACGACAACATTGTATCGAAGTATTGAAAAAACATTAGAAAAGTAATAGGTATGTGCAGCGTCTGTGCCAATAAATTTCTTGATATTGTAGAGAGTATAGTAGCATTTGTTCAAATTTTTGCAGATTTTATTAATCTCGGCAGACCATTTCAAGTTGTTGTCCAATATAGTGCCGAGAAGGCAAACCTGTGATGACACCATTAACACGCGTTCTTTGAGCTTGAGTGATTGCAAGAAAGGTTTCCTATACTGATTACAAAACTCAATTATTGTTGATTTTTCTGAGTTTATGATGAGTTGGTTACGCTCACACCAGTCATCAAATTGAGCAATCACCGTATTGCATTTTTCAAGTAAACGGTCACGGCTCCTATCGCTGACCACTATCGAGGTGTCATCCGCATAAAGGAAAACCTTACCTTCCGTAATATGCTCAGGTAAGTCGTTTATTAAAATTAAAAATAATAAAGGTCCCAATACACTGCCTTGTGGGGTGCCAATAGGTACCCCAAACACATCAGACTGCTCGCGATCAATGGTCACTACTATAGACCGGTCTTTCAAAAAAGATGTCAGCCAACGATTCGAGAAGCCCCTCACACCTAAATGCTCCAGCTTTTTCGACACAAAATCTGCATTAAGACAGTCAAATGCCTTACGCAGATCAAAGGAAAGCATTGTTACCAATTCTCCATTGTCCATGCCCGAGGATATATGTTGAACAATCTCGGTCATAGCCGAGTTTGTAGATCTATTTGGCCTAAAACCATGTTGAGACTCCGACAGTAGCCCACCCCGATCTAGGAAACCCATAAGTCGCCGTGCAATTGTTTTTTCAAAAAGTTTGGAAAAAATTCCAACAATTGTGATCGGTCGATAGTTGTTAATATCAGTTGGACTGTGTTTCTTGAGCAGAGGAATTGTACGTTCAGTTTTCAGAATTTCTGGGAAAACACCTCTCAGTACAGACGCATTGATAGGTGAGCTCTCCATGATACAAAAAAATAAGATGAAATAAGAAAAAAAGTTTTGGGCTGAATTGCGCTATTTCAATAACCGATAAAGCGTACGTGAAAATATCATTTATTTGTCAATTCAGTAAACGAATTGACCAATTGAGGAAAAGAATTATGTTCTCAAAAAGCCAATTTTGTGCTATGATGATAGCACACTATGGTTTTAATTACAAACAACATATTGCTTTTAAGTGGCACTGAAATATCGTTAGCACTGGTAAAAAGTACTGAAGAAACTGCCCTGAAGATGTTTTCATTAATTTAGAGAGCGTAACGGCAATACTCCACTTATAAGAATTGGCAAATTCCAAAATCAATCTGCAGCAACTTGCGGCTTTTAGCCATTTATATATTACTTTATTTATATCTTCTATCTTGCTCAATTAGGGAGATGTAGTACTAAAACACTGAAATCTGACCCCCCTGTACCTCCAACAGAAAAGCCTGTCAGTGCTTTACGAGTGGACGGCATTGTTTTTGATAGAATAATGTTCTATTTTCGAATGAAAAGGGGTCACTCTCGTACCACCAGTAAAACATTCATACTGAAAACAAATCTACAGCTGTCATATCGAATCTCATTTTTATTCGAATCATGGTAGAGACCAATAACCAATTCCATAAATTCAATCAAAAAATCCATTACCGTGCACATTAAAGAGACTTGTGCCAATATGTCCATAAATGAAACTTATGGAGGCGTACGAATGAAATTTATGGAGATGTATGTATCTATGAATTTTCGCTTAGGGTATCGTCGTCCATATTTCAAAAACACAAAATCGATTGAACCAGATGCAATCCAGTAAAGTATTTTCTCATGGACTGTGAGTTTTATAATAATGATTCATACATCAGAATGAAGCACGTTGAGGTAAAGAAAAAAATATTCATTTGCGTTCTTTCCATAATGACATTGCAATAACGAAGAAGTATATTTCGAAAAAGTTGAAAGAATCACTATCTCTTCGTAACCACAAATTTTCGGATAATGCTTTATAGACTGAATTCGCTGCGAATGACGTCTATCGTCCATCCAACGAGAAGTGATTGCGACAGTAAACAACTGAATGTACGCCCATTTATACGGTTATGAATTTTTTCATTGGCTGCCGTTTAGTGCTTTCTCCGTCTTCTCCAGATCTGTATTACTACAGTCAAGTGATTCATCTGAAATTCTCAGATTAATTGATGAATTTGGCCACGGCTTGTTGTTTTGGTGCGCTATCTCTTCTAGTTGGATGGACTATAGTGTATCCTTTTCAGAGTATCACGTCGAATTGCCAAATTTTTAAATTTTGTGGGAATTCAGGTTTGCCCCAACTCTGATTTTTGTTGAATGATATTAATAAAGTGAAGTGATGATATTGTCCGGGTTTGTTGTTTTTTTTTAGAGTGTAATTCTGGGAAATCTGCATTCATTTGAAAATACGTTATACAAGAATTGTTCCAGCATCAATGCCAGATCGTTTGAAAGTTGATACCGCCATGCTCTAGATTGTTGATAGGAAATGTTTCGTGAACAGTTTTTGTGACCATCACGTGGCAAACTGCTACCTTGAGAATTCCCCCTTCATTGTGTGCCTACAAAAACGGTTTGAGGCTGAAGGATATATTGAAACCTCGTTGGGATATAGAAGGCAGTCAATGGCCTTCATTCGAAGAATGGATATCTGAGTTTCTTACTTTGAATATCATGATTAATTTTCAACACTCAATGATATAAAATGCTTGCTAATGTTAAAACAGATTAATTATTTCAGGAATCCAATGGAAATTTCACAAGGAAGGAATTCGCTTGCTAACTTTTCGTCGTATAATGACCAAACTGCACAAAAACTTTATTATAATTGTTATTCTAATAGATGAGCTATATGAGTGACACACATCCATTCGAATTTCTATTATAAGTTGGATATATTGGGAATGAAAAGATTGTTACTCGGTGTTCTCTTCCTTGATGCCACTCAGTGTACAAGCTTTGGTTCAGATTTCACGATGTGAAATGGAAAATTTGAGCGAACTCCTCCTAAAATGAAGTTTTTCGTGGCACAAACAATCATTGGCTATTTTTGTGGATAACCTATCGGGAAGTCGGGGTGGATTAAATAACCGGAGAATCAGCTTGATTGGAACTCCTATAGCTTCAGCATAAAAGCTGAGGCAGTGAGTTGACTCAGGAAAATGGCAATCCCATATAAAAGCACCAGAGATAGAACAAAATGCATATGTCGCCTCTAATCGGAATTGGCGGCACGTATAACGCTGAACATTCGGGAATTCAATTCTCCCGGGTGATGAAACCTCTTTTCTGTCCCATTTTACGTTTTACGTAATCGATTTCCATTGGCAACGTGCAGTGGCGGGTCGTGTCGGGGATATTCAGATAATGACATTGTGCAGGAAAAATCTTCACCGTAGGGATTGATTTCATTATCGAAAGTGGCCGGTGGAAAAAAACTCAAATGAAAAATTGATGAATTTCCATAATTGAACCATTAAGGCTACTACGCTTCCGCTATCATAACAACAACAACATGAAAGAGATCCCATGATATCAACGTTGACTTCTTTATTTTTTCCCATTCAGTGTTTCAAAGACAGGAAGTGGAAAAATATTGTGAAAGCAAATATTTTTTTGTTTTTCGATTTATTATTCTTCTGCAAAAAATATATAATGCAGGATGCTCTAGAATAACTTAAGATCGATATTTGATTTCTCTTCACCGATAGTAGAAAAATCAGTCTATTGCGAAAATGGTGTATTGTCAAATAAGGATCGAAACAATGACTTTTATATGGCCTTTAAAGATGAATCGTTGATACACTGGGTGAGCCAGAAAAGGGTCCGACGGATGGTAGTGCGACACGTATGAGAAGTTGCAATAGCATGTAAGATGATGTTTGTAGATATGCTGTTTTCTTACTTATCAGTGCAGCAATTGCAGGGTATTGGTATACCGAACATACCGATAATCGATCCTGAAAGCTCACCGAATGCATATGTATTAATGAGGGTTTTTTATAGCTTAAGATCCGAACCTACATCGATTCACACCGAGCTGATAATAGAATAAAATCCTGGACAACGTATTTTTGATTATGGTTTGAAAAATGATTCTTCGCGAATTTCAGAGATTTAAAATTCGTCGCGTGTGGAGATCAGTGACAGAGAGTTTCGAGGTGAATGGGAGTGAGATTGACTCACTTGATAAAACGAACACTTGAAAAAAGGACATATCCAGAACAACTCAAAGAAGCCTGTTTAAAACCAGTTTGAAAAAGGGGAAAGAGACAAATACGACAACTATGGTTCGATATCATTACTATCGAACTACTAGTATTAATGTAGGTTATCGGTCTTTATCACAGTCGACACGTCGATAAATAATAAACAAATGTACCAAACATTTTATTTAATTCTGGTCATTCCTAACGATAATTCTTCATTTATTATTACTGTCGAACATAAATAAAATCTTTGAAAGAATCATCTTTGATAAATTAATACATTGCTTTGATATCAATAACATTTTGGTGAAAAAACAATGCGGTATCAGACAGAGACAATCAACTGTCAATGCAATTTACCAAGTACTCAATTTAATAATAAAACCGTTAAATAAGAATCGTATCACAGTGGCGTTGTGCTAAGATCAGACTAAAGCCTTTGATAGACTAAGGGTCGGTTTCACAAAACTTTGTTCGTACCGTTAAATTAATTAGAGCCACCGCGATTCGTTCAAATTTCAAAACGGGGAATTCGATTGGTTCGAATTTCCGTGAGATTTTTTAATAGCACAATAAAGTTTTGTGAAACCCATCCTAAGTCATACGAAGGATGGAGACATTCGGGATCAGAGGTACTACATCGTATTTAAAAAATATTATACAAAGAATTGTGGAAGTATCAAAAAGTGGGGAAAATTGATATCTAAGATCTTGTATGTGAAAGCAGGAGTACCACAAAACTCCTTATTGGACCCGCTCTTGTACATATTATACACAAATGACGTCAAATAAAATCGCCATGTACACATAGTATGTCGTCGCGGACTCTTCTAAAAAACTTTTTGAGCACCACAAAATTTTTTCTGACCATGTCTCTCTATCGATTATAGTCGACCGTAAAATCCTGAAAGAAACGAGGTTAAACACCGACTTTTTCGTAAGAATCGAAATTTTTTTTTGGCTTCTTCGTTATATAGAAATGAACTCTATTTGACAATCGCCCTGAAAAGATTTTCTACATTATAGTGAAAGTTCCATCAAAATCGGTCATCTGCTGTCTGAGCCCATTGAAAACAAACACATTTATAATATAAGTACCTATGTTTAGAATAATAATATATAGGTATGGATTACATAATATATTGTGATCATCCTCATCATTATGTCAATGATTTCGTGTTATTTTGATAATCGAGAAAAAGTCATATAATTTTGAGCACATTCAATTTTGGTTTCGTTCGAAAAAATAACCTACCTCAACTACAAAACAGTGCAGGAATAAAAGTGAGTTTACAAATCATCGAAAAAATGGTTCTATGCGACTGAAGAAAACGGATATGCTTCATATTCAAGATAAATCAATATCTACGAATTCTCGTATGTTGTGATGCCTCAGTTCTCACGCATTAACTAATTTCAACAGTTTCCAAGAACTTGTGGGTCTACAGAAATTTTTCGGATATCAGTAACATATCTCTGAATTGCGAATGGCACACAGTGGTACACACATTGGAGAAAAATCTCTTTGTGCTCGTAGATCCTAGGATTCACCTTCAAACCTCCTGTTCATGCTAGCGCTTGTCATAAAACGTGCAAATAATATGAACTTCAGACGAAATAGAAATGAAAACTGCTTAACGATGATTTTTACAGCACAAAGAACGGGAGCAAGAGATAATGATGAAAGCATTCATACCATATACAGCATTCGTGTTTTTTATCGAGTCTTGGGGATACTAATGGGGATATTCAGAGTTCAGAAATGTTCGTCTGATTGGGAAAAACTCTGTAAAGTTCACACAGTAATCCATCATTATCAAATGAATTTGTTCCAGCACTATCTACCCATCTCATCCATTCCCAGTATGAATTTTTTTCCGAATGATTCACATTAATACAGGGTAACTCTTTGATTTGTATATTCATCTCAAGAATAGGGTCTTGGGGTCGAAGAAATACTTTCTTGGAAAACCTTTTTTTCGATTCAGCCTAGAGAAAAAGATGTGGCCATTTTGAACTTTAGTACTCAGTAATTTCACCTCGGAAACATTGGAGTTCTACGGAGCATTAGACCCAACGCCTACACTTCTCGAAAAAATTCGTTCAAGACTGTTACTTAAATTTCTGGGATACCTATGTAATGTAATGGTCATGATGAAAAAAGTGCGAGTAGAATTTTGTGTTTGCAGAAGATTGTTCACAGCAATCGAAACCTATATTCCGCAAATCAATCTTTTCACTGGAATCATTCGCAGAAAACCAGAAAGTTCGAGAATGTCATAAATTTATCAGAATTTGATCACTAAAGTATATGCAATTCGAAAAACTTGTTGAAAACTTATTGTTGAAAAAACATGTATTAATAAGTTGAATTTTGTATAATTATTATTGTTGTATTATAAACTTGTTTTAAAGGATCAATAAATATTATTGAAAGGATTCGTCTGTATTTTCACGATGGTAATATGAAAATTTAGTATCTGCTATTCTCATTTTATAAGCAATATTTATATTATTAATCAGAAATTCACTTGCTTATATGCAACAGTCATAGAAGTCAACATCGAAATACCCTGACGTTTGTATTCAACCTCTGTATGAGCTTAGATCTAGCATTTACCTAAGTATTCTTTTCTGAATTATAAATATTGATATTACTGCTGGGCTCACTCATCAAGAAATTATTTCATCTCTGATCAGAAATTCTTGGTTCGCGTAGTGTAGCTATTATCCTCTTTGTATCATTGTGAAGGTATTTTTTCATTACTTTCATAGCATACTCTGTTCAATTTATGTCTCACAGTTTTCGAGATTGATAACAGTCTTCAGAAAAAAAAAATTACTTTTTTAAAATCCTCAAAATCACCACCCCAGATATAATTCGGTACAAACAAATTTTCTGCAAAACGTAAATTTCATAATAGTCATTTTTCTATTAAAGTATCGTGTGAGCACTATGAGTAGTGTTGTAATGAAGGCATTTTATTATCAGTGTTTTCAGTTGTGTATATTTTTAGTTTTGTGGTTCTCTGTACTGATCCGGATCGGGAGGATCGGAATCCTCCCATTTTTCAGATCAAATCAATTCAAATTCCGTAATCTGTCAAAAATGTCGTAAGTCACACCAACTGCCAAAATACAATAGGCTGATTTGAATTTTCATCTGTGTTTCGAGAGTGTTTCACAAAATATAACTGAAATAGGGGAAATATCGTCTAATAGTCGTGAAAGAAGGCAATTTTAACACACATGCTTTCGAAAACTCGCCCCTTCGTCGTTCGTTTTCGGATTTCGCATTCGTGTTGGAATAAGAGCTCATTCCGCAACTTGTCTCAGAATATTGGACAAAATAATTACCGATGGTGTCGCTGCATTCGCCGATCAGCTGTTTACCGAAACGAGTATTTTCTCGTGTTTACAATTGATTTCTATTTGTATTCATGGGATTTTTTAGTTTAAACGTTTATTGGCTATCAATAATCGAAGTTGTTTCCTTGATTGTGTATCCTGTGGATTATATTGTAAGTGCAAGTATAGGTATTATTGTGCTTTTTGTTATATTTTATGTAAAATATTGAGGTGAGCACTATTCAATTTTGAATGCTTTTCAGTTCATCTGGCAAGATGTTTACCAAAGGTTCCTCTAATTACAGGAAATTTTCCAATATTTCCATGCTCACAGATGCTGGGTAGAGGGTGAGCAAGTGTTGCAATGCAATCATTTGATTCTATGTGGGAAAAAATTATTTCAAAACATTGGAATTCTACAAGGACAACCCCATCATATTGAGGAAATGATGTCTTATAAAAAAGATTGTGTGAAGGTTGCCAAGATTATATACAGATACTAAGCAAGATTGTCTGGAATTTGCAAGCATATTTTAGCCCTGCTACTCTACAAGGTTGTACGCACTACAAAATATTTTGACAATTCTACTGATTGTGAAGGTAAAATTGTAATGTAAATGAACATCAGCATGAACAATATATTCATCTTATAGAAGCTACTAATTTTTTTTCTTTTTAGGAAGGGAAAAAATCTATGAATAGAAAATGGGTGATAAATTTTGAATAAAAATGGACATTCTTCAGAGAACCGAATGTATGTACAACATGACGTGATCCTCGATTAATCATGTTGAAGAATTCACTACGCTAGATTTTAATGTATTATTCATTTATTGCATCTCACTTGTGTCTTAGGCTGCAGTTACAATAAAATAAAATAATTCAACTCATCTATCGATTGATTGCACCTTTTCCATTGCTAAATGAACGTCAATATTATAAAGCTATTTTTAATATTAATATTAAATTGATACATATATGTATCACTTAAACTCACAAGGTCCCTAGTTTTATTGCACATTATCATATGGATTGAATTCAGCACTTTCAACTAGTCTTCTTGAATTGTTGAAACTTCTATGTATTCAAAAATATCAAGTAGAGTCAAAGTAATTCATTTTGATAAGAATGAAAATTATTGTACAAGAACAATATGAACAAAAATTTTAAATGACTTGACTTGAACTGCTTTTTTTGGTAGTTTTAGTGAAGGTACAGCTTTCTTCTGCAGTAATAGAAATGTTTTCATAGTGAGAGTTTCTGAAATAATTCAAAACATAAGAAGCATTGTTTTCAATTGACATCAGTTTCCACTCTTGCTTGTTTTCATTTCACAATCTTCTGGTCGAAAATGCTGTAAGCATACTCTAATATGTTTAGATACAGGTTTTTCCATTATCAAAACATGCTCCCAGGATTTACGTCTATTAATTTCCTCTACGATTTCTAGCTTATTGTTAAAGTAAACATTTTGATTTTCACCACGAAAATGGGCTCCAGGATTCCTAGATTTTTTAGAATTACATCCATAATAATAATAATAATAATATATATTGTCCATATATATATTGTCCATAAACACAACAATTAGTGTTTTTCACGGTTTTTTCCTTAGGTATATCTTTTTATCGCAATAAAAACGTAAAAATAAACAAATAAACCCAGCTTTCACGTACTAACTGTCCAAACGATACTCGTTTCGGGCTTAGTTCCAGCTAACGCCGGCGGTGTCGCATTGAGTTGTGTTTTGCTCTATACTATTTCAAAATTCCTGCATGAAATTTTGTGCTATTCCTCAGTGCATATACAATTGAAGCAATAATTAAACAATATTCACGGAAAAACCCATTCGAAAAGTATTTAATTGTATCTGAGCCATAAAAGCAAGTATTTGATATGAAGAAATTTAAGATTTTCATAAAACATCAAATATCTAGATAACTGACTTTCATTTAAACAATTCTTTCACATTAGGTAGAGCACATTCTGATCTACATATTTTTTTCTGACGAAATAATTTTGAACAAAAAAATACAAAGAGTATAATAAGTTACGAATTCATGATTGAAAAAAAAAAACTAAATCTCAGATAACGTTCGCCCTGTCCAAATTTCAAATAGTGGAAGAACTTCCATTTCATGCGACATGAAAAATGTTTGTTTTTGAAGTTGAACCGAAAAAAAAACACAAGTTCCCACACTCGTATTGCAATCCGACGAGCCAGCACTGGGCGCTCCTCATCTACCGCCCCAGTTGAAAACAAAGGCTCGGAAGAAGTTTAGCAGCGATTTAGTGGCGTTCTCCAGACGCCCATCGATTCATCAGACCGGGCGAAAGATCCGAGATATCGGAAGGAATGGAGTTGGAAACGGTCCAAACTTCACATAACGCCCGGGCGTAATGGGCGGCAGCGGTCAGGGCGGCTAGATATCGAATGCGCCGCAAGACTTATCGGTTATCGGACGGGTAAACAAACTTTCCAACGATGAGCTGTTTGTTTGGCCATCGTTCACTTCTTCGGCGTCTGGGAGAATGGACGCTGCTCGGGATTGCCCCGAAGAAAATTCCGCGGTTTGCTTCCGGAAGTTGCGGAGTGGATGGGGTTGGTTTATCGAAGGTCCTGTTTTGACGTATCGGAAGGATACTTCGAAAAACGCTTCGAGAACTCTTCGACTTCCCGTCATCCTCTGAAGGGTCTTGAGAAATGATATACGGGGTGTTTTCGAGGGTGAACTTTCATTACTTACGACAAATATTCACAATTTTGTCCGTTTTTCAGGTTGAAGGTGGACTTTCAAGTCGAACGACAGTAACGCGGCATCTGTCAACTATGAAAGCTCGGCATTGTTCGACATTTGTCGTTGTGCCGGCGTCAATAACGCTCCGCTCGAATGCTTCTCTATGTAATTTCATTGTACTTCAACTGTCGCACTATCGCGTCATCACTGTCGCTATAGAAGTCCAGCTCAAAAGATCCATTGTGAGGTTGAAGAAATGATATTAGTTTTTTATTTCGAGATGAGAAATATACCGGTTCCAGCCTGAATTTCTAGCCTTACAGACAAACCGTTACTCAAAAGGTTCACTAGCTCTTGGACTATAATGATATTCATTTCGATGATTACTATTTTGAATTCATCTATGTTTTGAGAATATTTGAAAGGCAAAATTTATTTTTCATTTTATTATTTTCGGCCCCGGTCGACCTCTTGGCCACATCAGATGTATAAATATTAAATAAGGTAACAGGTACAGTGATCGACACCTTAAGTGCATAGAAACTTTCAATTAATGATTTCAGTTTGTAATTTTCTTAAAACACGTTGAAGACCCTGACAATATTACAGTTCACTTATGCTTCTTCGGTAAACACTCAGAACTTTTGGTATATGTTGTTTGAAAACTGAAAGAGAATGATTTGTTTTCGAAGTGTCAGATTTGATAGTGATTGACATACTTCGACAATCATTGACATACAAAATGATAGTCATTGACATCCTTCATATCATTCTCTTACACTCTTGTACAGGGTGATTCATTTATCTTGGTAACCCCAATTTTCTCGAAAACGTCCGAATATTTTTTCATTCTGTGAATGGCGTTTTGAACACGTCAATGTCGACTTGAGATGCGCATAAAAATCTGCGGAATAAATAAAGACGCCAGGCGTCGCGGCGCTATCAAAAATTTTTTCTCCAGGGACATACCATTTTTATCATGTCATTCGAAAGATAATTTCATTCCGAATTTTTTTTTCGAATACAATTTTTATCGATTTCTAACCGTTAGCGATCTGCAGCGTGTTTTATATTCATTCTATTCCATTTATTTTTTTCTGTATTGTGGTAGTATGCCTTCATTTAGAGACATAGATGTGATTTTGTGATTTGAATTCAAGAAGGCTAGTTTTCTGGTCAATGTGCTCCTTCAAATAAGATAATATATGTGGCTACAGCAAGATGGGGCTTCATTCCACCACGCTGCCATTCTCAAGAGATATTTAGATCAAGAATTCGGAAAAAAATGGATTGAAACCAATGCACCCATCAGATATCGACATACCTAACGCTCATGGATTACTTTCTGAGGGGTCCCCTTGAATATATGGTATACCAAACTGATTCTAATAACTTGAACTATTTGAAATTAAAGATAAGAAACGCATGTGCCCATGTGCACCCTTATATTTTGACCAAAGTGATGAAATAACTTATGTATGGATCATAATGTATGGATCATATGATTCGAAATTTTTCGTTTGTTTTAAAAAAAAAAATGTTTATTATAATAAGATATAATATTTAATGAATAAATTAATAGAAAAATAGTTAAAGAGCCTCCGTCATTTTACGGAACATAATCAAGTTTAGGTCATCTAGCCATTATAATCCATAAACAAGTTAAATCATCTCCCTTTTTCATCATCAGTCACTTTGGACAAAATATAAGGTTCCTTTCATTTTCAAATTCTTAACCTCAATATCACTTCACGATGGCAGCGTTGTAACATGAAGCCCTATCTTGCTGTATCCACATATTTGATCTTATTTAAAGAGGCAGATTGTTTAGAAAACTTGCCTCCTTGAATTCAAGGCCTAAAATCATATCTTTGTCTCCAAATCAAGGCATACTACCACAATACAGAAAAAAAATGAATGGAATAGAATCAACATAAAACACGCTGCAGATCGCTGACGGTAAGAAATGGACAAAAATTCTATTCGAAAAAAAAATTCAAAATGAAATTATCTTTCGAATGACATGATAAAAATGGTATGTCCCTGGAGAAAAAATTTTTGATAGTGCCGCGACGCCTGGCGTCTTTATTTATCCCGCATATTTTTATGCGCATCTCAAGTCGACATTGACTTGTTCAAAACGCTATTCACAGAATGAAAAAATATTCAGGCGTTTTCGAGAAAATTGGGGTTACCAAGATAAATGAATCACCCTGTACATGGGGTAGAACGAACGAATAATGAAAATGTTGATAATGTTGTCCACTATATTCAATAATGAAGATAAAAACATAGATACACATTCACAGGGGCTGTGTATTTTCATGTTCTTTTTTCGATGTAGAACAAGTAACAATTTAAAGTTTCCAGGTATGTTATATCGTCGGTACAATGCAAAAGTCACGAATGTTCTTTGAAATACGTTTTTCCCGGAACATTAAAAAAGCACATTCGTGACTTCGGCATTGGACCAACAATATGGTATTCTCGTTAACATGTTGATTCACATCGTTTGCAACTCCAATTTTGGTAATCTTGTTGCAGCAGATGAAGCAACATCAGGAAAATACAGAAATGTTCTCTATGAAACCATATTACTCACGATACAAATTTGCAGCAACCGATTTTTCTGTATTTTCTTCCAATTCCACTCCGGCATTTTCATAATTCTTTACACTTGCAGTATCTGTGGATGTGCTCGGTTTGATAAATCACTGATGAAATAATATTGACTTCACAAATCGATCTATTTTCAGGTTCCTTTCTTCATCTTCAGTCAATTTTTTTAGTGTTTTCTTCTTTTCAGCGTCAGTTTTGACTTTGAGCCTTGGTCTTTTCTTCCCCTCTGCAGCTCTTTATTTTTCTGTCATTTCTCTCCAGGTGGAAGATATTTCCACGAATAGCAGTTTCCTCGAACTTGTTGTTCTCTCTGGAGTCTCCGGCCATTGTAATATATTGTGGAGTAAATTGGGATCATGTTAATGATATAGGATATTTCTATTATCATTGTTGTTAGCCGAAGAAACAGGTAAAAAGGATCAAACGAAACAATGTGCTCAACTCCGGTTATAATATATGAAGTTATGAGAATTTAAAATACTCTCACATTTTCGGACGACGAAAAGAATAAAATCACATCATCTTCTTCGTGAGGTGCCTTCTCCAGGCTGATTTGAGGCCTAATGGTCTAGTCTTCGACCGTATACAGGATAAGAAAATCAAACTTCAAGACATGCTGTCAAAAATGTTGCGAGTAGACAAGGAAGTCCCCCTCGCCATAGGAATGGGAGGAAGTGGGTATTGGGTTTTCTAGATGTGTTGTCTTCAACTCATAAAGGTTCCCACAGGTAAACAGGGTATGTTCAACAGCAACATCCGTGTTTCTTCACCAACAGTACAGAGGCCAGCCAAACACTAGCGATTTTAATGTTCATTAAACAGGTGATCTCTCAAAACACCACTAACCAGTCACAGCTGTTTCCCCTCAAAGTTCAGGAGTTGTTCGACCTCAGACTCAGAGGAAAAACTCCCAATGAGAAGCCTTGACTGCCTAAGATCACTTCCCGTGCTCCATTCAGAGAAAAATTTTTTGTCTAGCCATCTCCTGAAAAATTCCTGAAAGTTGTACTGTAGATGTGAAGCATCGACTCCCAACCAATCTGATTGTGTCCCTGCTCATCCATACATCTGCCCTCTCATATCCAGATCTCAGCGTGAGCCGGCAACCAAATAACTTTCAGAAAGTTTCAGGAGCCCAGCTCACATAGAGATTTCCTGCATTCTCCTAGTAAGTAGTATTTGACCTCTGTCATAGTTCTCTACGGATATTTGGATATTCTCCAGCGTGCAGACAAGAACAACATACAGTTCAACCTGTACTACCGAATAGTTCTTCTCTAGTGGGATGGTCAGTTTGAAACAAGGCCCCACAATCCTGACAGCAGTCCCGTGAACCAAGTAAGGCCTTCAGGAATAAATAGCCGTTTTTGACCATAGACTTCTATCAGGAACACTCTGTGAGGTAGTTTACTAGGGATATTTAGTGATTGACACCCTTCTAGAAAATAGTTATTGACATAGTGTCAACCAATGTTTATCCGATCCGGAAGAAAGAGAACACAATAAAAAGCTAATCAGTTATATTCCAACTTTTCAAATACGCGATAAATTCGAATATCAAAATGTGATACTTTCAGACAGTGATAAACACCCTATGTCAATCACTGTTCCGATGTAAAAAAAACAAGACAGTCATTGACATGCGATTTATTCTGAAAGTAAACATCAATGAAGGGTTCGTTTATATCAATATCCAATCTTTGAAATCTTTCAAACACTGAAAAATTTCTTCCATATATCTCAGATACCCCAAATCTAAAGAAATTCATTCATATGTGCAGTGACTTTCCTTAACAAAACGTCAACGATTGAACTGATTGACATTACTACACAACTTCGAGACAAATATCTCATTGCGATCTGGGTAGGGGGCCAAATTACTCAACTAAAACATTCATCGAATGAGTGCTGGACCTTCTAGCATACGTAGGTAGAAGAAAAAAGTCGCTGGCAAATACCAATATGTTAATACGACGGATTAAGTGTGTAGAGTGGCAATCACTATCGGGGTGTCAACGACTATACCGCTTACCCTATACCTGTAATAAGTCATGTAATCAGTCTATACCTTTTGAAATTCAAATTTAATTTAATCACATTCAAAAATTGAGATTGAACAATTTGAAAATGAGAATAAGCAACTTCAAAATGGTAATCACCATCCAATTGAAAATGAATACATTCAAAATGGGACTAAACAATTTTATATTCGGCAATGATATGCCTTTAAATCAGAAAATTTTCACTATTCTGAAAACTTTCATGAGTACAATTCTACAATTTGCTACAATCTTTGAAAGTTCGACATTATATCTTGTTTTTGATTGTGAAGCAACAAGTTTTTGAATGGATATGTGTACATGTTAGGTACACAGTGGTATTTCTCCTATTATGTATTACAAAAATTTCTGATTGATTCTTGATCCAGAGACTGTGAGAGAAAATCTCAAAAAAATGCAGAGTATTGATACTCACATGGTTGACTTCACACTATTTGAAAAAGAATGATTATGATCGCAAATCAAAAAAGTGTCTGGTTTCGCATCTACGTGGTAAATCGTCAACCAAAGTCTTGCCGCGCTTCCAGAGGGTAGCTATCATTCATTCCAGGGGGTATGGACTGTATCTGGTTGGTTAGGGGTGGCACCGAACACCGAATGATTTTCTCAAGAGAATTTTAGCACTTGAAGAGAAATTTCAAAGTCACTTCTTCGTATACAGAGCAGCGAGAATATGTCACCATTGTGGATTGTATTGTTGCAGTCGCTAATTCTCATTTTGAAATTGTTTAATCCCAACTTGAATGTGATTAGTCTCAATTCGAAGTTGAAAAGGTATAGATACACCCTCGAATCGATCAAGTTTCGACAAACGGGCGGATTATTCGAGCCAAAATGAGGAAATTTTGTGCTGATTAGTACATATTCCGCCGTCTTCCTGGAAAATACTGAGGATCACGAACTGGTGCGGTACATTTCTTTTGGCTCGCGTAATTGAGGCTTTGAAATTCCAATCCGGCGTGCGTGACTCGCCAATTTGGGGTGATGTTTCATTCGGTGCAGCGGCTTCCTGGAAAATTGACGGGCGTACGGGATAAAACGGTAGTCGGATCAATCAGTACCTCCGCATAATGGAGAATATGTCGATTCGGATTGATGCGAAAACTGCGGGACCTCCGAGAAAGAAGGTTAGAAATTGATTCGAGGTGGCTTAGTTTGGAAGATGGAAAGAGCAGTCACCTGATAAATTGAGTCGTCAACGTCAATTTGGAGTCAACTTTGGGGTTTTGGCTTCATCTTCTCAAAGAAAATACGGATCAGGTGAAAAACCAGTTTCAACGCCTCACCGATATTTTAACAAGATTCGAGGGGAGTAAAACGAGGAGACGAAAGTAAATTGACGGCAGCACTGTTCATTTTTTTGAGATGGATTTCCATGAAGAAATAGGTGACAGAGGCACCGGATAAAATCAATCAATCGAAATTTACTCCATTCAAAACCTTATGACTCAACTTCTTCAGCCAATTTGCTATGATGTAACATTGAATTGTAGAAAATTAAGACTATGAATTCTTATCCTCTCCCAGAATTATACGGACAAATACAAATTAATTTTCATTATTTCATCCGTGACGTTAATGAAATTTAAAACATTTTGGAATTCGATCATTTCTGGTGATACCGGAAATAGCTATCAACTTTGTCTCTTCAACCTCGAATGAATCATCACATTTTCGAATTCAACGTTGAATTTTAATATGATTTCAAGCATGACCCTACTGTCATTTTTGAGCTTTCTATAGATTTTCAGACAACTTCCGCCTATTCGAAATGATCACAAAATGATTTATTTCCTGGACAGCACTGGAAAATGTTCGTAAATTGAATCATATGAGGCCAAATTTGATACCGAATTTATTTTGAGCTAGTTGCTATGAAGTTTTGGAAGGCAACGAATACGAAATGAAATATTGCGTAACAGATCTGCTCTTTTCGATAACAAAAAAGGGGCGCCAAACGACAAATTTCACCTGAATTGCATGCCTTTTTAACCTATCTTAACAGTAGGCACACAAATATTAAATTCACTATATATAGAGACGATGGTGCTCAACCCTTTCTAGACGTTTTAATTATTAAAAACTCAGAATTTATAGAAATTCAACCCACAGTGACCGGTATCCAAACGAAGAATCCAATCATGACCCAAATAGGAAACAAGAGTTATCGAAATACTTGTACATAGAACCGGACATTCATGAGAGCCGGAATTTCTGAGGGATGTACCACGGAAAATTGAATCAAGTAATAAATCGCAGAATAATAATAACATCATGCGCAGAGATTATAGAGTATAAAGATGGGAAATGAAGCAACTACGGTGATGTCAGCAACATCTGTAGTTTCAAAAGTAAACGGATTATGGTTAAAATATTTAATTAGGGTCCATTTGGCAAGCTTATTTAGAGCAAAGATTATAGAGTATAAAGATGGGAAACGAAGCGACTACAGTGATGTCAGCGATATCTGTTTTTCAAAAGTAATCGGGTTATGGTTAAAATTTAAAATATTTAATTAGGGTCCATTTGGCATAGATTATATAGGAATTATTAGTAGGCTGTTGTCAATCTTGAAAGAAATACTTGAATAAATATTTTTGCTGAATGATGATTGTATTTCCTCGCATATTTTCCACTGAAATAACTCGAAATCTACAAGAGTAGCACCCAGCTCACTCCATAATCTTGGTTTGTGTGTTTTTCTGTTATGAATTTTGTGTTTGAAACTGGCCGACATTCGAAATGCATGGTGATTAATTGCAGAAATAATATGATACACATCTTGATGAATTTTTTTCATTACCAAAGAGAATGGAAATGTCAGTTTTGGAACTCGTATCATGTAACTGTCTTGTTCTATGTTTTTTATTTTCAGTGTTGTCAAATGGATAGAGGTTACTGGATAATTTGGTTGCGAACCGAATTTTCTTCGGTCTTATTCATTAGATCAAAAAGTTCCTTTTATGGAGGCAATGGTGGTCCGAAGAACGTATTTCATTTGATTCAAAACAATGTGTACATGGTAAATATAATGCTGATCAAAAAACGTTTTGTCGATCAGGATGTTTCTCTAAAATCTCGACAAAGAATACTCAATTAAATGGAAATTTATGAAAAATATAATTCGAATTTCGCGCCTATTAAAATAATTTTCTGTACTGAATTATGTATTCAGCGCCATCTAGGTGTCAAAAGAAAGAAACTAGCCAAAAATCGTAGTCGGATTTCAGTACAACAGATGTAAGAGCGTTTCCTATCTTTCTAACTCTATAATCTTTGATTTAGAGATTATTAGTAGGCTGTTGTCAATTTTGAAAGAAATAATTGAATTATATTTTTGCTGATTGATTGTATTTTCTCGTATACGCGTATTTTCCACTAAAATAACTCGAAATCTACAAGAGTAGCACCTAGCTCACTCTATCATCTTTTCTTATGTGTTTTTCTGTTATAAATTTTGTGTTAAAAACTGGCCGACATTTAAAATGCATGGTGATTAATTGCATAAATAATAGAAAGAATAATCCTGAATGTGCATTATTTTCATCACCAAAGAAAATGAAAATGTAAGTTTTGGAACTCGTATCATGTAACTGTCTTCTTCATTGCTTTTCCTTTTCAGTGCTGACAAATGGATAGAGCTTTCGGGGGAAAATATATTGTTCTGGATAACGTTTAAAGAACTCTTGTTGGGCTGACATACAGGTCTTGTTGTACACCTCTGATATTTTTCTTCCATTGTTGTTCAAACATTCTGTAATTAATATACAGTGGACTCTCGTTAAGTCGAACTCCTAGGGACCAGAAGAATTATTCTGCTCACCAAACATTCGAGTTATTGAAGTGAGACTTCACTACATTGAGAGAAAAACTCAGGTAAACACTTAATCATCATAAATGAGAAACAAGCGTCTGAGCACTGGAAACATGTTCTTAGAAGTCGAAAAATCGTACGTTTGCGAACCGAATCTTCTTGGGTCTCATTCATTAAATCACAAAGTTTCACTCATAGAGGCAATGGTGGTTAGAAGAACGACTTATAGAGGTGGAGTTTCTCTTAACGACCCTTCTAGCGGTTCAACTCATCTACTAGACACTCTAGACTCATTGAGGTGAAAATACAATGAGTAGGTAAGATATGTATGAATTGGATCCAGAACAACTGTTCGACTTATCGATGTTAGATTAATCGAGAGTATGATTTTACACAATCATTTCAAATAATACTTTATTCACCAATTTTTCAAGTTACAAATAATTCAAAGTAATCAGACAACATTCACAACAAATAAAAATATAAAGAATCCAGAAGCGTATTTCATTTGATTCTAAATAATGTATAGATGAAAAATATCATCCTGATCAAAAAGCGGAGCCCTGATTCGTTTTGTCGATCAGGATGTTCCTTTAAAAGCTCGACAAAGAATACTCAATTTAATGGAAATTTATGAGAGGTATAATTGGAATTTCGCGACTGATGAAATATGAAAAAAAAAAAAATTTTATGTTTTAGCTCAGCAAGAAAACCTCCTGCTATGAAAAAAGTGCCTGTATAATGTTTTCATTTCAACATCGCCTATAAATCGAGACTAGAAGAAGGTAGAGGAAAGCAATTGGTAGCATTATCAGTTACTCTAAAAGAGGTTATCATTTTCCTCTATCTATCACGGTTAGTTATTATTAGGATTATTATTGAAGGCAATGTGCATACTTTCCATGATGAGAAACATAACAGAAAAATGACGATAATATGCCGAATTTAGATTTCACTTTTCATCAGAAACTTATTCATCAAATAAAAGCTCCTGTTCATTAAATCTTCTTCTGTAAATGACTGCAAAGTTTTTTTTTTCGAAAAGGTGAAGAGATAGTGCGTTTCTGAAATGATAAGCGCATTAAATTCTAATGAAATTCTCCGGCTGGCCACTCACGTACAGTTTCAAATGTTCATATTTCTCAGTTAAACTGTACTGTTCATAGAATCGAGTTGAATTGGGACTGAAATACCCACTCACTCTGAAAAACCTGGAATAATAGGAACACATCACAAAGAAACTGATTACGTGAAGAACTACTGAAACAATGCCAGATAAAAAACTTTCAGAACAGTGCCATTTGGACTGATGATTCGAAATTTATTCGAATGGTTCATTCAATAAGCCTAATGATCATTATTGGAGAGAAGAACAGCCTTCCTTGGAAATCCTGGGGTTTCAATATTTTTTGTCGGAAGCAAAAAGAAACGCAACGATTAGGCAAGCCCACAAAAATTGCCGCCAACGAGTGATTTAAATGGGCTTTTGATCATGTATTCCTACTGGAGTGGGCTCCAAAGTGTTTGAATTCAATCCAGAGGTTTAATTCAGGCCGCGTAAAGTGAAAGCGAATGTCTGGCTGCAGTTCAACAGAGCGGACTGAATTATCTTTTTTTCTGCGAGAACGTTTTCGAGTTCATCGGAGTGTAATTATGGCTCGATATGGAAATGACGTTTTTCGTAGGAAGATCACGTTTCGACTTATAAATTTCGGAGGGCATAATTGTCTGTAGGAGTAGAAGGAATGGCTTTATGAGGACTGTTTATTGGAAGACGTGCAAAATGAAGAAGAGATAAGAACTGGATTCATTGGGAGCCGAGAGCAGAGAACAATTTCACGGGTACCTTATGTTTAAATTTCAACTTGGTGCGGCCTTGGTTCAAAATGTACTCCGGATTTATTCAGTTTTCTTATAATTTTCAACGATTACAATGAGAATGGAGTAAAGGAAAAAACTCATCGAATAAAGCTTGGGGAACTCAATTTATTATGATTGGCAGATATCCGATGAAGTTGAATTTGTAAAAAAATGTAGTCAGAAGTACTCTAAAAATGGAAATACATCTTGATCATCTAGAGAGAGATCCTCGACTTGCTGAATGTTCACTTTTATTTCAGTTTGGATGGTTATTAAAACGTTATGGATCATGAATATTGATTTCTCAATCATGATATTCTCACATTTTTAATAATCTCAATGAACAACAAACTCAGATTAGTAAGTTTTCAAAACACGTATCTCGTCTAAGGTTTGACCTCACTTTTATTACTCATCCGGCTCTAAAAATTCATTATTCAACCATCCGTTTTTCTGATGAAATAAAAAGGCTCTCGCGATCAATTTCAATTGCATCATCATTGAAAACGCTGTGTTTGATTTTGAATTAATGGAACTATCTCAAAGTGTAAGTCTGACTTCATATCACCTCTCATTTTGAACATTTCTAAAACACCTCTGTTTTTAGTTGAATAATTCATTCTGAGTTTATGGATGACTTTAATATTTGTATTTTTACTGTATTAACTTCATGCGGGTGGGTGACTTATTCATTTTATGATTGTGAATGATGCCAATTTATGTTTTCAAACTACCATCTCCATCTCAATTATCTCGACACAGTCCTTCACATTGATTTAACAAAATCAAAACAACCCCATTTTGAATATTCAATATAACTTTTCAAGTAAAAAATTCAAGATTTTGTATTTTTGTTTCGGAGTACATGAACTTGAATTGTAAAATATTTTCAACCAGAATCTACTTCCGGTGTTACCGGAAATGAATCTGCACTTCGTTATTTCGAACGTAACAACACCCTGTACAGGGTGATTCACTTATCTTGGTAACCCCAGTTTTCTCGAAAACGTCCGAATATTTTTTCATTCTGGGAATGGCGTTTTGAACAAGTTGATGTCGACTTGAGATGTGCATAAAATTCTGCGAAATAAATAAAGACGCCAGGAGTCGCGGCACTATCAAAAATTTTTTCTCCAGCGACATACCTTTTTTATCTTGTCATTCGAAAGCTAGCTTCATTCAGAATTTTTTTTTAGAAAACAATTTTTATCCATTTCTAACCGTGAGCGAACTGCAGCGTGTTTTATGTTGATTCCATTTCATAAATTTTTTTCTATATTGTGGTAGTTATTTGCAGACATGGATATGATTTTGTGCCTTGAATTCAAGAAGGATAGTTTTCTAGTCAATGTGCCTCTTCAAATAAGATAAAGTACGTGGCTACAGCAAGATGGGGCTCCATTGTGAAGAGATATTTAGATCAAGAATTCGAAAATAAATGGATATGAACCAATGGACCCATCAAATACGCTCATGGATTACTTTCTGAGGGGTACCCTGAAAAATATGGTATACCAAACTGATTCAAATAACTTGGACCCTTTGAAAATAAAGATAAGAAACGCATGTGTCCAAGTGACCCTCATATTTTGACCAAAGTAACTTATAATGAAATAGGGGAATCATGTATGGATTATAATGGCCGGTATATAGAACATATGATTCGAAATGTTTCGTTTGTTATTAAAAAAAAGTTAATTGTTATAAGATATAATATTTAATGAATATTATGCTAGAGAAAAAGTTTGTTATAAAGCCTCCGTCAACAAAATTATATCTAGGTCATCTTGACATTATGATCCATACATAAGTTATATCATTTCCCTATTGGTCAAAATATGGTCCATTTATTTTCGAATTCTTGATCTCAATATCTCTTCACAATGGCAGCGTTGTGACATGGTTCCTCATTTTGCATATTTGATCTTATTTGAAGAGGCAGATTGTTTAGAAAGCTAGCCTTCTTGAATTCAAGGCAAAAAATCATATCTATGTCTCCAAATGAAGGTATACTACCACAATACAGAAAAAAATAAATGGAATAAAATTAACATAAAACACGCTGCAAATCGCTGACGGTTAGAAATGGATGAAAATTGAATTCGAAAAAAAAATTCTGAATGAAACCATCTTTCGAATGACATGACGAAAAAAGGTATGTCCCTGGGGAAAAAATTTTTGATAGCGCCGCAACGCCTGGCGTCTTTATTTATTCCGCAAATTTTTATATGCATCTCAAGTCGACATCAACTTGTTCAAAACGCCATTCACAGAACGTTTTCGAGAAAATTGGGGTTACCAAGATAAATGAATCACCCTGTACAAAGTTTATTTACTGATCACACCCCAATTATTTTGTCAGTTTTATTTCTGTCCAATACAGATGGGATCTCTATTTACTTCACCATGTACCATACATCATGATCTATCATATTTGAATACTTCCTTCATTTCTACACTGATTCGATCTACGATATGCGCAAACACTTGAATTTTTAATCTCACAGAACCATCATTAGGCGCAATGAAAATCATATGCTGTCACTTAGAGAAGAGATGGATTGGTTTCTTAATATTATTCCTTTTATAAATCTAAGTGCAATACAAATATCGACCTGATTATTTTCTACTACAAATTCTCAGGTTTTTTCAAATATTTCTTGTTTTATTAGAAACGAACTGAATGGTAAATGTAATGTTACTTCATGGTTTTGTTGATTATTGCTTTTAAATTTTTATACTTATCATTTTCAAAATTGTTTCATACCAATTTTTTTTTCACGTATGAAATTAATGTCAGGGGTAGCTGTGATATTTAACAGAGACACCGCTACTTAAACTGCTTTATTCCATCTGTTCCTCCAGCAAATAGACAGCTTCGTTCACGCTCTCCTCCAAAGACTTCATCAAAGTCACCCCTTATTAGCCTGGAAGTTATGCAGGATTGATCAGACTTGGCAGGTTGATTTGACACTTCGTTCGTGTCACCGCAGTATGTCAAAAATTAGGCCGCGTCTCCCAGTTGTCGGAGCGTCGTAGACAAATTGAATTCGAGATGGGAAGCAGGAGCTGGTAAGACGTTTTCGACAGAGTCAAAACCAAATTGGGGCGGTCGCATGTCAACCCTTATAATCCTACCGCAGAGTAGCTGGGCGCGGAAGCCTCCGGGATGCAATAATTTCATTATATCCACTTAATATCCAGCGAAACAACACTGCTTGTATGATTTGTGTATCTGAGGAGGAAGATGAAAGGGTGCGTATATCTGGAAAGGATTTACACCAATCAAGTGCAGATACAGCAGTTCGGAACAGGAATGAGTTACACACAGATGACACAAGCTAAGTTTTTGCTGATGTGGAATTCAACACTTCGAGATGGATCATATCATCAGAACCTATTATGATTTCCGACGTATGTCGTAGTTTTTGGTGCTGAAATAGTATATTCTAAAACAAGTTGCAGAATGAGCTCCTATTCCAACACGAATGCGAAGTACGAAAACGAGCGACGAAGGAGCAAGTTTTCGATAGCATGAGTGTTGGAATTTCCTTCTGCAACGAGTATTAGACGATATTTTCCCTATTTCGGTAAAGTTTTGTGGAAAACTCTCGAAATTCAAATATAAATTCAGATTAGTGACTTTTGTATTGTATCTTATCAGTTGGTGTCACTAACGAAATTTGACAGATTGCGGAATTTGAATTGATTTGATTCGAAAATTGAGTGGATCGGAGGTCAGTACTGACAACCACAAAACGAAAAATATAACTGAAAACAATGCTGTAATGAGTTTCATTACAGCACTACTTTTAGTACTGTAATGAACTCATTGCGATACTGAAATAGAGAAAATATTTTATTTTCTTGTGTTTTAACATGTTTGGTTTATCTATCACCTGGAAGGTCCTATTCAATTGGAAAAACCCTCACGACCAGAGAGCAGAAATTTGTGGATTTTGAATTTGACTATCGAACGAATTTCGAAAGACAAATGTGATTACGTCTCAAAATTAGCTGATGAACATGGTATCGAAGTGATTCTTCTGCAAGAAACTCACATGGCAACAGAAAAAATCCTTGTGAAAGAGGACAGTTGAAAGGTTATGTATTAATTGATTTTTTACAACTTTAGCTCGTTATGTTAAAAAATTATCAATTCGTAATTTTCAACAGATTCGGAAAGGAGAAATTGATGCAGTTTTTTTCATCTCTTTCAAATTTTGTGACATTTCTGTCATAAATATTTATAAACCTCCGAACATTATTTAGCCAAGAAATCTGACTCTTGATGTTTTTTAAAGTAGCAAATGCATTTCTCAAGTGCATTTGATTTATTCTGGATAATCGGTTTCTTTTCTGCTTTTGTCGTTTTTCATTTCAGATTAAGAAATGCGAGTCGTTTTGGGAAGAATATGTTTATCCGAGCTCATCGACGGATAACATGAAGATGATCACAACATTCTCCTGATTTTATGATATTTTTTTACGGGGAGACAGGTTTTTTCGGATGAGGTTTCTTCCCCTGGCTGTATAGTATCGTATGATACTAGTGATGATAGTATCGTATGATTCTAAAGTATCATCCGAAGAATGTTATGATACCCCGTTCTTTTATTATCTCAGCTCAGGTACTTTTTGTTTCAACATTCATTGTTTTATTTTAGCTCTCTTCTTCATAAGAATATATATATATATATATATATACAGGGTGTACCAAGTTCGACGGCCTATTAGGCGTTTCTGGAGAACTAGACTTATTTGAAATCTGAAAATTGGAATTATTATATTGTTTGACATTATCTACCGAGCTAAAATATTCTTGGAGCCTGACCACTTTCAGTTATACAGGGAGCGAAAAAAAAATGTTTCAAAAATTTTTTTTCGGTTTTTTTCTTTTAGAATTTGACAGAGTATTCAATTCTGAATACATTCGTACTCAAATCATTGCATTCGTCGAAATACTTTCGGAATTATCGAGAAAAACCTGAAGAAAAAGAGAGAAAAGAGTATTCGGTATTATTCTTGTTATTTCTAATCTAGATACCTTAAGCACAAACCGTTTTCACATTTTTGAAGTCAAAGACTGTGGAAATATTGTACATTTTTGAAATTTTGAAAAACTCATCACAGGGTGTTCCAAATGTTGGGTCAAAAATTGGGATCAAGATTGGCCCATAACTTTCGTTTTTCAAATTAGAACCCTATTTTTTTATAATTGCGTTGGATTCTGCGAAGACAAATGATGCTAATGTTTCATCATGTTGATACTTCTAAAATTAATAATTCTTGAGTTATTTATTATTTTCTGATTCCATGTCGTACGTTGCGTCAAATTCATAAAATCTGTTTCATAACAACAATGATGAATGAATTAAAGAAAAAGGTGTGTCACTATTGAGTTATTGGAATAATTTATCTTCTATGACCAAGGTCATAGTTGATATGAAATAGATTTAATGAATTTGACTCTACGTACGACATAAAATCAGAAAATCCTAAATAACTCAAGAATTATCAATTTTAGGAGCATCAACATGTTGAAACATTATCATCATTTTTCTTTGTACAATCCAACGCAATCATAAAAAAATAGGGTTCTAATTTGAAAAACGAAAGTTATGGGCCAATCTTGATCCCAATTTTTGACCCAACATTTGGAACACCCTGTGATGAATTTTTCAAAATTCTAGAAAAAGACTTCGACTTTAAAAATGTGAAAACGCTTTGTGCTTAAGGTATCTAGATTAGGAATAACGAACATAATACCGAATACTCTTTTCTCTCTTTTTTTTTCAGGTTTTTCTCGATATTTTTGAAAGTATTTCGACGAATGCAACGATTTGAGTACGAATGTATTCAGAATTGCATACTCTGTCAAATTCAAAAAGAAAAAAACCGAAAAAAAAAAATTTGAAAATTTTTTTTCGCTCCCTGTATAACTGAAAGTGGTCAGGCTCCAAGAATATTTTAGCTCGGTAGATAATGTCAAACAATATAATAATCCCAATTTTCAGATTTCAAATAAGTTTAGTTCTCCAGAAACGCCTAATAGGCCGTCGAACTTGGTACACCCTGTATATATATATATATATATATATATATATATAAATATATATTGCATTGACTCGATTTCTGTGAAACCATTGATGTATCTGGTGTTTTTTTTTAAAGGGTTACAACTTGGAGTTGACAAGACTGCTTTATGTTGAATTAGATACAATATTCAGAAGAAATAATTCAAATTTGAATCTCGGAAAGTTGAAGCCAAATAAAAAAAAAGATTAAAATTTCATCTATTACCGAGTCCATTACTCAAACTAATAAAAACAAAGCTAACACACAAGGAACTCCAAGACGCGAGGAGCTGGCGTGTTTTTCCGGATTTCGCATAATTCACCCCGATTTAACACAATCAAGACGAACGACCCCAATCTAGCACCCTCTTTATCCATATCAATCAAGCAATTTCCTGGAAAGAGGGGTCTTCATGCTCACCATAATCAAAGGAATAACTTTATACGAGTTTTGCTTATCGCGATCGATACATAAACATCGACAATATTGGATTTGAGGGTGGGAAAAGGAAGAAAGAAAGCGATTCCAGAGAAGGAACCCCAAACGGGAAATATTGTGATAGAGATCTTAATTTGTTTCGCCCCCACTTCATGCTTCATTTGTCTCCTTACCCGTTAAATTTCGTATTTCATATCTCAATGGGGATGATTCATAACATTCATTCTTGGCAGTGTCGAAAATTCTTTCTGGCAAGAATCAGAGTTGTGCGGTGTTGATATAAATACCTGAAACAAAGAAACAGAAATTAGAAATAGTGTACGGAACTTGATTAGGACTATTGGAACTACAAAAAGCCAGGCACTTGAAACGCAGAGACGAGTTTTGCGACGATGTAAAATATTCAAATTATTCGGATACCTAAAGGAATATTGTCCCTGAATTTGAAGAGCAATGAATATGTTGTTGAAGTCCATCCGAAGATCAAGCTCAGGACAAGCTTGATTGAAAATTTCATATTATGGTTTCAGTAGAAAAACTCATCTTTCATTACTTCGGCTGCTTCAGTTTCGAAAAAATTATATAATATGCATCTTGAAATTCATACTTCCCAAGTTTGTAGCTCTGTCCGGAAATATTATCCATGAAAAAATCATGCGAACTTTTGCCTGAAAATAGATCTTTTTGTACCCTCCCATTTATCCGTAGCAACTTTGGGAGTTATACAAGGTGTACCAAATTCTATGGCGTTTTTGGAGGACTGAACCGATTTGAAATCAGAAAATTAGGATTATGACATTATCCGACATCATCTACCGAGCTAGAATATTCTCGAAGCCTGACAAATTCATTTTTTTTGTGTTCTTTTTTTTTGTTCTATTTCGATAAAGCATTCAATTTCGAAAACGATCGTTTTGAAATCGTTGCATTCGTTGAAATACGTTTCAAAATATCTAGAAAAATAAAATAATAAATAACTGTATTCGAGGCTAATTGAAGAAAATAGAGAGATGAGAGTATTCGGTATTATATTTCTTATTTCAATTCTTGATATCTCAAGCACAAACCGACAAGACTGTGGAAATATTGTACATTCCCAGAATTTTGAAAAACTCGACTCGGGGACTTCAGAATTTTGGGTTAAAAATTGGGATCCAGATTGGCTCATTACTTCAGTGTTTTAAATTACAACCCTATTTTGTATGTTTGTAATGGATTCAGCGAAAAAAAAATGCTGATTATATTCCAAGATGTTCATTCTCCTGGAATAAATGATTCTAGAGCTATTAACGATTCTCTGATTTTATGTCGTTAATTTCATTAATTTGTTCCATATCAACAGTGATGAATGAGTTCAGATAATAGGTGTGTCACTATTTAATTATTGGAATGAATATTCTTCTATGACCAAGGTTATTGTTGATATGAAACAGATTTTATGAATTTAACGCTCTAGAATTATTCATTTAAGGTGCATTAACATGTGGGAACATAATCATCATTTTTCTTAGCAGAATCCAACGCAAACATAAGATAACAGGGTTCTAATTCGAAAAACGAAAGTTATGAGCCAATCTTGATCCCAACTTTTGATCAATATCTGGAACACCTTGTGAAGAATTCTTCAAAATTCTAAGAGATATGACTTTGAAGATTAAGAATGGAAATAACGGCATAATATCGAATACTCTTATCTACCTTTTGTTTTTCAGTTTTTTCTGGATATTTTGAAAAACATTTAGACGAATGCAACGATTTGAAAACGATTGTTCTCAGGATTGAATACTCTATCGAAATTAAAAAAAAAAAATGTTTTTCGTTTCCAGCAGAACTGGAAGTGGGCAGACTTAAAGAATATTTCAGCTCGATAGATAATGTCGAACAAAAAAATCATTATTTGTTTTTTTTTTAATTTACTTATTTAATTCATACACCATTCAACAGCCGAAGTCAATCACAGAATGGGAGCACTAACGAATGACTCAAATAACTGAAATTTACTATGAACGTTTATTATAAAATGAAAACTTAAATTAAGAAAAACGTATTGATTGGTTGAAACTGAATAAAAGTGAGAGGAAACAACTGTTCAGCTTCCACAGTTAACCCAAAACAACTCTCCTCATATCAGAGAGCGAACAATGAAAAATATCTAGTAAACTTTTAAACAACATATAGTCATAACATATTATACATTGATGAAAACATGAGAACATTTGATTTTGGAAAGGGCAAGCAAAAAGAAGTAACACTTCTGACAGGAAGCCTGGGGACATTAATGTTTATGAATTCGAGCAAAAAGGGAAAGTCGATAAGAGACAACAAAATTATCCAAATTTTCAGATTTCAAACATGTCCAGTTCTCTAGGAACGCCTAGTAGACCGTCGAACTTGATAAACTCTGTATATGGCTCAATGATGGGAGTTTATAATAGTATTCTGTCAAGAGTCAATCCCATGTATTGCGGCGTTTCTGTGTGGGTTAGTTTGGTAACATAAAGTCGTATCTTAAGCTCTCTCTGGCTAGTTTGTTATTGCGGTAAAAACCTATGTTTTGACGACATTTGATTGGGTCTACAGGTGTGCTCCTGATTATTTTATTGGATTACATCTTGTTTCAGACACCCAGTCTTCAGCATAACCAAACTTATTAGACCTCGTTTCCGCTATACAGGGTGGCCATTTGAAAACGAAACAGACGAGATTACAGACGAAATAAATTTTTTCGATAGAAATGCTCGGACAGGTCGATTTCTGTTTCGAGGGGGACAACTTAAGATGTAGGTTACGGACGCATAGCGCTGCATCCCTTGATACTACAACCCTGACCCCCAATTTTTGAATAAGAAAAATTGGGTGAGTGATACCTCATTTGAAAGGGTTTCAACAAAAAAACACTAACAGTGCCATGAAAACACCACTTCATTTTCAAATGCTCAGTCAAGAATATTTCGAGAACTAATGCATGAAATGAAAAAACAATTACTGTGCTGAAATCAGTATCAAAATACCTTTCAAATGAGGTATCACTCACCCCATCTTCATTATTCAAAAATTGGGGTTGAGGGTTGTAGTAGCAAGGGTTGAAGCGCTATGCGTCCGTAACCTACATGTTAAGTTGTCCCTCTCGAAACAGAAATTGACCTGTCCGAGCATTTCTATCGAAAAACGTCTGTAATCTCGTCTGTTTCGTTTTCAAATGGCCATCCTGTATATTAACTGAAGAGAAGCGGAGTGAGCAATAATCCCCATCGTTGATTCTCTTTGGAGAGCTTATGTAGGTGCCCATTACATTACAACCTCAGTTGGAATATTCGTTTGTAGAGGATTCTACTGAAGAGCTTGCAAGGCATTTCCTCTTTCTATACGGTATTAGAGGTTGCTGAGAGGTCAATAAAGGCTACCAGCAGATAACAATGTAATCGAGAGTTCGATTGTATACAAATTTTTTAGGGATAGCTGGTACCATGATTCAAAAGAGGCAGCTAGAAGGGTGGATCAAACTAGAAGATGGGGCAAACGCGAAGAATAACACCGAATAAGGTGAACTGATGAGCACTCGAGCAGGAGAGTTTGCTTAGGTGCCTCAGTTCGGAGATTCCACGAATCCGTTTCAGAGTTATCTCTGGCTTTTCCAGAAACCGAAAGAGCCCAGTTTTTGGATCTCCATATCAGGCGGCGCTGTTTTCGAGCCCATAACTCAAAGGGAAGCGTCAAACCATCCCACGTGTCGTTCCGGATTTATCTGACAGCCAAACACCCCGTCAGTCCGATACAAATCGAGGCTACGTGAGAATAAATAACATTTGGTGCTGTATTAATTGGACCGTAACGGTCCTCAACGATTTTAATCGTCCCCAACCGGACCTCAAATGGCACAAAACGCAACAAAACGGCAAGGCCTAGCGCATTCGGCCTAATTGATCGGGCCCTTTGATTTCATTAATTCCGCGCGATGTGTGTTTGTTTATGCAGCGCCGAACGCGGCCGTCGGTGTTACGGACTGTACGTTGGCAGAAATGTATTCGCCACGGGGCATTGGATATTCGGATGTTGGACGTTGCTGCAACATTGGTGTGGTTCCGAGCTGCGGTAAATTGCAGTTGTTGGCTGATCCTTTGTGCAATCTGCATCATTTGCATCGAACTGGATCAGATGGAAAAAGATAAATGGTACCTTCTATTAAGTGGAGCGATTCCCTATTCCTTTGTCCATTTGTTAGCGAAACTCGTAGAATAAGTAAAAAAAAATGTGGGCTAACGTCTGCAATGGGATCACTAACTTATAGCGTTATTCACAAAAATTTTCCAAGTTTTCATCAATTTCTTAGTAAACTCATATTTTTTTTATTTCACATATAGTTTCTTAGCAACTTCGCTCTTCAAATGAACCAATGAGGATATTCAATAGTCGGTATTGATAAGTATATTTTCAGCAGCGAATGAGGCTATTCAGTAGTCGGTATTGATAAGTTTATTTCCAGCAGGATGTGGTACCTGCTCATAATACTGTTATTTTGCTGAGTTGGTCCGAGATATGCAGGGTGCTTCGGAAAAAGATGATCTCGTCTCTAGGATAGATGGGAAACTGAAGAATAGTTGGTGTTTGTAAAGTACGAAGGATAAAAAATTTTACAAATTTTTAAGATTATATAGAAACTAATGGCAACATTGTACCTAAGGATGAAAATTATAGAGAAAAGACTAATACCATAAAATATAATACAACTAGAGTAGGGGTTCAGAGTTTCTTCCGTTTTCGCGAATACAAGAGTTTATCCTGTTTGTTTTCAAGAGAATCTATTAACCTTTCAAAGAGATTGGGAGTCATCTATGAGGTCAATAAAGTGACGATGAGTTTCGTCTTTCAATTCTTGGGGTGAAATTACTTTTTTTCAAATACGACCAAATCATGTGATCCAAGCAATGGAAATCAGAGCTTTTTTGCTCTACCACCTTATTGCTGACTTTTTAATAGTAAATGATAATTTGATCAATATGTTATACAGGGTGTACCAAGTTCGACGGCCTATTAGGCGTTTCTGGAGAACTGGACCTATTTTAAATCTGATAATTTGGATTATAATATTGTTTGACATTATCTACCGATCTAAAATATTCTTGGAGCCTGACCAGTTTCAGTTATACAGTGAAAAATACATTTTCAAAAATTTTTTTCTGTTTTTTTGTTTTCGAATTTGATAGAGTATCGTTGCATTCGTCGAAAAACTTTCCAAAATATCGAGAAAAACTGAAGAAAAAAGGGAGATAAGTGTATTCGGTATTATGTTTGTTATTTCTAACCTAGATATCGTAAGCACAAACTGTTTTCACATTTTTGAAGGCAGAGACTGTGGAAATATTGTACAATTTCAGAATTTTTAATAACCCGTCACAGGGTGTTCCGAATGTTGGTTCAAAAATTGGGATCAAAATTGGCTCATAACTTTCGTTTTCCAAATTAGAACCCAATTTTTTTATGATTGCGTTGGATTCTGCGAAGAAAAATGATAATAATGTTCCAACATGTTGCTACTCCTACAATAACTAATTCCCGAGTTATTTAGGATTTTCTGTTTCTATTCATGAAATATGTTTTACATCAACAAGGATAAATGAATTCAGAAAAGAGGAAGTCACTAGTGAGTTATTCGAGTAATTTATCTTCTATGACCAAGGTTCTTGTTGATATGAAACAGATTTTATGAATTTGACGGTAGGTACGACATGAAATCAGGAATAATTAATTTTAGGAGCATTAACATGTTGGAACATTATCATCATTTTTCTTCGCACAGTCCAACGCAGTCATAAAAAAATAGGGTTCAAATTTGAAAAACGAAAGTTATGGGTCAATCGTGATCCCAATTTTTGAACCAACATTTGGAACACCCTGTGACGGTTTTTCAAAATTCTGAAAATGTACAATATTTCCACATTCTTCGCCTTCAGAAACGTGAAAACAGTTTGTGCTTACGAAATCTAGGTTAGGAATAACAAACATAATACCGAATACACTTATCTCCATTTTTTCTTCAGGTTTTTCTCGATATTTTATAAAGTATTTCGACGAATGCAACGATTTGAGTACGAATGTATTCAGAATTACATACTCATCAAATTCAAAAATAAAAAAAATAAAGAATTTTTTTTTCACTCCCTGTATAACTGAAAGTGGTCAGACTCCAAGAATATTTTAAATCGATAGATAATATCAAACAATAATATAATCCCAATTTTCAGATTTCAAATAGGTCCAGTTCTCCAGAAACTCTCAATAGGCCGTCTAACTTGGTACACCCTGTATAAGTATAATATCGCTTATTAATTCACCATTTGTTGAGCAACATCTTCCGAAAATGGTACACAGTATCGAATTATATCAATAATACTTTTATGGCGTGAAAGTAAATGATGTTCAAGTTCACTTCTCTTATGGCGTTACGAAAAGAATTAGGAATGAATTACATATGTTCATGTAAGTATAATATTCGAATTTTAATTAAGAGCACTTTTTAAGGATACTATGTATCCTATATTATTTCAATGAGAGACGAAATACATTTAAAAGATAGAATGAAGTATGGGGTCTTCCATTGAAATTGAATGTTAGTGAAAACTCGAAAACGATAACCCAGAAAAATCAAGAGCATCGTTGAATTTGTTATGAAAATGTAGCATATTAATTTCTAACTCTGATTTTCCTCTTCTGCAACAATTGCAGAAATACCCTTAGGGATTAAAGAATTTAGGATGTACGGAGGACGAGATTTCGTTTGAATTAGTGGTCGTTGTACCGTTTACAAAATCAGAACATAAATGAAATAGCTAATGCAGAAAGGATTCTGACAAAAAATACTTCTCACATCAACAGTTCTCATACAACTGCATGAAAAAAAAATGACGAAAACAAGACTTAAGAACAGGTTCGAAAAGGAAGAATACCAAACATATGAAAATATTTCTACATAATAGAGAACTTCAGAATAAGATACCTTTCGAACTATCGATATCCATCCATCAATGTGGAACAATCTTTTTAAAGTTGAGCATCATTCGATTTATTAACCACTCAATCACATTCTGTTGTAAGGGGTCACTCCCAATATGATAAATAATAATTAAATTTTTTTCTAAAACAAGATGAATTCTTGAAAAATAAAAAAAATCACAAAATGTAGAAAAAACTCAGCGAATCAAGAAGGTACAACAGAGGATCAGAAGAAGCACACTAAGTTATGAACATGTCGAAATATTCGTCATCTTTGTGAATGCTCTATTTGAGCAGCAAGATATCAATTTCATTTATTAATCTTCTGTACAAACTACAAACCTTCAATCGATCGGGCGCATTTTTGAAAAAATTTTAACGTTATGAATGTAATCTAGCGGTTGAACCTCTAATAGTGGACAGCTGATCATCTCTTTGGCGACGCCCAAGGAAGAACTAACAGTCCGATTACTGGCAAATCATGACACGTGAAAGTTTTTGGAATTATTGATGCCATATAAGTACTACGTTATTTTTTCTTCAAGAAGAGTCCTTCTCAAAATTAGGGTGGAATAAAAAACAGTTAATTGCAGGGACGTTTCGTAACATATTACAGTGATATAAGACTCAAAGGAAGAATCTATGCTGGAGGCTGGAGTCCTCCGAGTATGGCTTCTATCTATATTAGGGAAGCTGTTTTCAAGGCAGTGAAAATACGAATCCTTCTTGGTGTTTGATATTCGGTCGGAGGGTCATACCTATAGAACTGTCCTTCTATCTACACTCCTACTGAAGATTGTGGTCGTCCTCTCATTCTCAACCATTATAATTGGAATAATTTCGCATCAACCTCGAACCGATGAGGATTCATTTCATTCCTCAATAACTAATTGAAATTTGGGCCAAGACAAACATCCCGCCCGAGAACTAGTTAGTTCATTAATAGACTGCCGGTTAAGTGACCAAGTTTGCTCGGATTATATTAGATAACTCGGTTCAGTAAAACTTTCTTAGGCGACTGTGAAAACTCACTTCGCTACAAACTTCGGCAATAAGATCACAAGAAGAGTAATTCGCGGACTATTTACATCTGTTACACTTTGACGCATTTTCGTTAGAGGGTTTAGGATGTTTGTTAGAAGCCATCTTCGTGATGAGAGAAGTTCGTTCGTACGGTATGTTTGACCGTGAAGAAGTGGAAAAGTGAGATTTGAAGATTCTCAGGAATTGAAATGCGGATTTCTTGAGTAACAACCAAGTATAGAGGAAAAATAATAATAAATGAATTCAACTCCCGAATTTTCATCACGCAGGCAACAGAAAGAAATCAGTAAGCAATCGTAAACTCATAAAAATTTCCTTCAATAACTCGAAATATCATCATGAATCACCATCAGCAAGAACACTTGAATTTGAAAATAGCTACACGTTTTCAGTGGAATAACTTACATGGGAAGAAAAAATATGCATCCTTCCTTCATTTTCACTGTAATTTCTTATACGTATTTAATTTTTTTCAGAGAAGCACCAAACAGCTAATGAAAATATCAAGAAAAGATTTTAGTTTCGCATCTGCAGATGTTAGTAATAAATACTATTCAAAAACTAGCTGTTGCACTGTTTATCTGAACCGTGTTCATATACCAAAAACTCAACAACTAAATTTTATCTGAGGATTATAACAGGGGATATTAAATCTTTGACTCATACTCTCATTTTAATTTTGGTCAGTGATAATGTATTAATCATGTCTTGATGCTCGGATTAGTGAAAGATTTTAGATACTACTAAAATCTAGAGATCTAGAGATACTACTCTAGTAGTATCTCTAGAGTTCACCTGGCCCTTCCAGAAAAAAGACAAAATGAGATTTCCTGGTACGCCACAAAAGGTTTCAAGAAATGTATGTTCATGAATTGCTAACCTTATTGACTGAATATTCAATGCCTTTGATTATGTTAAGTAGTTATAAGAAATATGAGGTAGTGTTTGATAAAGATTTCATGCCTGAAAATGTAAAGTATGAACAACCCTAATAAAAGAGCAATAAAGGGGGTGAATTCAATGGTTGATCAGTATATTCTAAAACAAGGTTCAGAATGGGTTGCTAGTTGCTATACAAATACGAATGCAAAATTCGAAGATCAAGGCGAGTTTTCCACAGCATGAGCGATGATGAGAGAATTGCCATCTGTCACGAGTATTATTTAGGAGATATTTTCCCTATTTAAGTCACGTTTTGTGAAGTATTTTTGAAATTCAAATAAACTTTCGGATATTACATCCTAGTGACTTGTGCATTATCTTGGTAGTTGGTGTAACTCACGAAATTTGTAAGAATACAGAATTTGAATTGATTTGATTTGAGAATTGATAAGACCAGGGATTAGTAATGATATCCAGAAAACGAAAAATATAACTGAAAACAAAGCTGAAAATATAAATTGAAATAATATAACTAAAATTAATTCATCACAGCACAAATTTTAGTACTGTAATTAACTGCTGCCACAGAGAAATCATCTCCGCATCTTTTTTCAGACTGAAGAGATACATATATGGAGAAAACTCAACAAATATCTTATTACCATCTTGATCAATTTTTCTGATTCTGATTGAATTTATAATTTTTGTATTGTTCTTTATTTGGTGATTTGATCATTTAATAGCAATCAGAAATCGGCATTGTCGTTTATATTGAATAAATAAACAAAATTTGCGTCTAAGTAGACTATGGTACAATCCACCTCATGAAGACCTTGATTTTCATCAATCTGAATTTTTCTTAACAATTCGAGAGTGCAGAAGGCAATGATGAATCTGCAATTGAAAAACGAGACACGAAGAGTATTATACATCATTTCCTTTCATTCATTGAATTTTCATTGCATGAATATCGTTTATCGCATTTGAAAAACACTTATAGACAGAATAATTGAAAAAATCAGCGGCAAGATGCCAACATGTAATCGATGAATATTATTATGAAAGCTGTGCGAGGATATTCTCGCACAGTTTTGTTTCAGAAGATGTAGCAGAATAAACAGATTTCTCAATAAATTAAAGAAATAACATTTTGGTTGAAATAGATGACTTTTTCATATCAATCATTTATTTTTTTTTAATTGATATCAAAGGTTGAGGAAACCTATAAACCATTACAAAATGAAATAACGATTATCAAAGGAACAATCTGATGAAGACAGCCTGCATTGATATATATATTATCTTCTAATCGAGCTCCATACATTCAAAGTATTAGGCGAAGATAATGCTTCCTCATGTAGATCAAAACGATGACCTTATCTGAAAATTTTCGGATCTCCTCCCCAGAACGTAGGCAAACCAAAGATGATGAGGCGATATTCATACGATGTCCAACGTTGAGTAGATAGTGGATTCTGTGATTTATATCAAGAAATTGAATTCGTCATTATGAAATTGCCAAGATGTCCAAGTTTGGTTTCAATTCAAACAGTGGATTTCTGAAAAATATCGTTTTCCTTCCTGATGTGCGAACGTGATGTTCTTCTGAAATCAGTCCGCCCGCCTGCAATTCAACCAACAATACGATGTCGCGCTTCAACCGTGATTGTCTGACACTCCCTCGAAAAAAACTGTGTTACCCTCATCATAACTCATCGGTTTTCTTTTTCCGCACGGGAACGATGCAAAGCAGGAAGCGGCCGACAAAGAGTCTATCACTCGACAAATTAGGTGTTCCTTTTCATCGTTCACCCTTCCAACAATACGCAGAGTGCTGAATAACATTTTCCTGCTTTAATAGTTTCCTGCTGGAGAACCACTTATCGCTTGGCGTGTAAAGGGAAACGAAAACCACTCTGGAAAACGATCTTGAAAACGCATTTCGAGGGTAGGGCATGCTGCGTTGGATAATTCGATTATTACTAGATGGCTGATGTTCCGATATCTATCAAGGCCCGATATCTTATGCATGATAATGAAATCTTGATCAAGGAGTCGCAGTTTCTTCGTAAGATAGTTATTGCAATGAAGGATCCCATTAAATTATTTGAGCATTATTATAGATAAGACGGAGGGAAATTTCGTTCGAAATCAATATACAGCTTCTCAAGGAAAAGTGCACTCAACATCTCCTCAAAAACTGCATTTCCTAATTATTTACATCAAGGCTGTCCAACACGAGGCCCGCGACCTAATTTTTTGTGGCCCGCAGAGGGACGCTGGAAATCGCCAAAGCGAAAAAACCTCTTACTGATGGATTGTGCCATCAAAATGGCATAACAGTTTAGTGAAACAAAAATGCCGAAAAATTCGGAGCAGTCTCTATAACGATTGCAAGACGAGTAGACCATATTGATCAATATAGGTATATCTAAAAAACTGTATAACTCAGTTGAAAAGTGTGAGTATTTTTCGCTATCCTTAGTTGGAAGTACTGATCTATCGGATATCAGCCAGGTTGTAATTTTTGTCAGAAACGTTCATAGGAGATGCTTGATTTTGAATGGTACAACCAAGGGTACGGATTTTGATGCTGTGAATAAGGTGCTATCGGACCACGGGGTGTCCATGAACGTTCCTATATTGTCACTAATAAAGCCAGAGCTATGACTGGAACTGAAATCGGATTTGCAGGATTCTTGAAATAAAACCACATAAACAGTCAACAGTCTTGTGATACATTGTTTTGTTCACCAAGAGGTGCAATGTGGAAAATTGTCAAATCAAATGGATGTCATGAAAGTAGTTGTTGAAATAACTAACATTGAGCGAGAGAGCAATCGTTCTTTGAAAATTTTGAGATTTTCGAGTCGAAGCAGAAGTTACACATAGCGAACTGTTACTTCACACCCCCATCCTTTGAAGAAATGAAGGATTTTATTTGAAGAAGTTTCATATCAACTTCGGATAAAATGCATCGAAAATACTGCAGAAGGAGTCGAAAATAGGTTTAGCGAATTTCAAAAAATTGTAAGAAAAGTTTTTGCTCAGGCCTTTCAGGATGTAGGTAGAGCACACCTCCAACTGGAATCGAAACTTAAGGCTTACAGTGGGTTTAATGATGGGAAGCACATACTCAAAAAGCAGCATTAAGTTGCACATTTTTTTAATGCGGCCCTCCGCACCGGAATTTTTCAAAATGTGGCCCTTGAGGTACGTGAAGTTGGACAGCCCTGATTCACATGAACCATACCATTATGAATATGTATTTTGCGCAAATTCTGTTTCAAATTCGTATGCCACATCTTGTGGTATATTGACTAGGCCGTGAATCTAAATTTGTCGAAAAGTTATCAGATCTCATCTAGAGTAAAACTTCTAATCTTCACAAGTTCTTATTTCACAAACCCTATTTCTTGGTCCAAATGAGTGACTAGACCGTGTATCCTTCGCCACGTGAGCGTAAAGTGAAAAATTTATTCGCTGTTCATAACTTTTTTGTCATACAATATCTTCCATAGTTCCGAAACGGCCCAGTCACTCATTTCGATCAAGTCATAAAGTTCGCGAAATAAGGACTTGTAGAGATGAAGAGTGTAGAGTTGGCAGCTTGGCTCTACATGATATGTGATAAATTTTTGACAATGTTAGATTTACGGTCTCTGGCTTGTTCTGGCAATATTTACCATGCAAATGTTTTTGGTTGAATTTCGGTTCATTTTGTACGTTGCTTATGACATAATCCTTTCATTTCACATAACATCATTACATAAAATAAAATTATTACCAGATTTATTTCAAGTGAAACCAATTCATAACTCATGTTCAAAATACGAAGAATATATACATTTACCTTCCCAGGTTCAAGCTGCAATTCGATGTAATTGAGAGCTGCTCTCACATCCATTGGATAAAGAATCCTATCATAATACAATAATAACAAAATGGGGATTATTCTCGATGAATACTCTTGAATTTTTATAACAAGCAGTCTTCCGTATATATCAAATTTCAGGCCACTAGCATCAAGATTAGCGGAAGTCTCATACATACTTATACATCCTTGGTTCTAAGGGTTGGGGGTGAAAGTTTCAAGTTTAGGAACTTTCTTGTTGTTTTTTGTAGGGAAACTAGGTCACATACCAAATTTCAATTTGATAGAACATCGGGAAGTCCCCTAACACTTTTTTGATAATCAGTGACTTGATGACGAAATCGGATGTTTCTAGATATTTATAAAATCTAAAATGTACGAGCTATATGCACTCGAAAATCTGCACGTTTGATGAGTTCACTGCTAGCATTATATCATAAAAGTTTTGTTCGTCTACTATATTTAAAATTCAAGTTAGGTGGGTTCGAAAATGCGATGAAACACTTCGAGAAAAGATAGGTACTGCCCAATGCGGCACTTCGCTTGGCTCGTCTTGGCGGAAGCACTAACGTATCACCAAAGTTTAGCACAGTTTTCATGATTATATTCATTGATGACATGTTGGAATTCTGCCACGAATTTACTCCTCATCTGTCCAACTACATAGGAGGATCCTTGTGAACAAGGGTGTACCACTCTTTTCTTCATTTAGTCTCTTTCAATTTTTTTTTCGAATAAATCATCAAATACGCATCAAGTTAAATTGACATTTCATAAAAAAAAACATAGACTGACCCCAGTTTTTTTCGGTGTTTATGAAGGCAAATATGTATGTCAATAGGAAATATTTCGAGTTCAATGGAAGATTGCCAAAGCATCCAGTTACTGAACCTGTATGACAGGACACTTGGTATCGAGTTTATTTCAAGAATCGAAGTATTCATAGAAATATACCTGAAAGGCGACTTCTATCCTAAATAGTTTTTTTTTGTTTTTCTGGTTGGCACCCAGATCACTACTTGTTTGAAGAGCCCCTCTTCGAAAATTTTCCATCTACGTCACCTTTATTGTGAAATTTCGTGGTTGGAGTTTTCTAGAAGCTCTTTGTCAGAAGTTCATCTCTTGAGTTTATAGGCGACGTTCCCAACAAAATCAATAAACAATACTATGCTCCCAAAGATTCTAAATACCAGATACTCGTACAATTCATTCAAATCACAAGTCGAATGATTTTTCGAAATACATCAATTCAATATTCATGGATTAACGTGAAAAATGCTGAGGGTACGAACTGGCGAATGCGCCGGACCATCTTTCTTATATTTTGTTTTGTATCGCGCCGCGCAAATTTCTCTTTTTTTTGACATGGGGACCATTTTCAGACGATCAGAATATAGCGGAAAAAAGGAGAATTCAGCTTCATTTTAGTTCACAGGGTAAGAATAAAGTAAATATCTCAACAAGAAACTATTGAATTTTGCAGGTGAATGCAGTGCAGCAACATTCATCTGATATACATTTTTGTTGATGATATACTTCGATTAGAACCGAAAATGACTTCAATTTTTTTAATTTATATGGGAGCTCCTGTATATCTTTGTAAATGTTGAAGAACTTAAATTTATATAAATCTAATAAAAAATACTTCACCCGAATTTGGCATTTGGGTAACAGTTACCCTTAGATCTTATTTTTCTTCACCTACTATGAACATACACAACACATACATAACAATTTGTTCATCTTTACAATTTTTCACACCAATGTGCAAAACTCAAAAGATGTTGATGAACATCCGATAATTCCTAGTATATAAAGATTTTTTACACAAAACCCAATATGAACTTTTTGAGAAGATAAACAGGGATCTCATTCTATGCAAGTGCATTGACATGGCACTTACTTGCAAAATTTCATAAATATTATTCTCGTCATTAAAGAGAAATTTACTTGGTTCATACTTCATCCCAACACAGTAAATATATTAGGGTGCGATGAAGAAAAAAACGGAAAGACATCGTTTTGCACGAAGGAATCGCACATATGTAATGAAAATCATTATTATTTATTCGATCCACATTTAGTCCGAATCAACAGGGTAAAATCAATGCGTTCTTGTCTTCTTCCTTTGCTTTGGAAAATGCCCACTCCCACTTGAATGATAGATGAAGACAAATAATATCTGTATTATGTCAACATTAATATGAGGCATTCTCTTTTCATTAATATCTGGAAATATCCATAAACCTTCATGTTGGAATAATCGAGAAACAATTGCGGTCGTGAAGTATTGTGATGTTTTTTTTTCTCATTCAGGAAAATCACTCTAGAGGAAACCAAGGTTTCAACATTTGATTGCCGCAATCAAGAACCCTGAATTTCGCAATATGACAATGTTTACCGCATTATCGCGGTCGCAATTTGTCGTTACCGCTCTCGAATAAAACCATGCTTTACAAAATTTCAATTTGATGCCATTTTCCCTATGCAAAATGAAAGGGATAATTTAATTTAACTTGAACTAAATGAACGACTCGATTTATACTGTTTCAGTTTGAACTACTATTATTATTTTCATTATTATTATCATTATCATAAGTTTATCGATGTAAGATAAAATTTTTTTGAGAGACAATTATTCACAACTTATATCAAACATTGACTGTAATCAGATAAATTTAACAATCAAAACAGCCAATATGTGGATATATCGTAGAATCCTGAAGATACCATGGACTGCCAAAGTGAGGAATAAGGATCTTCTCAGGCGTATCAATAAAGACCGTGAACTCTTCAGCATCGCGAAGGAACGAAATATTGCATACCTTGGCCATAAATATCAATTCCTTCAGCTGATAGTCGAGGGCAAGATTGAAGGTAAGAGAGGATTAGTACGGAAGAGGATATCATGGTTGCGGAACTTGAGGCAGTGGACGGGTATACAAGATATTCAGACATTGATCCATACCGCTAGAGATAGAGAAGCCATGAAAAATGTGGTCGCGAACGTCCATTAATGGATATGCATTGAAAGAAGAAGAAGAAAAACCATAGGAGACCATGAATATAATAGAAATTCAAGGGAGCAAACGTTTAAAAATGTTATGTTTTTTCATGAAAATTTGGCTTTTTAAAATCTTTCTATTAACACAAAGCACTGAAGGAACATAATCAAATGAAAAGGAGCGAGTGCTTCCACATTAATTCCTGCTTTTTGCGACTGAGTTGAATTTTTGCCAGATTTGGCAAGCAGAATAATTCTCTAGTGAACTCGGATTTCCCTCAAAAACATACGCAGGTAGTTATTTCTCCCCTCGGACGTAACCTTTGCGAAAAAAAACCTACCCTTATCCACCCTACCTAAATTATAAGATGAACCTCCTACTGGGCAAAAAGAACGTAACGGCGGAGTTAGCAAGTCCGTTTTTTGGGACATACCTCCGGGATATGATTTTTCTTTTGAAGTCCCCGGATAGAGGAAATAACGTTATCTGATTTCCGGATTTTTCGATGGAAATTGGAGTTTTTGTCTTGCGAGGGAACAACTGGGGATCAGGTTTAAGGCGGGGCGAAGACTTAGGTAAGAAGATATCTCTTTTCTTTGAGGCGTTTGAATTGAATTCGCATGGACTTATTGCTTTCGAGACGGAATTGAGTGGTCGATTTTGGTTGAAATCTAATACGAAGGATCTTTATCTCATAAAGGACGAACCAAAAACCATAAAAAAACAATAACAACAGTCAATACGACTAAAAAAAAAAATCTAAAGTGATGTATGTCATAGTTGTGATGATTAATACAGGATGTTTCACAGGGAACTTTACATAATCCTGTTATATATAGAGTCTTAAAGCTGCATCACAAAATTTCCATTCATAAATGTTTTTTATCGTTCCTTGCAAATAGACAGAAAGATTCATTCTTTCTGATCGAAATTTCATTCGAATATATTTCTAGTATCGTACATAAGAATTGAATGAGTTTTTCAGAATTCGTAACAATTTTGACTGCTGATGTGGAAATGACCAATTGATGGACCACTCTCTCTATTACTTTCCACATTTATTCGAAATGCATACACACAGGAATAGAACTCAATCATTCAATTTTCGTCATACCCCCAAAACTTCTCATAATGATTTAACAAATTTGAAATATTACATTCCACAATAAGTTGCAGAATGAGCTTATATTCGAACAAGAATTCGAGATTCGAAAACGAGTGGTGGCAGTTGGTGTGACTTACGAATTTGACAGATTATGGAATTTGAATTGATCTCAAAATTGAGAGGATCTGAGGTCACCACTGACAACCACAAAACGAAAAATATAACTGAAAACAATGCTGTGATGAGTTTCATTACAGCACTACTTCGAGTACTGAAGTAGGGAAAAGTAGTAAATTTATCGAAATTGATAACTCATTTCCATTCGGGAGATTCTGTTCATTGAATGTTGTCATAAAATCACGAAATCTTGATTGATTGATAGTAAGAAAATTAATTTGTCACTGATCTGCGTATTGCCAGAGCCTCCTAATAAACAGAAGATTTTCAATGAGAAATTTGGAATATTGATTTGGTGTTATATGATCTCCTCGTCGGACATTCTCTCTAAAACTCTATCTAAAATAAACACGTCTCAGGAGTATAATTCTCGAGGAAACACAAAAAAAATCAACAACAGCAACAGGCCGAATCATCGACGACATTTCCTTCAACTTGTCATAAAACAAAATAACAACAAGTGTTTCTTGAGGTGAAGAAAACTCCTTTTTCGTATACCATTTCGTTTAGATTCAGCCTAGATAAACATAAACTTATAGCCATTTTGAACTTTCACAATGAGCTATGCTATTCCTGGAAACATGTCACTGTAGCATTATATACCTTCAAAGCAGAAATTATTTGAATTAACTGCAACTGTGTTGTATTCAGTCAAAGTAACAAATAATTTCATATTCTCTGATATAGATTTTTTTAATAACAAATTACTCAAAAATGCACAGTTATGAGATTTCACAAAAGGTACCTTCATTTTTCAAAATGGCTAAGTGCCTAATATTCATCAAACTATATTGAACTATCTTTTGATTTCTAGTACATGATCATGAGAAAAAAATAGAAGTAGAATTTTGTGTTCGCAGAAGATAAATCACATTCATGAAAAACTATTAACACTGAGTTGTAGAGACGTTCATTAAAATTTAATGCTGCCTCAATTCTCCCTTGAATGGAATATCCATAGAAGGTAGCCATGGATACTCCGTTTAATGAAGAATTGAGGAGGGAGCATTAAATTTAATGGACGTTCCTGCAACTCAGGGATGATTAACCCTTTCCAGCCCGAATTATCAATTTAAGAAAAAAAAAATAATTACCCACCGAAATAAGTTCAGATAAGCTCCAAAAACACAAATATATGAGTAATTTATGTTAAGAAGTGTCCTGATCCTTGCAGGACTCGTGATGCCATATGGCATCATTGGGAGTTACACAAACATCGAAGAAATTAAAATTTTTTTATATTCCAACAGTATAAACATTCATTTGACAAAAAAAAATTACATTTTCGTTTTGCCTGCTCTGGCAAACATTTTTATTTCCCATTTATGAAGTTTATTTTTCATAAATTGTTTCGAAGATGATCGCCCATTGAAGGGGATCATAATTTTTTCAATTGAATTGAACTCTTCTGGTTCCAGCTTCGCCAAGTTAGACCTTGTCCCATCTATCACCGGCCTAATCTTGAACAATTTGTCATAATCTGGACTATCCCTAGGCTCCATTTGGGAATTATCATTGAAATAAACCATATTTCTGAAATTGTCGAATCTATTACGCGACATTACATCTCCGATTGAGGGATATTTGTACCTTCCGCCCAATACATTCGGTAACTTGGCATTTTGATAATTCTACTCTGAATGTGAATTCCCATTTCTTTTTCTATTGTGTTCACAGATGTTTGAGTTTGTTGAACAGAATAAAGGTTTGTTCGATAAGCAATATTTGCTATTATATCATTTTACAAATGATAATCAGCGGAAAAATAGAGGCACGAAGGGCTGTTGGAAGAAGGCAAGCCTCCTGACTCAAAAATATTCGAAAGAGTGGACCGGAATAAGAAATACAGGACAACTTTTGCATTTAGCTCAAGATCGAGAAGCCTTCTCAATGGTGATCGCCAACGTCGGAGAAAACTGACATGGCACATGAAGAAGAAGAATTGTGGAGGAGTCATTTCAGTAGATTGGGGTTTGAAAAAAGAATTATTGCTAATTGTTTCTAGTTGTCGCATATCTTTCTTTCGCCATCGATAAGTTGGATCCTTTTTTTCAGGAGATTAGGTAATCGGGCAAGTGGAATATCATCCGACGAACTATAATCTTCTGAATCCCCAACATTCCCTCCCACTTCACAATCAATACAACCAGCAGCTTCTCCTATCTGTATTTGACTATCTATTCGAGGGGAAATGTCTTTTTTGTCTTCTACATCAACCTCTACATCTTCATCAGAGTTTTCTAACTGAATGTCTGAAATATCTCCATCCATAATTAGAAGTAGATGCTTGCTTTTCTTCTTTTTCCATCAACCCAACACACGTAATTTCAACCTGAATTGATAAAAAAAGTATTTCTACAAATACAATATTATTTCTACAAATATGATATTATTATGAATATTTCATTCAAATATATATTCAATACGGAAGACAATATCTGTATAGTATGAAGCCCAATGATTCCAAATGGAATCATAACTTTTTGGGGGTTGTGGGGTAAATTATGATGCTAATTTCTATAAACAAAAACTATAATTGAATAAACTAAAGCATGATTACTCACGTCGATTTTTCTCAATTCTTTATATAGCGCAATTTGAAAGTAGTAATACTAGAAAGTTCACTGTTCACTAAATTATGCCAGCAGTAGGAAATGCAAACTTGCAAATGTGCATAAATATAAATACAGAACTCTATACTAGAAACTTTTGATGTCCATACAACTAATGCCCTTTCTAGGAATTAGAAATATCAACAAGAAGGTTTTCAGTAACATCTAGGGATTAGAAAAAGCACTTATTTCTGATGATGCCAAATGGCATCACTGGGCTGGAAAGGGTTAACTGAAAAATAAGAATTTGGGAAATATTTTTTTGTGGATTTTCATCAATAATTAAAAAATTGTAGGAGAAACAAGTATTACTTTTGGAATTTCCCGTCAAAATATATGTAAGAATTAGAGACGTGTACATCTTACCAAGATGATTTAACAATCAAATTTTATTCGAGAAAGTATTCAATCATTTCATATAATTATCATATGTTATTATTAACAACTCTCACAAACTATTGTATCTACAGAAAAAAAAATAGGATGTAGTATATCGTCATAATAGTATGTAATCATTGTATGACTTCTGCTTAAAAGAAACTATTTTTCTGGAAGCATGGGGGAGGGGTTGTTATTTTCAGTATAATCATATTATACTATACTATATACTATAATATTATAAATGTGAATGTCCTCTATGGACTCAGGAACTAGATGACCGATTTTGATGAAACTTTCACTATATTGTAGAGAATTTTTGGAGGTTTTCATGTAAGGTTCATTCCTAATAATGAAAAATGCTGGTACTTTCCGGCTTCTACGGGCGACGCCGCGTAAACTATGAGAGATAGAGGAACGTAGACAATTTTGTAGTTCTCGAAAAGTTCTATAAAAAAGTCCGCGACAGCAATCTCTAACATTTTCAATTATATCCAAAATAATGGTCAATTCAAAGAGGGCTTTTGACTAGCATGAAATGAATCAATATCAAAATGAATATGACTGTTATCTGCGGAATTTATTCCTGATGAAAAATGCTTCTTACAGTATAGTTTTGTAATGGATACTTTGAAAGTTACAGTAAGTTGAAAGAGTGTGAATTTTAGCAAAATATTTTTGAATCTATTCGCGACATCGTTTTGTCATGTTTGCACGTGCTGTGTCTCCTTCGATACGAGGTTATGAATGTGGGGTTGCGGACCTATCAGTACCGTTTCAAATTAAAATATAACGGGAGCGGTGCCGCGGGTATGAGCTTGTGATTTATATTTCTGCGTCGTCCTGAATGAACACGATTTTACAATTTCCTACGTTCTCCTTCTCGTTCATAAGTATTTTCCAGGGAAACTCGTGATTTCTCAAGATTAACCCGTTGTCCCGTATCTGCTTCATTTAAGATCGCACGTAGTTGCAACTCTTCGACCCCCATAAATAAAGGGATAAGTTACGAGCGGCCCTTCTAGGATTCTCGAACGTATTAGCTCTCCGTAATGACTGCACGTTAGCGAAACCATTGTTTCCATTTCGCGTTGTTTCAGCGATAAGGGCGGATTTATTCATTGCGAAAATGCGATAGTTGGGAAAACAGGCTTAAATACCTGAGGGAGTTTTGTTCGAAGACGCGATCGTATCGTGTTTTTCGGAGGAAGCGGCGATATTTTAGAGCGTCTGGAACGGGGCCGGTTTCTCGTGCGTGTGTTGCGCCCAGATAGGTATAACTTTCGGGAAAAGATTGTACGGAAGAAAGATTGGAAAAGAAGCGCCATCTAGTTATTCCGAAGTCGATCTGAATGAGTCAGATATTTATGCTAAATTTGATGATTGAGAAATATGTAGTGTAGATTTGTGGTTGGAGTGATAATAATAATAATAATATTCTAGTCAATACTTCGGTTTCCCGCTCAAAAAATTTTTGGAAAAAGAATGAACATTGATCATTTTTATAGGAATGTTGCGAATTTCTACCGAAATCGATGTTTTTAGGATTGATATAATATTCATGAGATAGTTGAAAACGTTGATAATTGGATATCATCTGCTTGAATACAGGGTGAGTCTTCGATTCGTACCTACATTCCAACGGGAAATTCCTGATATCGAAAGAAACACTTTTTATTTTTGAATATGTGATGCGCACTGTGTCCCAAATTGGGTGAGACTACAGTTTATCTCTATTATTGAAAAAAACATGCAGATTTTGCGACCCCTGTATATTTTTTTTGTGAAACTTCTGAATCCACAAACATCCAGAAACTTCTGTTTCTGAGATACACAGCGAAAATGAGAATGTTCACTTTCTCGGGATATAATTATGTATGAGATAAAAGAAAATTAAAACCACCTTTGAACGAGTCAAAGATTTATCCTATATAATATTTGAGCTGTTCCTACAAGACATGCTAATATTTGAGAAAGCGATCATTTGACAAATAAAAAAAAGAATGATGGAAATTTCATTGTGGGAATAGGACAAATTATAATATTTCAGAGTGTCAAGTACATATATCTGGCGAAGAATTCTAGCAATTTTCCCCAGCAACAAAAAATATCAAATTATCCTTGAACAACTATGACAAAGTAATTAATGTCATTGGGGGGATGTTCTTTTAAAATACTATGTCATGATTGTTTAATCCTTATTTGAATTGAGAATTTGCTGTTGCTGAGATGGTTTTTTTATTTAGTTCAGATGACTAATGTTATATTTTCGAACCTCTGGATTGGGACAGATAAAACCAATTTTATGTGTTTGAAAAAAAAGAAGAATGTCATGTTTCAGTTTATTGGTTGTGAGATTTTTTGAATGATATTTAATAAAATATTGGAGGATAATTGAAAACTGACTACTCAATTTGTATTATCATGAGGTAAGTACTGCAATATCTAAAAACAATAACGAATTCTCCTTCTATGTCCTGTAATTTTTAGCCATCTCTAAGAAACCATCAATAGTTTCGAAACGTCGGCGATAGAATCATATAGTTTAAAGAAGGATATTGATGTTCCTTGTCCAGATCCCTGTTAAAAAAATAGTTAATTCTGGGTTGAAATAATGCTCGGAGAAAAGTGAGTAGAATGCAGCCTTGGCACTGCTCATCATGAAAGTTGAAAATGGCCTTAGATATTTCTTCGTTTTTTATCTAAATTGAGTACATAGATGGCAGGACAAAACCCAAATATATTCGCACTGATAAAAACTAACAATACGAAGAAATAAAAAAATGAAATAATGCATCTAGCATATAGACGAAAGAACTAAAAAAATTTACACAACATACCCCAACCTTTTTAAATAAAAAGTAACGATGGTGAAAAAAGATAGACATTACTCAGTCTAGATATTGAATTGAATAATTTGAAGCATCTAATTATCGGGGATAGGTCAGGTCATTGTTGTTTTTCGAGTGTTATATGATGGCACAGTATAAGTGAACATAACCACAAGTTTGCAGCAATAATAATAATAACAATAAAATAACAGTTTTTAAACGAACTGAATTGGTTGAAACCTACGCGACCATTCTTTAATGTCACATGTTTTATCGAGAACTCCGGTAGTCGTCTTTCGTTTATATCTAGTTGATATAATATTAAAAATGTCAATTTCGTGTGTTTGTTTGTAGGGTATGGACTCAGGAACCAGATGACCGATTTTGATAAAACTTTCACTGTAATGTAGAGAATTTATTTGGGGAGGTTTTCATGTAGGGTTTAAACTCATCACGAAGAAATGGGGAAGACTATTGAGTTCTCATGAAACAGGATAATCATTTTCAACATTTTCAGTTCAATTCAAAATTATATTCTATTTGAGGAGAGCACCCGACTGTTATGCCATGAATTCATATAACAATGAATTCATTTATTCAAAATAGAAATCATCGAAATGAATACCATTTTCAATTCCCATGATTACTATTTTGAATTATTATTATTATTATCAGGTCTTCTTTAACGTAAACAAACAAAAATATACATATAAGAAACATGATTGGGTGAAACTAATATAAAAGGCGAGGTTCAGTTCACTCCAAGCGGAGTGTCTGCTCTTCCACCTAACCCGAGAAGAACAAAATATTAAACAAATAAACAAAAAAAAAAGATATACACATACCCAAAAATCCACTCAATACGAGATAAATACAATTTCAATTGCGAAATGAAAATCTACCAGCCCAACGAGAAAAAAAAAAGTTTTCATTAGCCTAATTTGCAGGAAAGGAAAGAAAAGATTGTGAAGACTTAAGGTTTTCAACAATTTTTACTTTGAATCGACTCCGTGAACTGATCTCCAAAGTATCAGCAGGCAGTTTGTTCATAAGACTCACAATCTGGTAGGAAAAAGAGCGCTTAAATTGTTGCATTGAATGTTTTGGCATCGATAGTCTACCTCTTGACCGTATATTAATATTGTGGACGTCAGATCTGAAAGATATTTTGTTATAAAGGTAGACTGGAGTTTTAGTTTTTAGAATATACCGAAAAAAACAGATCGTGTGCAAATATCTGCGTTCACTCATATTGAGCCACCCATTTAACCTGAGATAATGACTAATGTGCTCGTATTTTCTCACACCGAATATCAGTCTTAGGCAGGAATTTTGCAACCTTTGTATGCGCTCTTCATGGCTTTTTAACAAACATGAGCCATATATTGTGTCACAGTAATTGAGCTGTGATAAGACCAATGAATCACACAACATGGATTTGAGTTGACGCGACAAAATGGCTCGATTCTGATAAATTAGTTTAAGACTAATATATCCACTTTGTAGTTTTTTGTTTATGTGATCCGTGAATCTCAAGTCCTGGTCAATTGTTAGCCCCAAACTCTTGACATTTTTTCGGAATATAATATCTTCACCATTCATTCTGATGCAATTTTTGTATTTATCCTCAAATTCGCATCTCCTACTACCAAATGCCACAACTGCTGACTTAGATACATTCAACCTCAGGCAATGTTGTTTAGAGAACTCAAAGATGGTATTGAGGTCATAATTGATTGCTGCGATTGCCTGATCGGATTCCGATGACAAAAAGGACAAATACAACTGCGTATCATCTGCATAATAATGAAACAAACATGACAGAAAACACTGCGAGAACTGGCTAATAGCACCATTAATGAAAACTGCTTGGTATCTCTTACCAAAGAAGTTCCCTATAAGTTTTCTACTATCCGGCGAGATACCGATGAAGTGCAGAATAGCATCCAGAAGTTCATGATTCAGACTATCAAACGCTCTGGAATAATCTAGAAGAATCAAGGCAGTTGTTTTACCTTGATCAGCAGCATGGAAAATGTCATCAGTAATTTTAGACAGAGCCGTCTTGCAACTATGGCCGCTACGGAATCCCGACTGATGTTGGGGAATAATGCTCTCGTCATTGACGTAATTATTGAGTTGGGTTTCCAAAACCTTTTCAAGAATTTTTGACATGATCGGCATTATACGATAGGTCGTAGATCCCCGTAAGCTTCGGGGTCTGGTATCTTGTTCACAGGTATCACTTTAGCCTTTTTCCACTCTTGTGGAAAGACAGACTTTTTTATACAAAAGTTGACAACGTGAGTAATATAAGGCAATAGAAAAGGAATGCATAAATGTAAAATGAATAGACTTAAACCATCAAATCCCACAGCCCTCGACCTGAGTTTTGAAATAATGTTCAAAATGTCAATTTCCGAAACTGGTGAGAAATTGAAATCTCTTTTGCGATTGGAACTACGAGATCTATAGAATGACAACACTGATGGATCGAGAGGGAGATCGCTTCCATGATTTGCGAAGAAATTATTAATTTCATCAGGATAATTCATATGATCAGGTTCATCTTTGTTTCAAAAATGTTCTCGAAGTGGCCTTCGTAAAGGCGAAGAATTTTCTTTTTCTTAAAAACCTTGAATGTGATTGTTATCTGGGGCATTTATGCTTAGCCCTGATGAAAAATTAGTACAGTTTTCCATTGCAATATAACGCGAGCGGAGCCGCGGGATTGAGATTATTGTTGATATTTCTGACATCTTCAAGAGTTGTTCTCGATGAACTGGGTAACTTGAGCATGATCAGTTTGAATTGACAGAATTTGGAAGGACAAAAGTAGCCAATGAGCATAGTTTACACAAAACTCATTCTGAAAAAACGAATTCCGCTCAAATTGAACAGAGATGACAAGCCATATGAACTAGAGTGCCTGTATTCTTCTTGGTTAAGGTACCTTTATATAATTGAGAGTTGTATTGTATTATGAATTATTTTGATAAAAAAAATTGAAAGTAAATGACAGGTTTTCCAGATATTAAAGCATTTTGATCATCGCTCGTATGCTGTCTACAAAATACTGTAATAAGGCTCTAATATACTACCATCAACTTCCCCACATGCTTTTATAACGTGAACATCTCACTTCTCACACTTACCACCCTTCCGAGGCCATTTTTCCTCATTCTCGCAGTTGGAAGTGAATTTAAACCCCGAGAAAATCTAGCAACTTAGGCGAACGATCCGGGAACATACGGGTAAGAGCCCCTGGAACAATGGACTCGGCAGCACTTCCGTGTTCTTGAGTGTTTTCGTTGCTCATTGTGTTATCCAAACCGATGGCGGGGTGGCCCCAGACTCGGTTTCGGCGAATTGATCAGTGAATCATCCGACCGCAGCCTCCACCTCTGCCGTCTAGCCGCCATAAAGTTCGATGTTTCCACTTGTCATCCGATGCCAGTCTGCAGAGGGCGCTGTAACTTGTCTTCTCGGATTCAGACGGACTTATCGAGCTTCACGGGGCAGAAAATGGAGTACTGACCATCGCTCAACACAATAAACTTGGAGGGAATCAGTGACCATTTCAATGTGCATCACAAACACTGATAAGTTCGCATTTTCATTCAAGTTTGATCATTGACGAAATGAATGTATCACACAACATATACTATCTGACGAAGTCTTTCATACACCCAGAAGGAGCTGTTTCAATTTTTTTTTTTTTTTTGATAAAACATAAAAAGTTCAGCACAGAGTAAATTACTGAAATTTAGAAAAAAAACATTGTGAAGGGTTATTCATGTGAACATTTTTTGGAACTCTAACATTATAACCGTTTTCTGTAGATTTTTCAAATTTTACAACAGCTGCCATTCTGGAACTGCCCGAACGGTTCGCATTCAGACATTCCGTACCCGCATTTGGCACCTTTCGCGAATAGCGCTCCGCCATTGGTAGACTCGAAACCTTCTCTGTTCTAGCGCGAGTGAAACAAACAAAGTTATCTGTAGCACCGCTCTAAACCTTGTACGTGTTTATCTCTCGTAGTCGTAGTTTTGCCTTTATTAACTACATATATGAAATTATTGTAAGTTGCGTAATGAGCCATATCCTCATGAAAATTACACAATAATTACAATTCCAATTACCTTTTTGTAAGGAATTTATGGACGATATCATAACCGCTATTCCTAAAGAACAAAAAAACACAATAACAGAAATAATCAACTACATCAACCCAAAAATTCAATTCACCACAGAGAACGAAAAAGACCAAAGTATACCATTTCTGGATACAAAAGTAATAAGAACTGAGAACAACCCCATAATAACTGACTGGTATGTGAAACCAATTGCATCACAAAGATATATCCACTATCATGGTCATACCATCCTCTAAAAATGAAATTCAATTACATCAATAATTTAAGAATTAGAATAACAAAATTATCTCACATCACATTAAGAAATGAAAATCTAACAAATCTTTTCAATATATCAAAAAAAAATGGATATCCAACGAATTTGTTGAAAAAATTGATTTATAGCACTCCAAACAGCCCGGTACAAACAAATGAGGTTCCACCACCAGCCCAGACTAACCAAGAAAAGGATTTCTATATCACATTACCATATGTTGAATTATTAACGGGGAGATTAAAGAAAATCATTCTCAATGATAGAGTGAAGACATCAATCAAAAACTTGAAACCTATAAAAAAAAATTTCAGCAAATTAAAAGATCCCACCACCAGATTCCATGTGGGCATTGTAATCAACAATATGTTGGACAAACATCTACAACACTCCAACAAAGACAAAATCTACATTAAAGCAACATCCATTTAAAAAAGGAAAACTGTACTAGCCAAGCATTGCATCTCCACAGGACACCAACCCAACTATAATGAAACCACAATTCTTGATGCAGAACCTAACACAAGGAAACGAACATTGCTGGAAATGATGAGAATTGCCCAAAATTATAATGCATTGAACTATAGGAAAGATATTGATCAACTGAGCTCTATGTACTCCCTATTAATCGAGATAGATAAGAAATCGAATCATAACAATTCGACCAACCTCACAGTATAAAAAACACAACGAAAAACCTCTCATTATCATATCGCATTTCAATAATTTTCCAACAAATTCTATGGTATATCATCTAATGAAGGATGTCTAGATTCAATCAAATTCTGAAAGTTCCTCAAATAATTCATGTTCTCAAAATCTGTTCCAAAATTTATACATCTTTTCAACATCTATATTCAGAATCTCATATTTCGTAAGATACGTTTTCTATTGTACCTAATGAAATTGTATCATTAAATTTTGTAGCATCTCCTGAAGAAGGAATAAATAAATCCCGAAAGCTTGAGAAAGTAAAGAAAAAAAGAGTACACTTATTGAATTAGACTGCTATCCCAAATAAGTTTCTCTTTAACTACATAAAGATACAACAAAGAAAAATTTTAAAGAAAAGTCCGTAATGAAATTCGAAGTTATGTTCAGCTAAAATAAACGTAATATCAAAAGCAAAGTCCGAGAAATCTCTTGATGAAATTGAAAAATTCGAATAAAATAATATTGGAGAAGGATCTGAGGAAAATTTTTGTTTCTTCAGTTTTTTTTGTGTTTATTTTCAAATGTGGGTTGAACTCAAAGCACTCTTCTCCCCAGACTTGGTGCAATTTAATGTGAATACAACTGAAGCTTTTCCCCACACTTTTAACACACTTCAATTGTCAAGTAGAACGCACACAACATCTTCCATCAATGACCTCTATTAATGCTTGATTTCGCATTTCAATGCGTAATTGTCATGAGAAATCAAAAAAAAAAAAAAAATTAGAAGTCTCACGAATAATTGCCTCTCTGAACCGAGTAATAATATTTAGGTGAAATTCGTCAATTCATTACATTCAATTTAGTTATACTAAATTCATAAATATTCTGAAAAATTAAATACTTTTTAAGTTAGAATTTCTTCATTTGACCATTTGTGACCGACGGAGAAGTTTTGCAAACCCCTCGTTCATTAATCTAGCGATTCATAATCTTGACTTTTAATACGCTCGCCCCGTTTACAAGTTGTTAAAATAGTTGATTAAATTTCTATAGTTCGATTATTACCATCTTCATTCAATCTTTCGATTTGATAGAGATGTTTTCAGTCTGATCTGAAACCCAATAATCCCAACCCACTAAACTAATCCAGATTGTATCCTGAAACGAGCGACAAAGGAGCGAGCGTTGCCTTCTACAACGAGTATTAGGCGATATTCTCTCTATTTCAGTCAAGTTTTGTGAAATACTCTCGAAATTCAAATAAAAATTCAAATTAGTGACTTTTATATTTCATTTTGGCAGTTGATGTGACTCACAAAATTCGACAGTGATCTGTCGAATTTGAATCGATTTGATTCGAAACTTGATTCGATCGGAGGGCGGTATTAACAATTACAAGACGAAAAATATAACTTAAACAATGCTGTAGTGAGTTTCATTAAAGCACTACTCTTAGAACTGCAATGAACTCATTATGATACTGAAATAGAGAAAAAACATTCAAAAAATCATAACTCCTCAATACGACTCTTTGGACTCAAGGTAATGAAGTTTGCGAGGAACCATAAGAACATCGCCTAAAATTTGTGAGTGACAGAAATAAAACAGAAAAAAACAATAAATGATTCGTGTAGACAAGTGCTGACATACAATACGAGGCTTGATCAAATATACTATGGAAGGAGGTTTTTTTGTCCTACTGACTTGCTTTTCAATTCTCTTGAATTTTCTGTTTTTGCTGGGTTCATTTCAATCAGGGTGTGTGTTATTATCCTCATTATTATGCATTGGTCCGATCGATATTCACTCCTTCCCTATTTTGGTTCGATTTTCATTATATATTTCTTTATCAATTTATACTTTAGGTATCAAGAAATTTCTTCTCCAAAACAAATTTCGAAAGTAATTCACAAATGTCGTCTCCACATAATTTCCATTCATTTGGAAAAATAAATCAAGTAAGCTTTTTGCCAACAGAGTAAAACGCATATCGATAAAAGTGAATAATTCTCTAGAAACTGAGAAAATTGGAGGGGAACGAAGATAGCTAGCTCGCATTCAATTTTTTTCGACAATTCAAACTCGAATAAGTGAGTCATGGGGTGAAAGAGCAAATTTTCCGTGAATCAGCCCGATATAAGCGTAGGATAGGAGATTCCTGGTTACAGCACATCTCATTCACCCCCTTGTTTTTCTCGGCAATAACCAAGGGATGCGTGAAGTCTCGTCTGTCTGGCGCCAGGACTCACTGGGGGTGATGCATATTTTCTCTTTTTTTATTGTCGGTCCATTGAATTTTCTTGAATCATTCGCAATCTGGTTTCTTAAAAATGTCTCTCTAGCAATTACTGGGAGAGTCGGTGAATCATGATGAAATTATTCAATATTGAATTTCAATCTTCAACACATCGCTGTCAGAAATTCAGCCGTCGAGTTACAATCTCAGACCAGGAATCGTTTGAAACAAATGAAGTCGGCGACTATATTGGTTGAGCACCAACTAGATAAGCCAATGGTCTGGCAGTTGTCTATCCAAAAGTTGCAAGAACACAATTGCAACATAGTTAGTTCACTTTGAAGTGGATCAAAATTTCATAACCCCCTACCAGTTCTCTTCAAGAATAATTGCAACATGAATTGATATACAATATCTGCATCAACAGTCATGTTGTTTTAATTCGAAAATCAATCTGCTGCATTGCAATTTTTCTCGAACATATTCATTCCATCGTTCAAATTCTGTCAGCGGAAAACATTGCATCGTCCAATCAAAGTGAAGCCGCTTCACCTCGGGTAGAAGAGTATTTTTTAAAATTTCAATTGCATGGAAAAAATGTTCGGAACTCATAATTGAAAACCCATACCAAAATCCTGTAATTGGAAACAACCTCTGAGGTTATTATTTTCCGCGCTTCCCAGGTATAATTTGCCTCGATAATGCCTTTCGTGCATTTTTCGTGAAACAAAAAAAAACCCTAGAGGCCTGATATTCAATATGAAAAATATTTTTGCATTAAAATATTCACATTCTTCATTTTTGGGACGGCAGTTAGAAAACCTGTGATAATATTACTGGAACGGCTCTTATTTCCTTCAATAGTAGGTCACAATTCGACTAAAATATGTAGGAGAATCCTGCACCCTCTCAAATTATTCAGTACTGACTCCCACCTTCTGAAAAGATATCAATCCAGAATAATTGATGATGGATATGCTTCCACGTAAATTCTACACCATTTCCGAGTGTAATTCAGAAACCGTCAATTGTATTTCAGATTAGTCACTTCAATTTCAGAAAGCGTCAATTGAATTTCAGAAAACATCAAATGTAATTTAGATTAGTCAATTGCATTTCAGAAATCTTCTGTAATTGATTTGAAATCAAATGTCTCTCAGAAACTGTCATTTGCAATTCAGAAAGTTCGAATATTTCCTGAATTTAAGTTGAATTCACAATCATATAATATTAATCATTTTCATAATGATTATCATATCGTCAACCATATATGGTAGGTTTCCATGTATGAATAAAACCAATACAATCTGGTGAAATCTCTTAGAGCTGGCAGATAATGAAAAACAGTGTGTCACCGATGGTTATTGAACCAAGCCTAACAAAGGTTGAAAATATTATTGACCAAGCTTGGGTGACATGGAAGACACATGCCTTTAAATTTTTTCATTTTTGTGTTAAAGGTCAAATGAAAATGAAAGTTCATTTATTATCATTGTTTTATTTCTGAATTATCTCTCATTGATATTTTCTGAACTGCAATCTGGCATCGATGTGTGTATTAACTGAGTTGTAAATTGCCGTTTCTGAAATATATTTGATCATACCTCAAATTCGATTGAGTATGCAAGTACATTTGATGTTTTTTTTTAAATACAGTTGTATTTTTCTGAAATTCAAATGACTGATCTGAATTTAATATGACATATTCTGAAATTAACTTGACTAATCTAAACTACATTTGATGTCTTCTGACATACAATAATTGACTAATCTGATTATAAGTGATGATTTCTGAATTTCAATTGAAGATTTCTGAAATTCAACTGGAAATGGTGAAGTACTACCTTGTGATCATCTGAGTAAAATTGTTGCGTTTTAATGGTTGAATATATGAACATATGGTTTCAGACCAGACCTGACAGATTCAAAATACAGAACAGGTATTAATCGTGAAAACATATATTAAATATTATGGTATATTATTATAATCAATCCAGGAATTCATTTGAAAAATAACTGACAGCATTTTCATTCGCATTGCAACACGGGGAAATCGACGACAATCATGTCTCGCTACAAACGCAATTGATGCTACAATTATATAGCGAATATATGAAATATTCAGATCCACCGTTACAATACTGCCCATTATCTTCGTCGGACGAACTATGGGGCTGGTAGGAACAGGCATGAAATGTTGCACTCCATCAATTTCCTATCCTGGGTCCATTTCAGAATTACAATCGAAAGCTAATTGATCAAAGTCCCATTCATTTCGATTGGGCTAAGGGAACAGTTAAATATTTCGTTTTGGTTCCGTTCTCGGTTCCGTTCATTTAATAATTCTGTATTGTTGCAGACGTTTACGTACTAGCAATATTTCATTGATTTATTGCAGGTTACAAATGCAATGTGACTGCGACGAGTTGCGCTACTCTTAGGATAGATCAATAGAAGTTTGAAATGACGATTTGGGAATCGATGAAAATGTTTCACCCAAAGATTCAACCTCCGAACTAATATCAACTAAGGAAATTGAAAAGATTATCATATTTCTGTTCGACTCTTTGAGAGTAGGGTTATTATAGGTGATACCAAAAGTGATACTCTGTGATTATAGAATAAATATAAATATTAGAATACTCGTATTATACAATCTCATTCAACCCAAATAGACCTACCGTTCCGTATAAAGAAACCTATCTAAAAGTTTTCTATTCATGCTCAAAGTGAAGAAACAAAGAAGGCGTCAATATAAACACATAAATTAATGCTTTCTTCAACACTGAATATAACCTACAAAGTGCTTCAGTATTCAAATTCACTTTAAAGCCATGTTAACTTCATACATATATCAATTGTTGCAATACCTCATTTTGTCTGGTGGTGTATTTTTTCATATGTATTTATTTCATCGCGTTTGCGAATAAAATAATTATATCTATGGTCGGATGAATAATATAAGAGACGAATTCATCTTCTCCATGATTTCAAATCCTTATTTTTGCTACGTAAATGAAGGCGTTCTTTTAACGGAACGGTAGGATTATCACCTACTATATTACCTGAATATATTGTTATAACTATTGGCAAAATAATCTGACTCTGCATGAGATTCTACATCATGCAGATAATCTGGATATGATTTCAGAACCACCTGATAGCAAAATTTTCTTCTGCACATAATTCAATAGTTTTCTGTAACTGAAATAACAATAATGTTGCTTATGCGCCTACTAATTTCTTATTCGTATTTGCGAAAAAAATATCATTGACCAACCAAAACTCATGAAACATTAGAAAAACATGAGTTAGAATCGTATTTCGACAAAGACAAGAATTGTATTTCCCACTTCTTGCACACTGCTTTGACATGGTTGTTCAACACGCAGAAATAGTAACAAACTAGACTAGCTATCATCGCAACAAGATTGCTGGAAACTAATAAAAAAACAAGAAAAACAGGACCATCTAAGCAATCAAAGAGTTTACACCAATCTTCAGGATAGGTCAGAGTAGACCATCTGATTGTTTACCAGAATAAAATAAAAAAATTGTGAAGTGTGGCATAAAAACCAACATTTTATAAGTATTAAATATAAAATAGCATAACATCCGAAAAATTGCTTCTATAATTACGACATATTATAATTCAATGTTCATTTTTCATAGAATGAATTTTAGTAGCTCAAAAACCTACCGTTCCTTTAAAAGCACACCAAAAATTTTAACTTTTCGTGAAAAATAAGTACACATCAAGATGAAAAATATGAAAAGGCTCCATTTGAACCATAATCTGACACAATTCTCATTGAAATGAAAGAAAAAAAATTTCAGGTCTATTTGGGTTAATTGTGCATATATCTTCAGTTTTCAATCAATCATTTGTCAAAACAATCAGTGTGTGCAGAACTGGTAGAATATAGCGATAGTCATAGCCTCCTGCTGAGGAATATTCCAATGTGATGACATTAATTTATTTTATTCAAGCTGGAAGTATTAGAAACAGGTAAAACCCAATACAGTTTTCAGAGTTTGACAAGTTGTATTCAATAAAGAATGTTGAAATGATGAAAACAAAATTTAAACCGACGGCACAGACCATGAAATAACACCCTAATCATGGATCATGATGTATATAAATAGGGAGCGGACTAGTGAAGACTCCGGTAGCAGATTCACCCAAGATGAAAAAATGCGACCACCGAAACTAAGCTGAGACAGACCCGATTCGTCCTTATTAGAACTCATCAGTGCCTCTCAGCCAGCGAGGATGAACGAGCATTCTAGAGGCCAGTATTTGAGCCATGAGCATCACATGATCTGAAAACGATCAGCGAAATGAAAAACATTTAGCAAATTCTCTTTAATTTATGGAGTTTAACATTGAAAATATCCACAGAAAATTAATGTTGACAGCATAATACAGGAATTAAACTGCGAATATCTCACAGGATCTTGGTTTTCTCTACGTTGCTCTGAAGTCAATGGATTAGAGAATTTCTGGGACATCCATACTAATCTGTACTTAATATAACAAATGTGAATATCTGTGTGTTTGTTTGTCCTCTATGGACTCAGAAACCAGATGACCCATTTTGATGAAACTTTCACTATATTGTAGAGAATTTTTTTGGGAGGTTTTCATGTAGGGTTCATCCCTATATAACGAAGTAATAAAAAAATAAATCGAATTTTCATGAAAAATCCTGGTATTTTCCAGCTTTTACATGCGACGCTGCGTAAACTAGAAGAGATAGAAAACAATTTTGTAGTCCTCAAAAAGTTCTATAAAAAAGTGGGTTGAAGACAACCCACGATAGCCATTTTTAACATTTCTAATTCAATCTGCAATAATGGTCGATTTGAAGGACTTTTGACTGGCATTCAATATAAAAAAGGAATATGATTGTTATCTGCGGCATTTATTCCTGATGAAAAATGCTTTTTACAGTATAGTTTCCTAATGGATATTTTGAAGTTACGGTAGGTTGAACGAGTGTGAATGTGAGCAAGAAATTATTGAATCTATACGCGACATCGTTTTGTCATGTATACACGTGCTGTCTTTGCTTCGATACGAGGTTATGAATGTGGGGTTGCGGACCTATCAGTACCGTTTTAAATTGAAATATGACGTGAGCGGAGCCGCGGGTATGAGCTTGTGATTGTGAAGTATATGATTTACTAACTCAGTGTTGTATACTTCCCAATCAATGAACATAACATGTTTTTCATATCCCGAGCTTTCTATTCGATGACTAACACTAATGAATAACAATTATACAGGGAGTACCAAGTTCGACGGCCTATAAGGCGTTTCTGGAGAACTGGACCTATTTGAAATCTGAAAATTGGGATTCTGTTATTGTTTGACATTATCTACCGATCTGAAATAATGTTGGAGCCTAACCACTTTCGGTTATATAGGAATAAAAAATTTTTTTTCTTGTTTTCGAATTTGATACATTCGTATTCCAATCGTCGCATTCGTCAAAATATCGAGAAAAAACTGAAGTAAAAGTATTCGGTATTATGTTTGTTATTCCTAACCGCTATCTCTCCTCGTTGGATGAAATATTGTTTTCATAGGATTGGCGGCTACTGTAGGCGACATTGAAATATTCCGTTGGAACAAAAATCGTCATGAGTGGGAAATTCAAAAAAGGTATGAGAAACTTGAAATTGAAACGATATGATGCAATAACGAAACAGTTTTTCACAAGACTGAGAAAAAAACGTATACGTGCTAAACTAAAATAAACCGAAATCCATGAAATTCGATTTGCTAGTGGATCACAATTTCAGCGTTGTACCCCTCAGTTTTTGATCGTTAATGAATTTTAGCCAATTTTCATTCCATTTCACGGCCCACTACATACATCAACAATCTACAAATACTCACATGATACTACAAATATATCATTGCATCGAACTCTGTACATTCCGATAAAACTCATCCTGATAATTCGAATGTTACGGTTACGAATAAAAATTTTTGCTACGAAATTCGATAATTGGATAAAACGAAAGAAAACAAATTAATTGCAGAGAATTTCATTTTCCAACGTCCAGTGAAATATCTCAATTATCTGGAGAAAAATCCATCACAATTTAAATATTTGCTGGAACTCGAGACATTTGCAGTGTCTCGCCTAGACAGCTTGTCAGTCCAGGTATTTAGTCTTTCGAAAGAATTAAGTTTCAAGTGCACGATTATTTTATTCATCAGTCTGGACTGGTATTAACTTTCATGATTTTTCAGATGCAGTTGGTAGTTTTATTGTCGTCGTCACCTAATCACTATAGGAACTTCAAACGGCCTTTTGGAGCATGAACTCCATTTCTTATGGATTTCATTATTCCAATCCCGGACCAAAAACTACTAACTGAATGACGCTGTTGCTCATGGGCTCCGGTAGAGGAGGGCAGAGGGAGCCATGGCCCCCTGAGATTTTGATCCCTCTCTTGTTTTAGATACTGATTTCGCCTGCGCCTCATCAAATCATTATTTGGCCTCCTCTGAGAAAAAGTTCTGTGGGCGCCTATGCTGATATTTTACATAATTAATTAGCATTGGTAGCAAATGCCACTGCTCCATAACGTGTTGAGTTTGAAGCTGATGTGCCACCGGACGATTCAGCAACAGTTGCACAACTGTTACGTTCTTTGAATGCGACCATTTATATACCAAATACTCGAAATTGAGATGTATTCCATACTATGAATACACTCTATAATCTTTCTCAGAAAATGTGCACCAGGTGCACTATTGCGATCGCATATCTATAAGCGTTTTCGGAAACTTACCCGGGTTAGCCCGATCTATAACCTTTGCGTTCGTTTACTTAACCCGAACATCGAACCCGTGTTCGGAAAGTACGGGGCTGTTAACTCGATCACTGACTCGGGTTGATCCACCGTAACCCTACACAAGAGCAGGTTCGTTCGGTCACCGCATGCGCACTGCGGTTTAGTTTTGAATTTTAAAACGCGGGAGTAAACTTTCTACTCTATTCTAAATAATTAATTGTACTATTCTTAATAATTATGGAAAGCGAAGAGAATTGAGCTCAATGTGGAATATGTGGTTCTATTTGCTAAGAATCAAATGTTTGACAACACATAATGTGGCAATAAATTCAAGCAAAGCTAGAGACAATCCAAAATCTAATTGTAAATAAAATTAAGTTAGACTTTTCACGCCTTTTTTGTGAATAAGTATCCTAGTTTAACAGTTCCAATCATCATCAGTCCTATCAACCCTGTTTAACTAGGATTTTTGTAAATAAAATCATATTATCAGGGACAATCTGATATTACTAGGTTATGTTATTGTAACGACTGACATTTCCAAACCTGACATGTTCGTAAACTCAGAACCGGGTCCGTGATCCATCACGTGACCTCAATGGATCGAGTTAGTAACCCTGGGTAGGTTTCCGAAAAAGCCTTATGAGAGTCGGGCACAAAAACAAATTCATTGGATGTATCAGCTTCAAAAACATATTCGTATAAATAGTATATTTTAGAACAAGTTGCAGAATGAGCTCCTTTTTCAACATGAATGCGGAGTTCGCAAACGAGCGATAAAGGAGTGAGTTTCCGATAGCATGAGTGTCGGAAATGCCTTTTGCAACGAGTATTAGGCGATATTTTCTCTATTTAAGTCAAGTTTTGTGAAATACTCTCGAAATTCAAATAAAAATTCAGATTACTGACTTTTATTCGATCGGATGTCAGTACTGACAACTACAAAACGAAAAATATAACTGAAAAAATGCTGTACTGAGTTTTGTTACACCACTACTTTTTAGTACTGTAATAAACTCATTACGATACTGAAATAGAGAAATAGAGAATAGTATACAGGGTCTTTCACGAGGAACCTCACCCATATTTATACGGGAAACTACTGAACGTATTTTCATGAAATTCAGCACTTATGAGTATTTCACGATGCTGATGAAATCTAAAATATTTTCAAGGCATGAGCACCTCCGGTTTTTCCGGAAATGACGTCAACTTCCGTTTTTCAAATTAGAACACCATTTTTTTATTGCAGAAATGGATTCCTTGGAAAATTTCAAGTTATTTTGATGTAACATTTTTCAGTTTTGGTTGGAAAATTCTCTCTGAGCGGGAAAATTCGAAAAAAAAACTCGAAAATAGAGCTCCGCTGAAACAAGAATAACTTCGAGGTTTTTGGATGGAAAATTTTCATTTTTGGGATTTTTCAAGATGTAAGATTGATGTATCCACTTTAAAAATCGAAATCGCGATTCATGATACAGGGGGTGAAAAAATCGCTTTCAAAGTTAGGGATGACAAAATCGTGAAAAATCAAATTTTTCAAATTAGAACCCCATTTTTTTATGGCAGATATTGAATCTACGTTAAAAAATAATGTGAGTGTATTCATCACACACTTGCCCTAAAATGGATATTTTCTGAGTTATTCACAAAAAACTGTTTTTCGTCTTGAATTTTCAGCTATTTCTTTTCCCTTCACGCCAAAAAGATGAAATTTTCAGGAACTGTTACTTAAACCATGTTTTAGATTTTACTACCCTAATATGCAAGAGAAAAAAGTTACAGGTTGTTCCTAAATAGATGGCGAATTTTGATTCGAATTTGTATCGGAAACCTCTTTATTTCAACAAATCGGCCATCGGTTTTCTCTCCAGTGATAAATAAATAATTCCTTATGAAGCATATGCAAAAACTTACCATGTTTTACATTCTTTTTTTTTATGATAGATATCATTAATTACATCTGCCAAATTCCTCTTTATTCAGTAGCATTTTGTGTTTACTATTAATTTGGTGATAATTCGTATTAAGTTATAAAATCGATCACTATGCCTAATTTTACCAATGAAGATTATTTAAATCTCATTCTACTTCATGGAGAATGTAATAAAGTTGTAAATAGAACGATTCGACTGTTCATTGAGAGGTTTCCTGACCGACCCAGACCAACGAGAGATACCATTAACAGAACCATGACAAACTTGAGAAATGTCGGATCTTTCGTTAAGAAAACTATACACAGAGAAAAAAGTGTAGTAGAAGACGAGAACAACGAAATTACAGATCTTGCATATTTTCGTGTGAATCCTCAAAATTCTCTCCAAGATGCCGAGATTGATCTGGGATTATCTCAATCGAGTGTTTGGAGAATATTAAAAAAACATAAAATGCACCCATATAAATTCAATAGGGTACAGCATTTGAAGGAAACTGATTTCGTCAGGAGAACAGAGTTTTGCGAAGCTATGATGATTCGATTTCAAGAGAATGAAAACTTTTTGGACTGTATAATTTGGACAGATGAATCTAAATTCACAAAGAATGGTTCTTTCAATAGGCATAACAGTCATTATTGGGATGAAGAGAACAACCACCACTTCAGACAATGGAACTTTCAAGAGACCTGGAGTTTCAATGTTTTTTTGCGCCATCAAAAATAATGCAATTCTCGATGTTCACATTTATGATGGGACTTTAACTGGTAAGATAGAACACTACACATCTTTGCATTATTTAAAGAATGTTCTCCCTCAGGAGATAGATATTCTGACATATTGACTCAAATAATTGAGCCGCTAGTACAGAACCATAATGACTTATGGTATCAACAAGATGGCGCGCCTCCACACAATTCACTCAATGTGTCAAATATCCTCTACAGGCTATTTGAAGATCGATGGTTGGCGAACAATGGTCCACATCTTTGGCCACCACGTTCTCCCGATTTAACTCCTTTAGACTATTATGTTTGGGGTAGGATAAAAAATATTGTCTACTCAACTCCCCTGACTGATAAAGAGGACTGCATAGAACGAGTCAGAAATGCGTTCAGGTTTGTTTAGATTTTTAGATTCATAGTTTTGAAACTCAATTTGGTTTTTAAACACTTTTGCAGATCTCTTCCTCCCGATGAAATAAGAAGAGCAACGCCCGAAGCATTCCTGAGACGTATAAATAAATGTCTAGAAACTAACGGTCAAAACTTTGAGCATCTTCTCTAGTTATAACTGCGAGAGTTTGCCATGGTTCTCCTAATAGTAACTTGAAGTCGGTTTCAAGAAGGGATGAAAAATCTACAGCATGGTTCGAATAACAGTTCCTGAAAATTTCATCTTTTTGGCGTGAAGGGAATAGAAATAGCTGAAAATTCAAGACGAAAAACAGTTTTTTGTGAATAACTCAGAAAATATCCATTTTAGGGCAAGGATGTGATGCATACACTCACATTATTTTTTAACGTAGATTCAATATCTGCCATAAAAAAATGGGGTTCTAATTTGAAAAAATTGATTTTTCACGATTTTGTCATCCCTAACTTTGAAAGCGATTTTTTCACCCCCTGTATCATGAATGGCGATTTCGATTTTTAAAGTGGATACATCAATCTTACATCTTGAAAAATCCCAAAAATGAAAATTTTCCATCCAAAAACCTCGAAGTTATTCTTGTTTCAGCGGAGCTCTATTTTCGATTTTTTTTTCGAATATTCCCGCTCAGAGAGAATTTTCCAACCAAAACTGAAAAATGTTACATCAAAATAACTTGAAATTTTCTAAGGAATCTATTTCTGCAATAAAAAAATGGTGTTCTAATTTGAAAAACGGAAGTTGACGTCATTTCCGGAAAAACCGGAAGTGCTCATGCCTTGAAAATATTTTAGATTTCATCAGCATCGTGAAATACTTATAAGTGCTGAATTTCATGAAAATACGTTCAGTAGTTTCCCGTATAAATATGGGTGAGGTTCCTCGTGAAAGACCCTGTATTCTGGAAGGAACAAGTTGCAGAATGCATGAGTGTTGGAATTGCTTTCTGTCACAAGTTTCAGGGGATATTTTCTCTATTTCATTCAAGTTTAGTGAAATACTCTCGATTTTCAAATAAAAATTCAGATTAGTGACTTTTGTATTGTTTCTTGGTGATTGGTGTGACTTACGAAATTTGACAGATTACGGAATTTGAATTGATTTGATTTGAGAATTGATAGTATCGGAGGTCAGTACTGACAATCACAATGAAAAATATGACTGAAAGCAATACTGTATCGAATTCATTACAGCATTACTTTTATTACTGTAATGAACTCATTACGATACTAAAATAGAGAAATATCATCACAATGTTGCGAAATCGTAAAAAATGTGTAATTATTTTTCTTCGATGCACTTTATCTTGAATATTTCCCTTCTGTCAAAAACTTCATGTAAATGAATAGAATGCAATTATCGAAAAATACAGCGATAATTGCATTGTAGAGAACGAAAGATCCCTGCGAAATTATCCCACTGCTCGTATCCATAGCAATTTCGGGAAATATTCACCCGAATTACACTCGTGCATCAAAATGACCTAATAATTCTGCATTCCAGAGTGTGTCGGGCTCTTTCTCCAAAAATGAAAATGAACTCATACAGTTTTTAGACAACACGCTGTCATGCAAAATTATCAGTGATTTTGATGCACTTGTGCAATTACTTCCTGATATTCCCGGCAATTTTCGATATTCAGAGTTCGACCACCATTTTTACTTCCGGATCGACGGGACCATAAGGGGTATTCTAAAAATAACTCAGTTCAGAAACCTATTAGTCCTTTTCTGATTAATCATCAAATCGGCGCCCTACCGTGCGCCATAAAGATATGCAAATCGTCGATTACAGCTTCCGGGCCTCATTTGAAGAGCTTTCATCCGAAATACACATATTGTCTCCGCTTTGCGTCATCCCCCTTTCAATTATACACCGCCGACGCCTAATAAAACTTACGCCGCTGTTCCGCGGCGCCTGTAACGACACCCCCATGGCCAGTTAGGCCGCAAGGCTGAAAATAACACCTCAAACGCGGCCCCTCAAGGCCCCAATTGTTATTTCGGCACGTCGTATCGCACTCGAGGTTCATTTTCTGCCGTTGCAGCGTAGCAGGAAACACAACGAGCGATACTTCGGGCGCATCCTTACCGCCTTCTGCCTTTGAGAGGGCGTAATTGAAATTCTGCCTGGACAGAGTCGGAAGTTCGCATTGAATTCAAAGATTAGAAGTTGTTTTATCGCGAGCTCTAGTTTTTGTTGTCGGCGGAGCTGTTATGCTGATGCGCTTATTTATGGGGAATTGAGAAGTTGGAGTGTAGGACCAGCCGCCGTTATTTATTCAGGGACATCAATAATAGAACGCCATCTTCGCTGTTTACTCGAGGTTTGTAGCCACATCTATCAGGTTGCATAATGAAGCGTTTCTTAAGCTCTTTAATTTCAAAACTTTCTCCTACTGTTTGACAAAGTACAGTAGGCGCTCGATAATCCGGCACCCAATTTTTTCCTTTCATGCCGGATAATTGGAAATGCCGGATTATCGAATTTGTACAGGAACAGAAAGTTAACTTAATATGATTTTCACCACTATCCAACTTTTGCAAAATTTGACCGCTATTTTGTCAAGGGACACTGTAAGAGTAGAGAAAACAAATACGTGACATCACTGTTAAGGTTAAGTCCGGACTGCCGAGCAAGAGAAACTACTCGAACCGCTCGGTAGTCCGGCGTTCAGCTATATAAAATGCCGGATTATAGAGCGGGTTAACTGAGTCCGAAAGTGCCTAATTATCGAGCGTGCCGGATTGGCGAGAGTCGGATTATCAAGCGCCCACCCAACTAGCAAAGATATTTTATAATTCCTTAGTGTTGGTGCTATTTTATTTTATAATTGCTTTATTACTGCTCGTTGAACACAATTTTGTTTTGTTAAAATTGCCAGTGACACAATTGAGCTTTCAAGAATTATTCTGCTTTATAAAGGAGTTGTAAAAACGTTCTTAGTGCAAAAATACAAAACAGTTTCACGACAAATTATAATACTGATTTATAAACGTTTACACAACATTTTTATACAACATTTCAGCTTACCGAATAAATTTGTTTCATAATAGACTTATCCTGGTGTTATCCGATACTAGTTTGTTCCTTTGCGAACATCTATAAAAGTGTTTTAATAGCGCTATGCGAAACATTTACAAAATTGATTTATTAATGTTTTCTTTCTGATATTATTGCTGTCCAAAGCATATTGCACTCAGACGAAACCTTAAAAAACTATTATATAATTATCATGAACACGGTTATAATAAAAACTATAAATAATAATTATAAAACAAAAAATGTTCATAAGGATGAAAAAGCATTTGTCAATACATTTATAAAACAGATAGTCATTTTACAACCATTTTTTGATCCTATCAGTGTCGCGTGACCATGTTAATATGAATTCGCAAGGTAGATGGAAGAGAGTAAAAAAAAGTGGAGCATTTCACAGAAAAGTTAAGAAGTGCTACCAAAACATCTTGCTAAGAAACGGTAATCTGCCATTACGCCAAATTGCAAAAAGAAAGAGCGAATAATAATACAAAGTGAAATAAGTTTATTGAACAAAAATTCTATTGGTTTCCGTTCTTACTTATCTCCTCTTGTGAAAAATAAAAAGTTTGACGTTTTTTTCTATAGAATTGAATTTGAGACTTTTACTCTGACCCATGATAACTGTAATAAATGATTTTATACCAAAGGTTATTGCTATGAAATATGTAAAATTACAAAACGAAACAACGCCTTATATGTTAAGCAGTGAAATAATAAATTTTAATAATGTTTTTGAGACGCCCATGAAATCCCCCTTCCTCAACTATATTGAAAATCCTCCTACCATATTATATTAAATACTGTCTTATTTTTATTCATCTTGAGAAACGAATGTTTAACTCAGTCCAAAACAAAGAGACAAGACAGCTACCAATAAAATTTTACTTTTCAAATAGAAGAACAACATTAACAATGAAACCTGAACTGCAAATGAGGTTAGCTTTTAAAACATAAGCGGAGATTTTGCGCCAGACACAAATCATTTCTGCTGTTGGTGCATGTGTGACATATTTGAGAGCAAATTATTTCATAACTGATCCACCCGAAGCATTTAAACAACGCTGATACGACCCGTTTTGTAAATGTTCTATAAATGTACTACTAGGGATTTATTACATGAACATAATGCACAAGAATACCAATATTAATAATCCTATGCAAGTATAAATATCCTTTTTTACACCAACCCCTTTTTCCTGCAGTACGTATAACGGAAGTATACATGCAAGTTAAAACATTTTATAAAAATTTCTCTTGAATCAAAAATATTGTATAAGAACTTTCAAAGGGATTAAAGTATTTTATACCATGGAAGCCATATTTTGTGTTGATCTAACTTCACTTTACGGCGGCCATTTTTGAGTGTATTACGTTAAATCATTTTTTTGATGATAAAATGTCCCAACTAACTACTTTAGTATTCAAATTGTGGTAAAAGATGCACTTTTTGAAATGTTTTTTGACAATATAAGCCAAAATGAGGAAAAAATAAACAATTGAATTTTTTACGATTCCTCCTAAAACCCAAAAATAACTAGTATTTTTGAGGCGCTTGAAAATTTTGTTATATATATCTCATATATTATGCAGAAAATTTTCTTTCGCAGTAAAATCAACCATCAGATGGCAAATCGAATTTCTGTCTGTCCGGTATTGGATATGTACATATCAGAACTAAATGTAATATGGCTGACGTATTGACTGGAACAAATATTTCATTTGTTAGAATATTTGCAATGCTTTCTTGGGGACCATTAAAAAATAAATTCTTCTCAGCGGGTATACTTTAACAACAAAATGCTTGTACTTCAAGTGTAAGTCAGAACAAGAAAGCTACATTTGAGATGATAAAACAAGTTTTTTAAAACTGTTTTATTCTAGCTCGATAAATGTTATATAATTGTCGTGATAATTGAAAATATGTCGCCTTATAACGGTTCTCAATAAAACTGTTTTATAATTGTTGCAAAATATGTTTTATAATTATTTTGTAAATGTTTAGACAATTATCCGATAATAGCTCTGGAAGCCATAATAAAACAAATTAAAGGACAAAATTGCTGCACAAGAGTGCGCCCTTTTTGGGTTTATAGGCGTTGTATAAACGTTGTAAGAACGTTTATATCGATATTCATATTTTATAAAAATAGTTCTGTAAACGTTTTCAGGCCATTTATAAAACATAAATTGTTAGTTGGGCACTGTATATGACATTCCATCCAAATATTATAAATTATCAAGATGAGAAACGAATCGACTACAGTGATGTGAGCGACACCTGTAGTTTCGAAAGGAAACGCGTTATGGATAAAATATGTATTTAATCATAGTCCAAGAGCTAGTGAACCTTTTGACTAACGGTTTGTCTGTAAGCCTAGAAATTTTTATAGCGATAGTTCCTAGCATGCTGAGGACGGAAATCATCGCCTGGCACCCCTCACCCCTGCACGTCATCAAGATCTATATCTTTGAAAGTGTTAAAAAATAAAAAAAATAAACTTGTCCCTGTAAGCTTGAAACTTTCATACGATTTTGTTCGTTCATTGTGAAGTTCAAAAAAAAAAATTGACAGGCGATTTCGACGAGCACAAGTACCTGCCAGGCGACTCGGAAAGGGTGTAAAATACGAACAAAAATGAACTTTTTTGTGTAAGGCTGAAATTTATTTATGTGTTCGTCTGAGGGATTGAAAAAATAAGTTTTATTATTAATCTTCATCATCATCTGATATGTTATCATTAATTTCTCATCATATAGTACAGTCGTTTCAAGCACTGTGTCTTAAATTGGTTGAGACTGCATTATATCTCAGCTATTATTGAAAATAGAGTCATGCGGTTTTCGAGACCGACGCCACGTCCGTAACAGAAAGTGGACTCCAGGAAGTCAATATAGTTACCTATTTCGGAAAACTCCTAGATTATGAAAAAGCCTGGCGAAGGCAAGCTGACTATTAATTGCCTATTCTCCCTTGCACTACAAGTTCTTCTCTGTTTCGAAAAAATAACATACTATTCCTGAAGACGTTGATAATCAACTGAATCAATTTTAGTAACGAACGTGGCACGCATGAACTAATAACTAACAATACAACTCGTCTCTAAGAACAATATAATACATATTTTTATTACCTGTAAATACGTCACTACCGACTGTTGTCGAGCTGCCGAGTCAGTTGGAGGCTCAGAAACAAGATTAAACATTTGATAGCCTGAAATCACTTTTATAAAGTGCTGCCATGCATTTGTCTCTAGGAATTTCATTGTTCCTTTACCGAGAAATGTTAGCGTAATGCCGAAGCTATCAAAAGCATGCCTTTGCCAGGCCCTAGTAAGAAAAATATTGGTACACATAAGGGCTGGAACAATCAGATACGTCCTCCCCAACATTATCCACACACTCATGAGACTGCTGAGCAAATTCAACAGTACTAGCTACGATGAAATGATCAACATCCTCACCAGAATGAACTACTGTGCGATTGAACATTGTGGTTTGGAGGGGTGGGGTTGAGTTTTTATCACAATATGACGGTCTACAACTGTTATCCTATGACGTTTCGTTTTGAAGTTCGTACTGTCATGGGTATTTTAGGTTTTATAGTTAAAAAAAAGGTTCTTTCAAAAGTGTGAAAATCTGCTATATTTCGACGTATGATTTCTATGAAACTATTCGTTCAAATAAAATGTCGTAGTACTTTTTAGAGGCAAAGTTTAATGCTCAACATTCGAATCTCACCAAGTTCCCGATAAAGTGCAGAGTTTAGGAGTTATTCGAGAAAAACCTAAAGTAGTCCGAAAAATTTCGAGGTTTCTCGAACGTCACGACATACGCTCCACTGGGAAATTGGAGCAAAGCTCGAACTAATCTCATTAGAGGTCGAAAAAAATTATTAAAATAGTTTTCCGACATACCATTTGTTGAAGCTAATTTGCTTGGCCTATAACTACATATAAAATCAAGTATTATAATGATAGAAGGTTAGTTTTATTCCTTGTAACACCTTCTAGCTTTGCCCCAAATAAACTTGTACAGTGAATCATCCCCTTTTCTTCTTTCATACCCATAAATATTACCCTACGATCATCATTTGATATTACAAAGATAGTCGAAAATATTACGAAGAATTCAGAGGAATAAGCATAAATGAAAATAAAGCGATTAACAGACGCATTATATCGAAAAACAATTTTTCGGACGAACAATTACGTTGTTCATTGAAGAAAGAAACTTAACAAAAGAGGTCGTCGTGAAATAGGAAATTCATTATTGCATATTCATAAACGGAAATATGTAGTTATCAGTTTGGTACAATTGCGTCACCAGATGCTATACTTAATTGATGGCTCCTCATCATATTTTTCTCTGGATAAATCCTGATCAAAACCTCCAATAATTCATACCAACTGCGTTTCAGCGTTTGCCTTCGCAGGAGACCAATTACGCACATGCGGATGCGTGAAAGGATCCAACAGGTGCTCCCCTATTTATTGTTCACCCGAAGAGCGCACATCCAAGGCTGCCTGCCCATTTGATCCCGAATAAAGTTATTGCGAAAACGGTTATTCCAATCGGTGGCTTCATTTAGCCGGCAATAAAGGCGAGTGGGGTGTTAAGGCCTTCTAATGCCGGGGCTTAGGTGCAATTACGTCAGCTGTTACTTCCGTGTGGCCGTAAAGCTGTTGAAAATATCATAGCACAACGCATTAAACGGAAAAGTCAGGATTTTCGAGTTTAAGGCTTCAGAAAGCGGAAATTCCCGGAATCTGCAATTGTGACACTCTCAGAGTATCACGTAATACGTCTGGAGGCCTTGGAGCAGGTATGATCCGACAGAAGAACCTATCAACTCAGATCCTCTGCAGTGACGCTCGATTCAGCCTGATGATGCAATACCAGTAAAATAGGGTATCTTCGAACAGCAGGGAAACTTTGAACAAAAAATGAATATTGTTACATCGACTTATGGTGAAAAAGCCATTTGATCTAGCGACATCTGATTTTCACTACTGAATTCGTAACTCCCTCAAGAATAGAACGATAGCATCCACATGATAATAAGTTCAGAGAGTTAGCAATCGTGATATGTTACTTCGAACCTAAAATATCCAAGTCCGATATGGTCTGCAAACTTTTGCTGCTGTAACCTTAAGTATTTGCACTACATGCTCACAAAATATATCTGCTACAACAATACATTATCCTAGCAACAATATAGCAAGGGATTTTCAAATACTTTAACACATTTTGTTCTATCCACACTTTTAGACAACAAAATGCTAAGTGTTCGATTTCGAGGTAACTTTGAACGTGTTCAACGAAGCTCAAGGTTTCAACCAACTCGGTTTTTTCTTGTAAAAAATGTACCTCTCTTACAAAAGAAAACATGGTGCAGGAAAATATGCCACTCATAGTTCAGGTTCAGAAATCTCAGGCAAAGCTCCCGGTGAAATATATTGAGAAAAAAGTTTGCTTAGTACTCCTGGCAATATGTACCCGACGATTGGATTATACCAATCACAGCTCGGCGAGACCCCAAGGTAGACAAAAAGAAAGGAGCCCTTTTGTTCATTGCAAATCATCTTCGCCCATATTTGAGAAGTTGGGACTAGATAGTTCAGTCCTATTTATTGTTTTCTGATACTCATTCATCTATTATTACAAAATATTAGTTTAATTCAATTTATACCAACTTTATCTTTCAGTTTTGTGATTCACTTTTTGTGGTAATGATACAATTTCGAAAAAAAAATTATATTTGGTATGTTATGTCATATTTGTATATTTCTATTCCACATAACTTTTTTCAAGTATTTTTAGTATTGAGGCGTTCAAACAAACTCTCTCAGGGAGGTTGAATCGAAATCACGTGGTTTCTTCATAGTCGTTCAAAGTATCCTCGATCGTAGGTCAATTTTGAACACCCATCATTTATGTAATTAAAAAAAAAGGTTGTTGATCATTTTGATTTCTAATTTTTTGTCAGCAGCAAGCTCTAACTGATGCCCGGGATAAATAATTGTTTGGGACTTTTCATTGGCTTCCTAATCGGAGATATATAGCTTTGAAATAAAAAATCGTTACCCCTTTTAACGATACCATCATGACGTAAGTTGTCTAAGGTTACTTTGGACAGTACATTTTTGAGGGGTACGAGCACTATTGAATGATGGACAAATCTCCTTGAAGGAAATCATCATCAGTTCCAGGCGCAGCATATATTATTGTATCATCAGCGAACATGGCGAAGCAAGATTTAAACGAAATAGGCAAAAAGGAATTATATAAAAGAAACAAGAGGAGTCCTAATACCGCTCCTTGGTGAGCGCCTTAAACAAAAACTCACCGACAAGCACATAGAACCGACAATGAGACAAAAAAGGCTTCAATCCATGAGAGGAGCTCTCCTCAAACCCTAAAAGGTTCAAATGAGTGAGCAAACGTCTAAGTGGAACGTTGTCGAAGGTCCGAGCAATGTTCAGAGTGGGCATATTTCGATGTTTTAGTACTACAACTTTTGAACCAGAGGAGATAGACAAAATCTGATACCCCATTCTCGATCTCTTTTTCGGAGAAACTAACAGGAGTAGTATTCATTTTTGGCTACCTCCTTTTGTTTTCGAGTTATAAGAGAAAATTGGAAAATAGTGATGCCGGAAAAAAATTATATCTCCGCCAATACTGATGATAGAGCTCTGAAATTAAAGCATTATACAGGCACTTTTCTACGTAGAATCCAGTGGCATGCTCGCCTTTTTTGCAGCAATTTTAATTACGAAGTTATGACACAAAGTAATGTTTTTTTGAAGAGGAACACTAGTTTTCTTTGCCATTTTCTGAAAGCTTAATTTTTTCGGATTAAATTAATAAATTTGAGTACTTCGGTGTGAAATAGTTTATTTGTCGAAAACCGAGCGCTTTCGGCCTAATTAAAAGGCCATCTTCAGGGTTTTCCCGTCCAAGAAACCATCACAAACATACAGGCGGAAACGGTCATCACAGCATTTAACGGACAAGATTCACAAAAGGGTGAATTTAAGACACTGTACGGTTTTATGTTCGGAACCGATAATTTTACAGTATCTTAAATTCACCCTTTTGTGAATCTTGTCCGTTAAATGCTGTGATGACCTATTCCGCCTGTATGTTTGTGATGGTTTCTTGGACTCGGAAAACCCTGAAGATGGCCTTTTAATTAGGCCGAAAGCGCTCGGTTTTCGACAAATAAACTATTTCACACCGAAGTACTCAAATTTATTAATTTAATTCAATCTCTTGGTGTGCACAACCGCCTTCGTAATAATTTTTTCGGATTTCAAAAATATATAACATCGTATGGTTCGCATCAATAAATCAATATGAGTATAGAAATTGGCCAAGAACCTATATTCATCTGAGTCTTAATACTTTCTATGGTTTCAATGATCGATAATCACGAAAAATTTAGTTTCGTATAATTACCACAATTTCTTTCTAGTAGTTTTTTCATTTCTATGCTCTTGTTATAGGAAGCTACATTTTTCTGTGCTCATCAACAGTTGAAACCATAGAAAGTATTAAGACTCATGTGAAAATAGGTTTTTGACCAATTTCTATACTCATACTGACACAAACTTCACGATGTTATATATTTTTTAAATCAGAAAAAATCAAGCTTTCAGAAAATGTCACAGAAATATAGTGTTTCCATTCAAAACTCATAACTTTGGATCATAGCTTCGTAATTGAAAATGGTGCAGAAAAGACGAGCATGCCACTGGATTCTACGTAAAAAAGTGCATGTAAAATGTTTTAATTTCAGACCTCTATCATCAGTATTAGCGGAAAAATATTTTTTTTTCGATATCGCCATTATTCCAAGTTTCGCTTATAACTCGAAAACAAAAGAAGGTAGCCAAAAATGAATAAAACTATTGTTAGTTTCTCCGAAAAAGAGATCGAGACTGGGGTATCAGATTTTGTCTACCTCCTCTGGTTCAAAAGTTGTAGTGCTAAAACATCGAAATATGCCCACCCTGTACAGGTCTCGGTACAGGTAAATGAAGTTCTGACAAGTCTGATCTAGCAGGTGAAAGTTCATGTTGGTTTTTCAATATGATGTTGTTGTTGATGGCCAAAGTGGGAATTCTGGATGTTATCATCATTTCATATACCTTGGCCGCTACAGATACTACAGTATATCAAACGGGAAGCGACAGCGCCAGTAAACAACTAAATCTACACCTGCAGGGTTGAGAATATTTTCTTTGGCTGGCGTTTAGTGCTTTCTCCTTCTCTAAATCTTATTCTAATCAAGTGATCCATCCGTTGGATAGACTATAGGCTTTTTGGTCTGTTCTCTGACGCAGATGTTCTACAACCTTTGTTAGAAATGGGTTAACGCTCAACCAGAGTCAGACAAAAAATCATTGGATGTATCAGCTCCCAAAACATATTCGTGTAAAATAAGCCTCAATAAGCCTTGAATGTTGTTCCCATATTTGGAGCTCAGCGCCCGAGCATTCCTCACAACTTATAGATTCCATCCAGAAAAGAGTCATTTTGTAGTCATTGTGCAAGTAGTGAATGCGAATACAGAAGGTGAGTCATTGATTCCACATCAGTGCTCCTGTCTGAGACCTCGCAGAAAAATTGTTTTTGATTCCATTCATTTCCTGTTAACTCCTTTCATTTAGGGTTCTCCGGAAGCGCAGCGCAGAGGACAAATGAGACAGAGGTGATTCTTTTCCGCTTTGAAGGCAGTAGAAACGCCGCATTATTTTCCGAAAGCTCTAGCTCCCCCAGGTTTGAACAACGACCAAATTACCAAGCTTGCAGGTGTAACGGATTGGACGGCCCGAGTATTTATTCTAATTAGGGTTGTTGACGGCGTTACGGGGGAGATGAAAAACAAGATCAAACCTTTTCTCCCGGCGGATTTCTCCACGAAAATCGTCTCGACAAATCGAATTAGATTTTAATCGCGTCTGCGAACTTTCCGGGGTGTTGTTTTCGGCGGACTCTAATTGTTTCTGATTAATAATATCGAAATAGGAAGGTCGACCGAGATGAAAGCCATAGTGAAATTGTCGAGCAATGACCCGAACTAATCGAAAATGTTCGGAAAGTTTCGAGGTAATTAATCGCAGGGAAAAGGATTTGTAGCAGCCATTCCGATTATGTCGGTTTTTGTAATGGCCTTAGTTCTGAACCCTCCGTGCCGATGAGATTACGGTTTTTCACTTTGTTCGCCCGAATATTTTCAAAGTTCGGACAATTTCATTGAATTGAATGCTGAAACTAAAACCTTTGGGAATGGACTGAGAACGAATAACTAGAGACTTCCGGTTTTTCGAGCTTGAAAGGTATTTGCTTACCACATATTCAGAAAGTGTATCCCAGTGAGAAAATTGTGGTATAGAAAAAACGGAAAAAATTGGTTAACATTTTTTCAGAGTACCGGTCGGTGAAATAAGAAGAAAATTTATTGAAATTTTTCGAATTTTTATTTTTTTGCTCTAAGCTCACGGAGAATTTTTTCCAGTTAGACCAATTCAAATGTAGCATCAAGTGTTAATTCACATCAAATTTGCTCTTTACGACTTTAGAGATATTCAGTTTTAAATGCAGAAAAATCCTTTTTCACTCAACTGCCGAGATCTGCGGAAACACTGATCGCCTAGCAAGTCGAAAGGCGATTTCTTTTTCTACAGAAAATTTCTTACGAAAATCTGTTTTGTTCATTGAGAAAAATTTTTGGGGAAAATAGTCCTTTTTTAGTTAATCGACCGTATCCTCTTCAGCAGTTTTTTGGAACGATTGATTGAACATTTGAAAAAATTAAGAGAGCAAGGATTTTTTTCCTTCAACTTGACCTTATCTTTTTCAATCGCTTTTTTTACCGAATGAGTCGGAACGTTTTCAGAAAAACTGCTTTTTGAACGTGTTGTCAGAAAACGAAAAAATTTCGTGGCTCAGAATTTCGTGCAACGAATAGCGTGGGCAAGTTAGAGTATGAATTTTAAATTAATTCCATGATTTTTTTTTTCCTGAGGAAAATGAAGGATCAAATGTATCCTGCCGAACCGATTTATCTACTGATTTGAAGGGGACTTGGGGGAACGTTCAGGCATCAGGCTGTAATTTTTTGTCATTTCCTTGCTTTTCCGGCAATATCGACGAAGATGAAGTCAAATAAACAAAAAAATGGCGACATGGCATTTTTTTGTCCTTTTTCCACGTTTGTGTGAAAAAGAAAAATAATTTTTCACAATGAACAGAACAAATTTTTGGAGTAAAAAAAACTTTTGCATTCAAAATACGATATCTCGAGGAAAATTTGTTATATCTTAAAGTCATGAAAAGAAAATTAGAGCTGAATGAATAGGTTATGTGACATTTGCATCGGTCAAGCTCACATCCGCGTGAAGTTGAAAAAATTCGACAAATTTTGAAAATTCTTGCTTCGTGCTTTATCCGATGATCGCATGACTACCGATAATCCGAAAAATTGTGAACCGATAAACTCAGAAACCAAAGTCCTCCAGCTAAAAATGTTAGTTTTTTTATTCACTATAAGACCATTTTTGACTGAGATACAGCCTATTGAAAATCATTAAAAAATTCTGAATATTATTCTGTTCCTTCAATAATTGTTGTTAGAAGTATATGTTGACAATATTTGAGAAAATACGAATTTAAAATTATTGTATGAAATTTCTCATGTGCATCACGTTGAGTAGGTCCTTTTTTTCAGTCAGGGTTTCGATACTCATGAGGGGGAGTAATTACCCTCAATAGCCCCAGTAAATCTGCCTTGTGGAACTAAATTTACAAAACCAGAATTTTCAGGGTCTCTCCCTCTTTTTCCCTAGTTATTGAAATAAAAGTGAATTTACCCAAGCAAGTGAGTTTTGTATGTAGTTGAACTTTTTTTATTTCAGTGCAGAAACTGTTTGTTTGTGAATATTTGTGGAACTTTTGACAATCTTTCTTCAATCAAATGTTTTGACTGATTTTGAAATTTTTATTTCGATGAGATCATTCTAGGGTACTTGGGAAAAGGAGTAAAAATCTGAATTGGTCTGTTTTGGCTATTCAAGTTTATTTGTTCATTTAAGGAGAGACTATCATGATTTGAAAAAGTTATACAATTTCCAGAAAAACCAAGTAACTTGAAAAATTCAACATTCTTGAAAAAATATCTTACGCAAAGAAAATACAGGACTTATACTTATCACCATAACTGCGAGGTTGGGCGATCTGGGTACTAGTCCTGATAAAAAGCGATAGCAAACAGAGTCATAACAATTTTGAAACACAGATGAATTCAACATAGTAATCATCGAAATGAATACCATTTTCAATTCCCAGTCTCAAAGATTTTTTATAATGAGGTTGAAGACATGATATTAGATTTTGTCACTGAGATGAGAGATATACCGGTTTCGACCTTGTTTAGCCTCATCAGTATCGCACACATCTCAGAGACAAAATCTTCATTAAAAACTTCGATATTCAAAGCAATCGAGTGCGATGTATTGAGCAGAAATTACAAAGAAGTGACATCCAATTGCGTCAATTTGAAGTGTCATATCTCCAATGACATGCGAAAAAAGAACTCTGTACATCCTCTCTCACTCAATGAGATTTTATCATTGGCCCTGAATCAGAGCCCTCATGCAGGTTTTTCCGAGTGATGGAAACGCCAAATACTTTTCGCGACCGTGAAGCCAAGTGTTTTTAAGAAGAAGAATAAAACGGTAAACAAAAAAACTCTTTGCCTTCACGGAGGCCACACCTTTCGGTGTGGAATTCATATATGAATTCAAAATAGTAATCATCGAAATGTTTTCGGTGTGGCCTCCGTAAAGGCGAAGAATTTTTTTTGTATACCGTTTTTTTCTTTTTCTTAGAATCATAACAGTATAATTAGACATACTTATTTTCACTGAAGGTTCAAAAAATATGAATGCACTCATCTTATATGGATTCGCCTAGAATAGATATACTTTTTTATACTCAGTTATATTCTAACTTATTATATTGCAAATGTCGTATTCTGTTTGTACCAGAAGGTGGAGTTCAGTATTACGGCGAAGTATATGAACATTTCTCATCTTGGCCATTTAATTACTCATATTCCTCTTTCCGAACGCCCTAGATTTATAATGAATACCTTTTCGACCACGTAACACTATCGGAAACTTGAGTTTCAATTCCACAAATAGCACCTGCACATTTCATTTTGTCTTCGTTCTTCCAACGTCGAATTCCAGGATATATCCAGGAATTTTTCGCGCGCCTTTCTCCCTCAATGAATCCGTTCTAGCTCATCCCCCTGAATTCCACCCCACGCTTCCTACGTCATACCCGGAAATACCCCAAATTAAAATCTAATTCTGGCGGGCAGGAAGAGGAAATAACAATCGAAGCCATACGAAGGTCCGCAGTGTTCGGATGAGATGACAGGGGAGGGATGAGAGGACGTTGCCGGTCTTGCGGTGGAGGTTTCACAGTGAAGAGGTGAGACCTCACGCGGAAAGGGAGAATGGAACGTCCGGCATCCAGAAGAGGGGTCCTCCGGAACAATGGGGGAGCCGGTGAAGGGTTAAATGGACGGCTTTGTGAGATACTGAAGAATTGGGAGGATCTTGTAATGGATATTGTTTATTGGCACACGGGCTTCTGCCTCATTACACCCCATGGTTTTATTCTTTTTATCCACTCCTATTGAATAATGTATTCATTATTCAACTGCATTTGAGCAATTAATAGTATCTATGAACAAACAGCAGGAGTTATAATAACTCGCGCCTATAACTCCCTGTGATTAATCAGAATAGATTCATCGAATTATTTGACAACCGAATCTCAAGCTACTTCTGTGCTTCTGTACGAGCCGGTTGACAGAGAGCGAACATCTCATTATTGTTATCGATGGGAGTAATGTCACTTGAATAATTCTGACGTTTTCAAATTTAGTTGCCACCTAGTTATTGTTGTGAATGTTTTTCTGAATAAGACCTCCGATAGTGAGGATGAAATATTATGTAGGTACACTTCCAGAAATATGACAAGCAGCTAGTTCTACAGTAGGTACAGAATTTATTGCCCGCGGGAAATCCCAAAACAAATAAATATAAAGGTGTATCAAAAATTTTCAAGAATGATGTGTGATAGTAAGAATGTATATTATTATAGTTGTGGATAAAGTATAGTATTCAACTTGCAGTAATGGTCATAACTCCTTTGATGAATTACACACTCGCCTCCGGCTCGCGCTGCAAACTTCATCTGCGGGAGTTATGACTTGCATTACTGCTCGTTAAATAATATACTATTATTATCTCTATTCTGAGCAACCTTCTTTATAACGAATTGCCATTAGTACGAAATGTGTATGATTTTATTTTCTTCAACACCTTTTACCTTGAATACGGATGACTGTACGAAGTTTATTTACTGATCACGCCCCAATTATTCGTCAGTTTTATATCTATCCAATACAGATGGGATCATCTATTTCCGAAACACCCTGCATATTTAGAAATGACACCGGATAGAGTGATCTGGTGGTCTATTAATATAATAATAATAATAAATCTCTTTATTAGCCCTGCAGCTAGTACAAACATTACAGATCAATTTTTGTACTGAAAATAAACAAGTGCAAATACAATATTTTCCCTTACATAACACAAAATAAAAGGACCTCTGAGTCTTATCCAGCTAACAAACGTTTTACTCGCTTTTTAAAAACTTTCTCATTAGCACAAGATCTTACACAACACGACAGAGCATTATATCGATCTAAACCATCAACAAAGGTGGTTCTACATGTAGATGTCAAGTTGAATCCCTCTATGTTAAAATCATTTTCAGACAGTAGGTCGTATTTAATCAACTCGTTTCGTTTAACGAGGAACTCCTTTAGATATGGTGCAGTTCTATCATTTGTTATTTTATGAATCAACAATAAATTTGACATCTCAATCAACTCGGGTACGTTCAAGAAATTTAAAGTTTTCAACATATAATTGATAGGTGTATATCTGTTACACTTGAAAAGTATTCGCATGGCCCTATTCTGCAGCGTCTGTATTCTCTCAATATCCCCTTTGTTACATGAAGTCAGTTAAGACACACAGTAATAAAAATGTGGAAAGATAATTGTTTTTTTAAGAAAAAGAAAATTCTTTGCCTTTACGGAGGCCACATCGAGAACATTTTTGAAACATAGATGAATTCAAGATAGTAATCATCGAAATGAATTATATTTTCAATTCCCAGTATTCATTTTGATGATTACTATTTTGAATTCATCTATGTTTCAAAGATAATTGTATTATATAGTATTTTTTTTTGCCCAAAAAGACGTTTTCCCACCAATCCTGCCGAAACATCCTATTTTTCTACCAATTTTTCCACACAAATAATCAACGAGATTATCAAATTTAAGTTCATCATGAAAAATTACTCCCAGATATTTAATTTCACGTATTTAAATTCACGAATTCAATTAATTGACCATTTATAAAAATACTGATATAACCACAATGAAATCTTGCCATCATTCCTCTGGACCCCACTACCATACATTTAGTCTTGCCGCTATTCAACTTGAGTTTATTGCATTTCCACCAATTAGATAAAGTTTGCAAATCCTGATTCATTTTACCGACAGCTTCCTCGTGACTTTGACTTGATACCGAAATAAGTGCATAATCCGCGAACAATTTCATGAGAGAAAATTTCAAGTAGGAGCTTATATCGTTTATATATAATATAAAAGGAGAGGTTCAAGGACACTCCCCTGGGGCACACCATGAAAGACCTCAATACTCTCGTAGAGTTCCCTTCAATTCTCGTTTTCTGAAATCTACCACTCGAGTAATTTTCCAACCACTTGATCACCCTACCACCTATACCATATCCTGTACATTTATTTAAGTCTTTCACGAGATATTGTTTCAAAAGCTCTTCTAAAATCAATGAAAACACCAATTACAATATTTCAGTCATCTATATCTCTTTTCCATAGGTTGTACACCAACTGACATGCTGTCTTACAAGAGTGGTGTCTTCGAAAACCCGATTGCTGACATATCAAAATATTGTAACCTCAAGGTTTCGTGCATCTCTATGTACTTCACCATATACTATACACTATGATCTATTTTTTTCATCTTGATAATTCGAGATATGAAAGAAGGATTAGAACTTTGAAGTTAAACGCAAAAATTGTATCAACGATAAATTCTCCTTCAAAATGGTTATTTTCCTATCAAGTGCAGAAAGTTTTACTTTTCCGTACGAGATTACTGTTGCCCAAACGACGCGGAGCAGAGTTCGGGAAAGATTCTTTCTGCACAATATAGGAACATTATTTTTTGTACGACCCCACATTGGAAGAATATATTTTATTTCAACATACAAAACATCCATGAAAATCCATAAACACATGAATTATACATGTCGTTACCATGGTACTCTCATCGTTGACGATCAATGCATAGGGACATATCATAAATCAGTTTATTCTTTAATGAAAGTGTGCGGAAAAAACCACTGCTAATACTTTCCAGCACTAGTGCGGAAAAGTGACACTTTCTGAACTAAAATGAGTACGGGAAAGTGGGTGAAAACGCACGGTGGTATAAAAACATATATTAATCAAAATTTCGAAAAATATGATGACATTGAATGAGAATATTCATGAAAGGTGAAGCGATTGGTGTTTGGATATTCCCTATTTTGGAGAAACGTCCAGAAACGCATCGAACTTTTATTGCGAGTTTCAGGACGATTTCCTAGATAGATGAAAACTTGAACTTGGGTGAACATATCACACCTATGATGTTGTAAACTAGAATTCATTAGTTATTAATTGCGAAAATATTTCGAATTATCATCTATTATGCGCATCTACCAAGCAACTTTCGAATCCAAGATATGGTATATGTTTTATGGAAGAAGGAAGTAATGCTAATCAAGTGAATTAAATGAAAAGGAGGGCCATCCACACAGTAATGAGATACCATGTAGAAGAAAATACAGAGGAATATTTAGGAAAATCAGAATTCTTACAGCTATTGCGATACATCTCGAAAGTGCTCAATAGTATATTCTAAAACAAGTTGCAGAATGAGCTCTTCTCATTCCAATACGAATGCGAAATCATGAGTGTTGGAATGTTTTTTATCTTGACTTGTTGGTGTGACTTACGAATTCTGCCAGATTACAATTTGAATTGATTTGATTCGAGAAATTGAGAGGATCGGAGGTCAGTACTGACAACCACAAAACGAAAAATATAACTGATAACAATGATGTAATGAGTTTCATTACAGCACTACTCTTAGTACTGTAACTAGTACGGTACTGAAATAGAGGAAAACTATTTCGTTACTAAAAACTACAAAATGCGACACAAGAACGAATCAAGTAAAATATCCAATAACTAAGCTTTCACTTACAGAAATGGAACCAGTAGGTATTTTAATAAGTTTTCAAACAAGATGAGAAGGACAACCAACCTTAAACTATTCAAGGAATCTATAAATTACTGCTTCACATTAAAAGAATTTTCATCTGTATAATATGTGACACAATTGTGTCTCCCCTAGACAAAACTGGGTATTTCGTAATTCGTCGTGATGATGTACTGGACATCATTTGCAGCAAATTACTTCTAGTAGAGCTTGGTCTGAAAATCTATGGTTAGGAAGATATGGCGATTTTTCAACTATTTTTGGAATTTTGTGCCTTGTTATTGAGAATAATGAATTTTTCAAAAACTGCTACACTTTAAATATAATATTCAATGAAAATTTTTTTCAAAGGCTGATTAGATGTTCATCATTTCCAGCAAAAATATTTTGCTATAAATTCAGCCAACCCGAGATATGAAGGGTCATAAATGACAACAACTGTTTTTTGGAATAAAATTTTGATGTCGAAGCAGAAAATTTCAAAAAAGTTAAAAAATCGACATATCTTCTTAACTCAACGTAATTTGCTGTAAATAACGTAGTATATCCCTGATCAAAGATCACTTCAAATTATTAAACACCCTGTTGACTTCACATTTATCTCCTCAACTCGAAATAAACAGCATTATTCATTCGTTCATTATCAAGATTCAATTAATTACCTCGGAGTGAACGTATCAAGTGGAGTAAACTTTATAGCGAGAGACCCAGAAGGGAGATTTGGAAATCCCAGCTTAGGCATCAACAACAGCAATTAAATAATGAACTGTCCGAATGAGAATATTTGCAACCATCATGAAGTATTTATTTATTTATCGTTTGGCAACTCAGATTCATCTCAACCACAGACTATTAATAATAATCATTACTAGTGGTCTGTGATCTCAACTAATTCAATCATAGGAGTCGCTCTCATCGAGAGAATAAAAAGTGATGAAATACGAAAAGAATTCAGAGAACAAGATGTGGTATGTGGTGAGATAGTTCATGCAAGAAGTAAATTTTTGAGGGGCCATGTTAAAAGAATGTGAGACGACAGGTGGGCAAAGTGGGCTAAAATTCAGGAACATAACGCATATTGACTTTCAGTCCGTCCACCAAAAAGTTGATATGAGAGCTCGAGCTCACAATCTCATTAAGCTCCCAGAGAAAGGCAAAGTGTGAATCTTCAATGCTAGTCCTATTATTGGAAGGAGATGTAGAAGATCTCCAACGATAAAATTTTGTTATTGACGTGTTCGAGAAGTTCGCAAACAGACAAGATTTTCATTCAAATGGTCACGATCAAAGAGTATAGAGTATAAAGGTGGGAAACGAAGCGACTACAGTGATGTCAGCGATATCTGTTTTTCAAAAGTAATCGGGTTATGGTTGAAATATTCAATTTGGGTCGATTTGGCATAGATTATATAGAGATTATTAGTAGGCTGTTGTAAATTTCGAAAGAAATACTTAATAAATATTTTTGCTGAATGATGATTGTATTTTCTCACGTATTTTCCACTGAAATAACTCGAAATCTACAAGAGTAGCACCTAAATCACTCCATAATCTCGGTTTGTGTGTTTTTCTTTTATAAACTTTGTGTTAGAAACTGGCAGACATTCAAAATGCATTGTGATTAATTGCAGAAATAATAGAAAGAAAAATTTTGAATGTGCATTCTTTTCATTACCAAATAGAATGGAAATGTAAGTTTTGAAACACGTATCATTTAACTGTCTTAATTGTCTTGTTCATTGCGTTTTATTTTCAGTGTTGTCGAATAGATAGAGGTTTCGGGACAAAAATATATTGTTCTGGATAATTTGTTCGATAACCGAATTTTCTTGATCAAAAAGTTCCACTCATAGAGGCAATGGTGGTCAGAAGAACGACTATGGAGGTGGTGGTTCTCTTGACGACTCTTCAAACAGTTCCATTCATCTGATAGACCCTCTAGACTCATTGAGGTTAAAATACACTGGGTAAGATATGTATGAATCGGGTCCAGAACAACTGTTTGATATATCGATATTCGATTTATCGAGAGTTCACTGATTGAATAAGTTCTTGAAATTGTTATAATAATTCTCTAATATGTGAAGAAATTTTTGAAATGTTCTCAATTTCATAATTATTGTATTGTAGTTGATTTTACACAATCATTTCAAATAAAAATATAAAGAATCCAAGAAGTATTTCATTTGATTCAAAACACTGTGTATATGGAAAATATAATCCTGATCAGAAAACGGAACTCTGCTTTTGTTCTGTCGATCAGGATGTTTTTCTAAAAGCTCGAAAAAGAATACTCAATTTAATGAAAATTTATGAAAAGTATAATTCGAATTTCGCGCCTATTAAAATAGTTTTCTATACTGAATTATGTTTTCAGCGCCATCTAGGTGTCAAAAGTAAGAAACTAGGCAAAAATCGTAGCCGGATATTAGTACCCACAAACGTAAGGGCGTTTCCTATCTTTCTTATTCTATAATCTTTGGTCACGACCAAACGAAATTGTTGTTACTAGACGAATGAACCCTGAACGAAAGGATGAGCGATCACTCCATACTCCAAATGTGACAGCAATTGTCAAGTACAGCTGTTAAATGTTGTCCAAAACAAATGGCAAGGCAGCAAAACGAATTGAAATGTAACGGAAAAAGAGTGCCCGCTTCCTCTGAAAACTCCAGTCGAAACAACGGATAACTTCTGGTGGTTGCGAAGATACGAAAAACCCCGATTCCGACAAAAACATCAGGCGCGTGCTGGCGACCGCCTCAAATACAAACATTCCGTTGAAAGTTATGCCGAAGAACCTGTCGGCCGGCTCCTCTGCTACAAGGCCGTGCTCAAACACGGATATTGGATTTCGGCGTCTAGCCCGAATCGGGTAGTTATTCCGACATATTGCACACACGCCGTGGTGGCCGATCCTACGGGAATACTTCCTGAATTTGGGATAGAGTGGAACGGCATCCGACAGACGGGCACGAAATTGAGATAGTTGATCTTCATTTTAGTTGGGAAGGAAGTTTATGCGAAAGTTCCCAGGCGGGAAGAGAAGGTGGTTTCGGTGGGCCAATATTGGTAGAGACCGTGGCCTCGTTTGGCGGAACGTCGTCTAAGGAAAAAGGAACTGGAGGAAGAACTGAATAGGGTAGTTTACGGAAGTTTTCCGGTAGGTTTGGATCAAGCCCCTTGTTGCCTGAGAAGTTCAGTCCAGGTGGTGTTAACTTCCGACTTCGGAAGTGAGGGGTACTTTGATGTCTCTAACTGGGGCTCTCGAAACACAGCTCGAACGAAAGGGGGTTTTTATTATTGATAGTTTATTTCTGTGCGTACCAAGAGCCGGAAAAATCTTGGTCACTTGTCGAATGAATCAGACGATTTTTTTCTGCACACTGTATTTGGTTTGTTCTCGGCTATGATTCAAGATGAAGGAGGGATGTGGTTTTCGCGATCCTTTATCACTTTTTGTAAAACTTCTTTCGTTTCTTTTGGAGATGATATCATTTCTCAGAATCTGTATGATGAAAACTGCTCATACTAGATCTTTTTTGAGCACTGTTTTTAAGATTGGGCTCAAACGTGGTATTTTTTGAATGAAACAGCCTGTATATTTGATCGTCGGATCGTTGCAATTTTTTTTTTACTATTTCGATATATCACAATCAGGGTATTCATATTCATGTTTTTTTTTTATTAGATAGAAAGCCATAAATTCTCTCACACAGACATTTGATCAGTACTTTAACGTCATGTGATTCAAACCAACTTATTTGTTTATCCCTGAGTTGCAGGAACGTCCATCAAATTCAATGCTGCCTCAATTCTCCATTTAACGGAGTATCCGTGCGTACCGTCTATGGATATTCCGTTTAAGGGAGAATTAAGGCGGCATTAAATTTAATGGACGTATATTTCGAAAATAAACGAAAATATCATTTGTTATCATATTTGTAATTTTATTTTTGCATTCACAGGTTTCAATGTTGAATCTGTTACAACCAATTCTTTTGTTTACAACTTCTTGACTTTATGTTGGAGAGTGACTTTTTCAGTTTATGTTTGCGAAAGTTTGTGAGGATGTGAAGATGTTTGTAACTTCTCAAGTGCGAACTACATAACGGATGATAAGGCATCAAATCAATATAGTTTATCTATCCGAATAACTAATTTATAAAAATTTTGTGGTATTTGAATATAAAACAATTAAAAAAATATCAAGCGAGTCAAAAAAATTCCTGTTTCTCAGAGCTATGAGGGCTATTTGTCAAAGTACATACGTGGCGTTGTCGCGAATGACCCATGTTCCAAAAACTTGACGTTGAACACATACAGTTTATGCCCGATTTCAAGAACGGTGTGCTGACTGAAAATTCTGAATTTGTAGGAATTTCTATTTGCAGCAGTTTTCATTTTTTCATTCCTGAGAAATATTAATATCTCCAAAAGTGAACATTCTTGTTTTCGCTTCATTCTTCAGGAACAATATAGTTGGAATATTTCTTCATACAGAATTTGATCAAATTTTATATCAATGACTTGAGATTGATAGCTATACCATACCATTTTCTCTATCTTGAAACAATGTAGGATAATAAAACTTTTCAGCAGAAGTTATAGAGAATGATTTCTTCACACTCTTTATAACAGATAAAAATGGCGAAAATCTGATATGAACCGAAATATTGCAACGAAATGTCGGAATTAAAATTTTCACAAATTTGAAACCAATTATCGTGAATTTCGAGGTGACAACCATAAAATTACTGTACTAGAGAAGCAGACTCGGAAGCAGATGAGGCGATAATAACTTTTCCATATATATGACGCAGTCGGATTCTGAAATCCGTCAGTTTGCAAAAAAGCGCTTTCAAGATACAGATCGTTTTACAATCGGCTTGAAATTTTTAGTCGGTTTGTAAACCAAGTATAAAGTATCAGACGGATCGTCATATGATTTATCCTTTTACAGTTTCCACTCGAAACTACTACTATTATGATTTTTGAACGAAGTGCAACTCATGACGTGCACGTAATTTCATGATTTACGACAGTTGAAAATCTTTCAATACGGTTAATTTGGAGAAACCCGTGAAGAGCGATATTTTGGTTAAGAACAAGAGAATTACAATTCTGTTGAGTAACATAACCAATAATAGTTCTTTTCTCGAAGTTCATTTATCAACATGTCCCTTGATAATTTTTCATCAAATACAGCAATACAGCAGAAATTACTTCTAATACAAAAAGAGGACTTAATTTTCCGTTGAAATCGCTTCTTGACGTGATACATTATTCAAATTTTCCTCATGTTAGTATCTAGACAGTATTTGAAAGTATTATTCAGTTGCTAAGATTTTTGGTGGATGTTGCTGTAGAATTCCAATTGTAAAAGCAATAAGCAGTATAGCGAATTCTTCAAAGCTCGGCGGCCAGGGTTTCAACAAAAATCATTGTAATACAAGAAGGTGCTTTTGTTTCAAATCATATCAAGAATGCAACAGCAGCAGCTGCCATTTGAGCGGCCGCTGCTTCAGAATATGATTCAAATGATTTGACAATCAGTCATATGTGTTGTTCGCCATTTAAAAACTGACTGAAAATTTCAGACCGATTGCAAAACGATCATCATTTCAAGAGCGTTTTTGAAAACATTCGTCAGTTCACAAACTGCGTAGTCATCTCGCAAACTCATGGATTTTAATATCCGACTGCGACATATACATTATTTCGTCTCAAGGCTCAACACGAAGTTCAACATTTATTTCAGAACTGTGTAGTTAATTTTCAATCAAATCCATACAAAACAAATAATTTCACATGCTTTCTTTGCTTCCCCATCATTTCATTTCGGGTATTATTTTGACTAACTGATTGACAACGGAACATTCTACGAAGTTCTAGTTAAAATTACTGAACAGTTGCTGCATGAAATCGGGAGTTGTTATCGAAGATTGAATGTGCTGAATGGGCATTGATAATTTCGCAACGAAATGTATTGTCGAAATTGAATTCGAAAGATACATGGAGTACATGTATGTTCGATCATTCGATTTGTTTAGCCGATGTTTCGATTTGCATGTTGGAGCAATGCAGAAGTGGTGACAATTCCTATTAACGTCGGAGTACAAAGCTAAATTTGATCGATGCCTAGTGTTCTATTTGATGCTGTGGTTCCAGAATCTCACCATCTTGGAATTGAATAGTCATTTTCCAAATTTCAGGTCGAACTCAACTCGCTGAAACAAGTAACGAGTAACGTGAAGTTAAGGCGGCATTTCATTGTTTGTGCTGTGAAGCTTCGTGAGAGATGTAACCTTCCTAATATTGGTTGAAATTGGAAGATATACTCAGCGCATAGCAATGAGGAAGTCCCCATTGATTAAACACCTGAGCTCGACAGTTAATAAGTTACGATGTTGGCAGAAGTTTCCACTTCCAAAAGAAGGAGTCGGGATATTTCAATACCATTTCAGCATACGTTATATGTAGCCATAAAATGACTTGTCTCTTTATCATTCTGTTACTTTCTTCATTTCTGAAAAATATCGAATATACCGTAGATTCGTATTGATGAAATCATAAAATTTAATAATATCTGATGGAGTTTGTTGTATTTGTATGATGTGAGTTCATGAGCATTTATCTTAACTAGGTCAAATCGTGAAAACTTCAGGCCATAGAAACCTGTCGACTCTGAAGTAGGTTGAACATCAACAGATTATAATCTGGGACCGATTCAAACCTTACTCCCAGCTACTCCAGAAAAACTTCTTAAACGACCCTCCACTGAAAATTAGAATTGGTCATATGAGGTTGGGCGGTCAGACAGTTAAATGAAATTTTAAATAGTGTAACATGTAAGCTGTATCAAGAAGATGAGAAATCACTCCAGTTTCTGCATTCGTGTTTGTATCCAAGGGTTCGAACAAAAAAAATATTAAACAAAAATTATGGAAGCGCAGGTTCCGACGAAATGGTTTTGTTTATGCAACACTTAAAAATTTTTCTTGTACACTTGATTCTGAAATACGCGAAACATTCGAACAATGGTTAAGAGATTGTGAATCGCTACAAGAGGTTGCTAATATTTTTGCAGATATCATGTTCAATCAATTCGACTTTGATTTTCTGTCCCGGTGTTGTTGTATCAATGGAGCTTATTTCGGGTTATCAGTTACCTGAGTATCCGGGAAATTTGTGGATGAGGAACACATTGCGATATTATAAAAAAAATCTATTCATTCGAAAGAAAATTCTCATCGAGATAATAACTCTAATTAAGTAAACCTCCGATTCTCGGTGAATAATATCGCAGTCAATGACAAGTTTAATACTCAGGTTGGGGGCAACGCTATCTGCTACCTTCGTCAGAAAAAACTTCTCCCTTTCCATAAGCTCACCTCGTCCTGAAGAGCAGATTAACCTTGATATCCTCGGGCCGTGCACGTCGATCGACTTAATTGTCTATCGTTTGAAATATCAAGCTAAGCTCTCGAAAAATTGCAGTCGATTCAGTCTCGAGCACGTCCCTAATTCACAGAGATGGCCATGAGCGAACGTCAGAGCACCGGAGCACGTACACCTGTACTTCCAGGATATAAGCTCGATCGTTTTATGACGTCAATTTATGACAGTGTCTACCTGGAGTTGCGAGTGGAGAATTATTCAGGTTTGACATAATTCTTCCCCCGATTCTTCCTGTTCTACGGAAACTGAACCTGATCTCAAAAAAGCGCTGACGTAATTCAGTATTCAGGACTCAGTTTTGCAGTAAACCAATAAGAAACTACTTCGCAGCCTGCCACGATTGTTCCATTAATGACCGTCATCCCTTTTTTATCCCCTTGATGATGAGTGACAGCAGCATTAATCTAGAGTGTTGAACAATGCCCATATATTCCACCCCATGTTTATTAATCCGGATCTTCCAAACTGCCGAATTTGAATATTCGCTTATCATCAATCATGTCTTGACAACACCGCTTTCTTTGCTCCTTTCGTTTTTCCATGATCTCGGGCATTGTTGCCACTTCGAACTGGCTCCTCGTGCATTCAAGTCAAAGATAGTGAAACAGAATTTCATATCATGTTGAGATCACGAAGAATATCTATTGATCAGAGTGCAAAGTTATATGTCATGTCTTACACATGAAATATGCAGGGTAATCTATAGTCGATGGTAAGTTAGACGTTTACAGAGAACGGAAACAAGAATTAATTGAACATTTGGTTTCTTAGACAAGAACAGATGCTTTATCGATCTGAAATATTTTCAGGGCTGCAGTGTTGCCGCTCATGTCAAAAGAAGTAACTACTTTGTAATTTCAAATGACACACCCTGTTTATTATTGCATCTTTCTATTCATCGTAGTAACACGATTATTTTGGCATCACTTTTCCATACTTGACTTCAGTAGTTTTTAAGTAGTTTAATAATTTTCTCTTTGTTTATGCAAAACATAGCTCTGGTTAAACATCCATAAATTTCATATCACCTTCAATTGTTTTCTTATATCCCGAGAAATCATCAAATTTTGAATGAATCTGTGTAACGAGAAGCGTATTTGTAAAACCTACATGATTCATTGAATCCCATAATTTTGCATTCAAAATTTCAGCTTCCTGAGGAAGTAATTGATGTTCAACCAAAGCTGTTTTGCACAAAAAAAAGAAATTAATTAATTAGATATCTATTGAAATATTGTCTGGTAGGCCTTTGCATTTTCCTGAAAACTTAATATTGTCACGATTTTACGAAAATAAGTAATTGTCTGACGAGGGAGTTTGATTTATTCTCCGAAACGTTACGCTTAAAAGTTCGAAGTGTTTTCTTTTTGTTCATTGTTAGGCAACAATTTCTTTCTGTAAAGTTTTTGACCTTGATGAATTAGTGCTCAGATTCTCACGCTGGGGCCTTTCTTATATTATTCAAAAAAATTTCTAATTGCTTTTTGTTCAGAGACTGGGAAAGAAAACCTAAATTCAGTTTTTAGGAAAAATCAATTGATTACTCAGAAACTGCTCAGGGTAAGTTTCAGAAAGTGATACCAAAATAATCGAATAGAGAAGTGCAATAATTACAGGGTGTGCCATTTGAAATAACAAAGTAGTTACTACTTTTTGACATAAGCGGAAACACCAGCAGCATTGAAAATATCTGTTCTTGCCTAAGAAACCAAATTTCAATGAATTCCTGCTTTCTGTTCTTCGTAAACTTCTATAGTACATCGACCGTGGATAACCCTATTTACATATAGGATTAGAGATTGAAACGATGCATGAAGTCAACGAGAAGAAAAACTACTCTTCATGAAGAGAAATGGTTAAATGTTCGCTCAACGTAAACAACACTGCGCTGAAATTTCTGAATAGGTTGAAGAAATGAGGTCACAAACAACCTACAGAAAGATGAAAACAGTGTCATTCTGATGATGAAAAAAAAAATTAACAAAAAAAAAATTTGAATAACATATGACGATCAAAAAATTTCAAAGATTGTGTATGAGTAATAAAGATGAAAATATACTGTTAGTAAATTTTTAAATTGGTCCGTGTGAACAATCTTCTGGTGAATGTAAAAAATGACGGTTTGCGTTAGATTTTGTTTGAAATATCATGAGATTAACTTTCTACTTTTAGTATAAATGTGGAGATAATCTCAACACGAGTCTCAACATGACATCAGAGACTACTCGATTCCTTGGTATCCATGTCGATAGAAATTTAAGATGGAAAACCCCATCGAAATCATTTGTAAAAAGTTGAGCAGCTCAAATTTTGCAATCTACAGAATGAAATACATTTTGCCCAGGGGTG